>JAZDUA010001443.1:0-72962 GCA_038098605.1 Gryllus longicercus | reverse complement strand
GAAAATGTAAGGAAATTGAGAGACCGCGGAATGGGTGATGGGAAATGAAGAAAATGGGCGGACAGTTTTCACGAATCACGCAGAGATAGAACGGAACAGACGATAACGTAAATGGGTGCAAATAAAGGCATACGGTGTGAAAAAATCCTGAGAATGCCGATAAATGTGTGACAGAAGGCCAACGTACTCCATTCAAATAAAAACAAGGCAATAAAAAGTTAAGAAAAACAGAATTAGTCTGCGAGAATATCATGAGACGACAGATCAAATCAGGTAATGGAAAATATTCAGTGCATAGAGCTATCACTTCAGCCGTGAACACTGATTGGGGATACAGGAAGACGACAGAAACTGAATAAGAGTAGGAAACTGAATACGAAATATTGCACCGGAACAAGCTCGATTTCGTTTCAAGCGCCCAACGAACAGCATGTCTGTCTGACAAAGGCATCAGCACGTATTCACAACATCACATGACACGATAGGATTTAGTCAAATCACAGCGGCAGCTCTGGCAAAGCAGACACGAGCGTTGTATTCTCTGCCACGGAATACGCCCGGGCAGGAAGGGAGGGAAAGTGCCGAGTACTAGTTAGCGGTGTGAATGGTGAAGAGAACACGTCTCCAACTTGGGAGAAGCCGCAATTACCGAAAATGGAAATGGACTCGGCCGGAAGCTTGTGTTTCCCCAGCGGACTGAGGACGCCATCAACCCTGCACTGCGCGACAATTAGAAGTTGCTCATGAGGGACGTTTTCTCGCTTTGCCCCGAAAGGCCAAACAGCAGGAAGTTAATCACGTAATGGTATTCCACAACTTTTTTTTACCCTACGTCATCCTGAATTCACATGTATTTGTATAATGGAATTGGAGTTAAAAATGTGGTAAAGCTTTAAAAGCGTTACTCATATTCAAAATGCTAGTTAATATTTTAACTAAGTATTCATAGGAACATACAATTTTTGTAAAATGAGAATATAAAAGTAATAATATGAAATATAATTGTTTCATAATTACTTAAGTTGTAGCGAGTGCATCTACGAAACTCCCTACCCACGCAAGTCATTCACATCCAGCAATTTCATTATGATATCAATGACCTCCAACCCTATAGTTACAACAACTGATATAACATTTATAAGAGCGCCACTCTGCAAGTAGTTTGCGAATTAATTAAATGTGATTTCGAGTCAAATCGAGTTCGAACAACTTGTTCCTTCGTCATAAGCTACTGAGCCATGGATATTCCTACTCAGCGACCTCCTTCCGTTCAGCCGAAGGAGCCCTTGTGACCTGCGCGATCGCGGCGCTGAGAGGGCCCTAGTGTTCCCGGGCTCTCGCCGCAGGGCCGCTCCTATTCTCCCGCTGATTGAGGACGCCTCTCATGTGCTCCGATACAGGCCCGCAGATTGCTTCGCGTCGTGGGAGGGGCTCTTGACGGCATTCAGGCCCCGCCCCGCCCTGCCCCGCCCCGCCCCGCCTCGCCCCAGCACACCTTCAGGCCCGCCCTGCTTCCCTCTACCTCCTCGACTCCCTACTCGCACTGCCTTAGCGTAGCCTCCGGTCTAGTTTCGACCCCTCCCCTAGTGCCGAACACTAGGCCCTCTTCCCGCCCCTCTCCGCCACGAAACTGCGCACCTTAAGGACCGCCCTGCCTCCCTCTACCGCCTCGACGACTTACTCACACAGCCATTTGCTTAGACCGCGGCCCCATCCCATCTAGTATTGATCCCCACCTCGTCCCGTCCCAACCCGTCCGCCCCCCGCCCCGCCCCGCCCCGCCCCTCCCCGCCCCGCCCCTCCCCGCCCCCGCCCCGTCCCGCCCCGCCCCTCCCCGCCCCGCCCCGCCCGCCCCACTCCTGTGCACCTTCAATCACGTCCTGTCTCCGCCAACTACCACGATCCCTTTTCCCGCACTTGCCTTCACCTTCGCCTTATACCTTCTAGTGTCGATCCCCCACCCCACCCACCTGCTATTATGTCCTACCTCCCTGCACCATCTCGTCCCTCTGCTCGCACAGCCATGGCTTCACCTTCGCACTATTCCCTCTACTCCGGCCCCCGCCCACCTTGAATCACGTCCTGCCTCCTTCCACCATCTCGACCATCTACTCGCACTGCCTTGGCTTCACCTCTACCCCATCCCCTCTCGTGCCGATGCCTGCCCAGCCACCTATCACGCCCTGCCTCCCCTCCATTACCTCAACCACCTACTCACACTCCCTTGGCTTCACTTTCGCGCTATACCCTCTAATGTCGATCCCCGCCCCGCCGACCTATCACGCCCTGCCTCCCTCCACTACCTCGACTACTCGCTCAGCCTTGGCTTCACCCTCGCCCTATCCCCTCTAGTGTTGATCCCCACCCCGTCTACCTACAACTCTCTGCCCCACTCCACCACCTCGACCATCTACTCGCACTGCCTTGGCTTCACCTCTACCCCATCCCCTCTCGTGTCGATGCCTGCCCAGCCCACCTATCACGCCCTGCCTCCCTCCATTACCTCAACCACCTACTCACACTCCCTTGGCTTCACTTTCGCGCTATACCCTCTAGTGTCGATCCCCGCCCCGCCGACCTATCACGCCCTGCCTCCCTCCACTACCTCGACTACTCGCTCAGCCTTGGCTTCACCCTCGCCCTATCCCCACTAGTGTTGATCCCCGCCCCATCTACCTACAACGCTCTGCTCCACTCCACCACCTCGACCATCTACTCGCACTCCCTTGGCTTCACCTTCGCCCTATCCCGTCTAGTGTCGATCCTCGACCTCTCACCTATCACGCTCTGCCTCCCTCCACCCCCCTCGACCATCTACTCGCAAAGCCTTGGCCTACCCTCTACCCCATCCGCACTAGTGTCGATCCCTGTCTCGCCTCGGGCACTGCCGCGATTGCGCCTCGATATCGTCTCACCGCGTCGCGGGGCGCTAATCGCAAGCTGTCTTGGTCCTCGCTTGCGTTCCCTTCACCATCTCCACCACCTCGCCTCTCCCTTCTCCGGCCACGCCACCGTCACAAGCGATGCCACCACAGCCCCGCCACTTCCTCTCCTTATTCCCTCCCTTTTCATCCCTTTGTGGTTCTACTCTTTACCCTACGAACACTCCGCCTCTTCTGCCGACATCTAACCTTCAAACTTTTCAATTTCCCGCGAACGCGACTGGACTCATCATCCTCTGCATTTTCATTTGTGTATATTGTAACTGCATCATTGCTCCGTTATCATGTGCGCCTATGCGTGATTTGATTCCCTTCATCACCCTCTGTCGCTTCTCCCCTACGCTCCCTTGTGGTTCCAAACTGAATCTTGTCAATTCAATCTCGATTATAGTTATTGCGCATGTAATAGGGATATTGACATAATAGAAATTGGACAATGCTGCTTGCAGGCACAATAACCGTTCTGATGTGAATTGATTGTTATCGGCTCTTTCAACCGGTCCATTTGTGTCCTTCTAATAAAAATATATGCAGAAAACATATAGAAGTCGTTGACTGTTATAACTTCAGAGTTGGTGAAGAAAAACTACCATTAATGAACGCACTGAATTTTAACCTTGAATTCCAACGTCAGACCTTCCCCGAACATAATACGGCAGGATACGGCTGTATTCTCCGAATCACAATAAACATTAAAGAATCACCAATTAAGTTCATATAATGAAATGAACTGCTCACCGTTGCACTGTCAGAGGAGAGTTACAATTGGCACCGTAGAATCGTGTAGAGGCTTTTCCAGGAGTTGCGGTGCATTCACGCAGCGCCCACGGTCGCTCCCAGCTCAGGGTTTCGCTACGCCTCTTGTGGCCATTGTGTGTCACCGACCACTAGAAACGCCGCCCACTGGAGTAACCGTGCTCATACACGCCGTGTCTTTGATGTCGAATGCAGACGCTGACGCCCCGCTGTCGATCTCGCCCCGCTGTCGATCTCGCCCTAAAAAATCCTCCTTCGTGCGCCTTCCTAAAAGTCCTTCGTACGCCTTCCTTCGGAGGGGAAGTATAGCCGGCTGTCCCATGTTAGTAGATTTACTTGCATGTAAAAGATCCTTAACCCTAAATGACGCCTCTGAGCCAAATTTCAATCGCCTGTTTCTCGCCCAAGAAATACCTCCTTTCTCCGCTAGTTGGTGAAAGGAGCGTAGCAAAATTTGCGTGGTCAGACGGAAGAGCGGGCCTGATGGCCCGAGTCTCGCCACGTTCAATTCAATTCAATTCGATTCGATTCGATTCGATTCGATTCGATTCGATTCGATTCGATTCGATTCGATTCGATTCGATTCGATTCGATTCGATTCGATTCGATTCGATTCGATTCGATTCGATTCGATTCGATTCGATTCGATTCGATTCGATTCGATTCGATTCGATTCGATTCGATTCGATTCGATTCGATTCGATTCGATTCGATTCGATTCGATTCGATTCGATTCGATTCGATTCGATTCGATTCGATTCGATTCGATTCGATTCGATTCGATTCGATTCGATTCGATTCGATTCGATTCGATTCGATTCGATTCGATTCGATTCGATTCGATCCGATTCGATCCGATCCGATCCGATCCGATTCCATTCCATTCCATTCCATTCCATTCAATCTCGCCCCGCTCTCGATCCCGCCCCGCTGTCGATCTCGCAGGAGGGAGGTACGTGAAAAATCTTACAGGAGTATCTGAAGAAGACACTGTACATTCAACAAAGCAAGTTTGTGTTCTCTTCACGTTCTGATACATCTCAGTACCTTAATTTGAAAGATTTTTTAAAATTAATTTTAAACGTGGCTTGCTATTTCGGACAATATATTAAACCTCTCATTTGGGGGAATTTCACCTTCGTTGAACTTTCAGTTGTGTGAAGGGAACCCTCTTTTCTAGTCTGCCTCTGTTGAAGGTACTCTACCTCACTATGCGCTCCTATTGAGTCTGCTACCCTCGAAAATCACTGAGCGAACGGTGGAAACTCGCATCAGATGACGCGATTCAACAGCCGCGGCGGGTAGTTACCACCTCGCCCATTCAACCTTGCTCACTATGACCTCATCGATCTTCTAGGAAAATGGTGGGGCGAGCTGCAGCTATCATATATCTGGCTTCAACCTACGCACTATTTCAGAAAATATTAGCTAGTTAAAAACTAGTTAAAATTTAATGCTTTGAATATGTCCCCGTAGCGACAATACAAGAGTTAACGTTTAAGAATAATGGGACATATCGTTCGGAGAGAAGGGAAGATATTGCAACATGAATTAATTAGAACAACAAATGAATTCGAATTCAATGTGTGGAGTACCGTTATAACCTTTATCCTGTGATGCCTACATTAAAAATTATGGAGCGGCAAGTTTTGAAGATTAACGTGAGATAAAACAGTGAAAGTAATTGACAATTTGAGAGAGGAGACACCAGAAAAGCGTAAGGGGAAAGCATGAGAAGGATCTTCGAGTATGGTAGATCGCCGTGGTTCAAAACATTATTCGTATTAAGGGCAATTAGTTAAAACAAAACAATTTGTATAAAATATAAAAACAAATTTAAACTGAAAATTTGACTCTAATCTCTCGCGTATTTGCAAGTGAACGGCGAGGATTCTGTCTTAAACCTCCGCGGTTAACAACCATGAGTTGAACCAACACAAAGTTTTCAACGCATTTTACACCAAAATAAGGCACAGATTCCCACGTTTAACTGTCACTACAGTATTTCCAGTTACTTAAATGGAATGGAAACTTAATTTCTCAAAATTGTTGAGTTATATTTTCTTTATCTTTTTTCTTTTCGTTTATTCTTAACTCTAAGATTGCATTTCTCGGACTCACATTTTGTAAACATTTTACTACCTTCAGTAGTTAAATCAAACGCGGACCTGTAGTCGTCTTTACACATTATTTAAATGTGTAATGTATGTGTGGGTGTGGGTATTTCTAAACGTTACAAAGCGTTACACACATGCTTCTCATGAGTATCCTTGAACTGGTTTTGAAAAAAACATACTCGCATCCCGACTCTGCGAATACATATGGAAATGCACGCTCCTTGTACGAGCACGCTGCGGACCCTACAATATGAACTCCAGCACAGCACGTCACGTTATGCGGTCGTCCTCAATTTGAGGACACGTCCTGGCGGTGGGGGCAGAGAAGGGATCGACCATTTAAATTTTGCAGTTGACCCACCGAGAAATATTTTGTCTTAAAACCTAAAAATAATTCACATTCAGGAATTTTTAAAATATTTTTGACCAATTTTGCGACGGCTACCATTAATTTGAATGAACATGATTTAGCTGCTGCAGATGAAAAATAAAACTGTATACCTCAGACCCACAAGTCTCGAGGAAAGGCAATAATCTGATTACTGACATGAGAAATTCATTACTTTAAACCCATGAGAGGTGGAAAATGTGATTCAGGCCAAAATAAAAATTCCAATAGGACGAACAGACGTTCGGAAAAAAGGACATTTCTCTCTTCATCCAAGCACTATCTTTGAATTTGAATTGAATTGAATTTGCCTTATTTTTACGTGGCGAGACTCGGGCCATCAGGCCCGCTCTTCCGTCTGACCACGCAAATTTCGCTACACTCCTTTCATCAACTAGCAGAGAAAGAAGGTATTTCTTGGGCGAGAAACAGGCGATTTGAATTTAGCTCAGAGGCGTCATTTAGGCTTGAGGATCTTTTAAATGCAAGCAAATCTACTAACATGGGACAGCTGGCTTTACTTCCCCTCCGAAGGAAGGCGTACGAAGGATTTTGTCGCCCTAAAAATCCACGGCTTCGATAGGGAAAAAATCCACGGCTTCGATCGATCTTTGTGTCGGAATGTACACACTTTATTGGATAGTAATCTTAGCATTCGGTTGATGAAGCAGGAGATTTGAAGTAGACCTTTTATTAGTTCAATTTCACCATTCGATTATATTTACTTAAATTTCGATGAAATATTTTCATTTCGTAGTAGTTCGTTTCAAACGTTAATTAAAATGCTTTCATAATTGAGCAATTTTCATTAACATTTAATACTGCATTTTATTAAAAAAGCAATTATCTCAAAAGCGTATTTTTTTCTCGTAACGTTCAATTTTTATTTGCGAGCTTTTATTACATAAAAGTTTCTTATTAATTATAATTGTGAAAACATACTCTTACTTCTTTTGATCTCAAATTCCAATTTAATTACTATGTTTTACTAGAGAACGTATTTGAAGTAATTGGAAATTAATTGTTTCTAGTAATCTGAGTGAAATTGGCGCCTTTGAAACTGAGGTGCAGGTCATCTTACAAAAGTTTCAAACTTAACTTAATCGTATCGAGAAGACGAGGGCGTGGTTGTCCCGAGCGAATTACAAATACCGTAACTTCTTCACAAAACTGTACATAATCTTTCAAACTTACAATATTTATTTTGCGAACATATTCGCGTATGTGTACTCTACTAGTCGAAAACATATAGACATATAGAAAAAATATCTCGATAAATTACAATTTTTCCTTAGAAGACTATCATCTCTTCAAAAGTTTGTTGTTGAAGATTTATGTTTTTTTTTTCATTTTTCTGAACCCCCATAAATTCCACCGCGAAAGAGGTTTCTACGAGAGATTTGCCAACCTCAGAGTTTTAATACTGTAACTAGAAAAATAACCATTTCCCTTCTTATTCTCTGCCAGCTCTTAAACATGGAATTTTAAGGAATATATGACCGTCTGTTATCTTGGATAATTGTAACAGTATTATGACCTTTTATAAAAACACAAAATACAATATTTTAATATTTTCTAATAATTAATAATTAAATTATTAAGTTAATTAATCAAATAAATAAACTATTAGAAAAAAGAATACTAACGCAATAGTGGAATTTTATTTTTTATGTATTGTGTACTTTGCAATTTTATTATTGCGTAACAGGAATGTCTCCTAGAACTCAAACGGTAAAATGATATTTCTCTAGTAGGTTTCTGCCATCTGAACACACATTCTGAGCGTCTCGGTTGCGCCTCTCCCTCGCCCACAGTCGACGGCGCGGCACCGCATGAGCGAGGCGGGACGAGGCGCTGGGACAGTTCACTGCCTCCGATTCGCTACAGCAGGGCCATTCAACTCCCGTATATCGTGGTGGGAACCATTACGGTTGCGCGCTCCTCTGCAGCACCTTCTTACAGGAACTAAAATACAAACGATACGCAATGGTGAGACGCAAGCAGGCTCATAACGTTGGAAAAGATAGCGTTGATGTTCGTGCTTTCTTCAGAGGTTTCGTATATGTATATACTATGAATAATTGAACATTTAGAAGAAACTTTTCGTATCTCTCACAAATTAGCCAATTTGTATGAGGGAAAGGGGCCAATATGAAATTGCCAGGGAATTGGCCAATTTGTACATGGGAGCCTAACCTGCAGCAGCATTCGGCGACACTAGCGCCTTCTATTGCAGTACCCGCCAGCTTTGTCCCCGGCTTTAATGGAGTGTTGTAAGGGCCTGCGCTTCGGGAACAATTGAAAGAGCGCGCGCGGCCCGAGGCCACGCAGCCAACGCAACCTCCGCCCCTCCTCCGTCCTCCGCTCTCGCACTCCCTCTGCTCCTGGGGTGACTGGTGGGGAAGCGGTCAGCCTGCTTGTCTTCCTCCCTACGACCGGCCATCAAATCTCGGACGATCCATGTGACATTGGAGGTGTACAAAGAGGGTTCGCGACAGGTTTTCTCCTAGTTCTCTAGTGTCTGCTGCTATATTTTGCCCGTCGTTATTCACATAAAGGGATTAGGGTAAAAGCAAGATAAGCTTTTTTCCACCAGTCACAGGACGTGTTCCCCTATTTGAAAATGTTAATATTTTAATTTTTATCGAAGTATAGCTTCACTTGTAACTGTTCCAAGCCTTTCATATGTTTAAACACAATGTATAGAGTAGTATCAGGTATTTTGAAAAAAGAGATATTAACATTTACTCATTGATAAAAACTTCCTTTGATTGGGAGTGGTTTATTTAATTACTGGCCTAATCTTTTATTTTATATTAACAGTCACCTATTTATTAAATCAATCAGAAAAGGTCATAAGGCTGAGGGTCTTGCATCGTAATAAAGATGAAGTAATTACTCTACGTTTCCCCTTCAATTTATCCCACCGTCATCCGAGTTTTGTCTCGGAATGTAAATTACGTCCCAAGAGATAAGTTTCAATTGTATAAATAGTTCAAACGGGATTTTTATTCCGAAGACTCGTTAATTCCCTAAAAGTGAGTTTTAGAATATCGTCAATCCAACTGTCCATCAGCTCAATTGAGCTTGTCTCCTCTGCCATTTGACGGACGCCTAGGTCGCAGATGCGCATTAAAAGCAGCCAGTGCTACAGTGGCCAGTATGCTGGGCTTCCAATCCCGGAGGCAGAGTTCGATCCACGTCAGATACATTTGGATTTCGTGCGTTTGCGATCGACAAAACTGGTTCACGGACGCTTGCGATGGTTGCTTTCGGTTCCCCTACCCCTCATTCCAATATTTTCTCCACGCCATCACCACCATCTCAACACAAATAACGAACCGGGGAAATTTGAAGGCGGATAGTAAGGTCTCGCTTCGGAACTTTGACCCTTGCGCCACCTCCCAAAAAACAACACCGCACGTTAAATAAATACAGACGATTTCCAGCAAGAGTGTTAAGTCTTCAGTTACCCGCTGTTTAACTATGATTAATATGCCTCACACGGGATACATTGGTCTCAAACAGGGGATACATTTATCTCAAATGCATGTTGGACTATATCAGTGAGTTATGTGTTTTCTTGGGTTAATCATGAGACACTGTGTTCTTATGAGTGTTACGCGTTGTGTTTTATACACTTATACTCTAATCTTTTTGTCTCTACACATTGTTCATTTAGCAGAGAGAAGTAAAGAGAATAGCTATCAAACATAATGTCGTATTTTTTTTCTTTTGAACGTATCGTAGTTCATATTCTTTCCCATTCTCTCTCAAAGGGCTGGTTCCTCTTCTACTTTCTTTCTACAAGCCTCCATCCCTCATTTCGCCGCTCTTGGTATCAGTAACAATGGCCGTTCATTTTGGACTTCTAAGGAACATGAAAAGGAAATAAATTTATGTACTGATTGGATTAATTAAAAGTGAATTAAATAATGAATCCATAGCTTCCCTTTGTCTCCCTCCCGCATCCAGTTCTCCAATTAGTTATTTTACTGCAGAAAATAATCGCTAGTTATTGTCTCTGCACATTGTTTTTTTTTTTTCAAAGCAGGAGTTTATTGCATTCATCAATTCATTAGAAACACCTTTTCATGAAGTCCAAAATTTCATTTGAGACAATTGGGTTCTCTTTAAGAGACGACGAAGCACATGGAAGAAGGAAATGGTGGTAATGCGCGGCACATCGTCATTTTCCCTCCTTTTAGCGTTTTTCTCCACAATTACTCATACAATATCTCAAATTGAGGGATACATTGCATTGAGGAAGACATGTCTGCTTTAAGGTACGAGGAATAGGACAAGTACAAAAAATATATGAATTTTTCGATTATAAAACTTTGAGATGTCTTAATGAAAATTGTAAATATTACACATTTATAAATACAAATTTCTATATTAGAGCAATAAATTTAAAGAAAGAAAGTGAATCCATTTACCAGAAAATTTTGAATATTCACTTGGACATTATGCAAAGTACCTCCCTAAAGTAAAATATCTTAATTATCTCAGGACGACAAAAGTAGGGATTACTCTTCATCCGTTTACCAAGTGTCAGCACAAAAGTTCCCAATCTGATAAGAGTTATGCGTGTCACATCCATCAATATTCATATTCCAATTCTCGGGTGCAAAATTGCGTGAAGATTCTAGCCACATGCACCAATCTTAACTATCTTTAAAATGTCACCAACAGTTCGCAATCCTAATGTCAGCGTGAAGTTATACTTCAAAACAACCTTAAACGAGGATCTTACGACCGAAAATTTGAATTCATACTGTTGAGGTAATCCCAATAATTTTACTTCGTATACTCTAATACAGAGAGAACAAATAATAAAGACGTTGGAGATACTGTTAGTTTGTCCAACCATTGTGAACATCGTATCCATAAATCAGCTTAAGCGAGGTTCAAAAACGTTTTCTTCTCGTCAGAAGTTCGAAAGTAAGTCATTCGTTTGCGAATATTAAAGGCAATGTCTTTTAATTGTCATATTGATTATAAGATTATAAATAAGTAGTCCGTCTTGGCACAGGGGGTTGGAAACCGAAAGCTGCAGGTTCGAATCCAACGACACAAGAGATGCATGCATGCATTTGTTGTCTTGGTTGGCTTCTGACACCCGGTCATCTTGTATATATATATATATATATATATATATATATATATATATATATATATATAATCTCCGAATCATTCTCTTATTCGATAATGCAGATGATCCTACAAACAAGGAAGTCTCAGACAAACCACTACCAAAATTTCTCATGAAAGGGAAAGGATAGAAAGGCGGATGACTCTTACATTGCCCATGCTGAGACATGTTCTTTCTTAACAACCTTTTTTTTATTAAACGATGAGGCAAAAGCTATAAGCAGTAAAGCTAGACTCCTACGATGCGGAAATTTACACACTACTATTCAAAATCCCTTCAATGAAGTAGTCATTTGTAAGTTTTGTTAGAGAACTAGTACAAAATACAGACCAACAAGTAAATGAATAATACAATAAAGATAAAAATAGATAAACAAAAGCTAAGTGCGTATGCCGCGTTAAATTTCCTTATGGTTACTATATACAAAAGCGTTATAATCAATGGCGGCTGGTACCTTTAATTAATGGGGGGCGGAGCTGCATGCAAAAATAGAAAATGAATTGAGATATGTTCAGTACCGGTGAAGGTTTACCGCAAGCTTTTATATCGCACTTTTCTCGAGGAGATAAGCTTCTAAATTTCACTGTTCTTAAATATTGAACAGACTCACTATTCGTATCAGTTCTAACACAAATTAGTGGTGCTAAAACAACATGTACACTCTCGCCCGCACTTTCATGCAAAACCACGCGAAAGTACACATTTCGTTAAAGATTTCTTTAAGGAAAAAGCTATCATCAATATTGTAGTTTTAGGAAGGCTCTGAAAAAATTTAAACATTTTCAATTTACAGAAAATTAGGTTTTTCAACGAAAATGAGACCACCACCATTCTTTCAAACGTCCTTCACACTATCCAATAACTAAATTTAACCAAAAACCATGAAGCCATTTTTTTTAAATTTTATGAACGCACCAGAACCTTCATGCGATGTACGCTCAAAATTAAAATATCGGTTTTAAATTCGAGGGGCCGAGACATCAGACAGATCGATTGGGGAATATCAATTTTGGAGAAAATCGGCCGAACGGTTTAGCCGTTAGCGTTGTTCATAGACCGACAGATACATTTTGCCATCATTCGATTTTTCGGTTCCACGGACCCACAACACCAAGTGTTAGAGAAGTTTATTTCTAAATTTGTAAGTACATGTATCCACTTTTTCGTTACCAGGGCCCTGTAAGGTTTTTCCGCGGAAAATTCGCCGTTATTTTGCGCAACATTACATAACTTTCTCTACTGTGTAGCGACAAAGTAAAAAAAATAGAAAAATACAAATTGTAGTCTCAACTAGATCATATGTCAAACAGAGCTTTAAAAATCATGTGAACGTCTCGCAAAACTGAGGGACTGCCTTTCCTGCAGCCCCTGAGTGCCAATATTGAGACACACAAACAGGGGGGGGGGGAAAATTAACTATGCCCATAGTTTTCTGGAAGCAGCAGGGAGTGCTAGTCCCAGGGAGGGAAATGGAATCGCAGCAGAACATGGTGGAAGCTACTTGCAAGTTACACATGCACCAGCAGTGTGCTATATTGGTCATGTAGCTGAGTGAAATACTATTTCGCATATTTTATGTTAATATGAAATATAAACTAAATAATTCTGACAAGAACTAGGGACAGCAGCCCCGCAGACCGCCCCCCCCCCCCCCAGCCACCAGCCATCACTGGTTATTACACTTGTTCAAATGCGAGTAGACCAAATGAGACCCGAATAAAGTCTATTGGACTTAGCAGTGAAATCACTAATCAGAAACACGTCATAAAATTTTTCATTCGTCAAAGAACTGTACCTTGCAAAGGTCGATACCGCACTAGAGAGAATCTGCTCTTATTAAAAGTTAAACACCTTTCTACTCTATTACTCGTATATTACACACTTTAATAACTGTTATGATCGTTAATTACATTCGTTAGAAGTACGCCGTTGATGTAAATTGCAGCTGCCAAACGCACAGAAAACGTGCCAAGCACCTCGAAGGATATTAACGAGGCGAGCCCAAGAAAATACAAGAAGGGGCTTGATAGAGAAAAGGGTTGTCTCTTTGACGCTTCAGTCAATAAAATTCCTGCTTCGGTGCACAGGAAATTAGCACTTAATAGGCACAGCTGTGAGGGAAAACCGAAAATTATTTCCATGCGTTTGGAGTGGCAACAACAAATTATAAAATATGAAATAAAAAGGCACAAGTAGATCTAGTTATTTTTATTAAAACAATATTTCGTGAGATAAACTGATTTGTTTATTTCAATTTTCTTGCTATGTTTCATTGAGAAGGAGATTGATATTTAGAAGCAATGTCAATAAAAATCAAAAATTTTTCAATAATGTTCCACGTCCTGTTCTGAATCTGGCGGTTCATGATCAACACTCCTTATACTGTTCCGATGGGAGGCGGTAAGTTTCAACGACAACAAATACAAAAGTTGATTACTTGGTAGATTTTTAGTGAAGAATGGCATATTAAAAATATGCACAATAATCGGTGGGTGGTTTGAAATCAATATTTTCATGAAATAGTTTTTTTTTCCTAAACGCCCCATGAGCACCCGCTTTCTTAACGCCTTCATGAAATGAAAACGGGGAGACAGAACCGGCATGAAGAGCTTATGAACCCTCCGCTAGGATTCCGGGTTCGAATCCAATACACGGCATTTTAACTCTTTCGCTGCTACGGTCCCCATCCAGCGTGTCACCGCCTTAAGCTGACACGCCGCGGCGGCCGGCGGCCGCTGTTTGCGGCGCATTTTTCTTGTTCGGAAGGGCGCGCACTGGCAGGGTATCGATGGCGCCACAAGACAAACGCGTGTATTTCCTACCCTTTTTGATATGGACTTTGAGCAGATAGTGGCAAAGTTAGAAATTTTATGTGTTTTTGCTTTTAATTTTTTTCAGTGAAATTTTTTTGAGAACAATTTTAAAACATAAACTTTCTTGAACATTTAGATAATATTCAAAATTTAGAAATTCATTTCTGGGTGTTACACTTTAAAACATAGTGTAACACTCAGACCCTTAATACATTCCTCACTGAAGAATCGTAACTCACGGCGAATAATAAAATAGAGGTTCATTCCCCTTTCACAATCACATAGCACTAAGAGTTTAATTCCCAACCTGCTTCGCTTTGAAGGGATATACTGTTTGGAAAAACAGCCATCTGTTGAGCAAAAATAGGCTTTCATCGACGCACAACTGGGGCACAATGGACCGAACGGGAAATCGAGTTCTGCAAAGCTCTGGCCAATAGAATTTACGACATCTCTTATTTTGAAAAGGCGATTGTCACTATATCTTACATTATTGTCACTGGTATACGCTGAGTGAAATACTATTTTGCATATTTTATGTTAATATGAAAGAGAAACTAAATAATTCTGACAAGAACTAGGGAGCGAGCTGCAGCCCCGCAGTCATCACGGCGAAGTGACAACGAATACCTATCTCGATACATTATCGCCACAGAAAATAGGCGTTGAATATTCGTTTACGAAGAGTTTTTTTTTTAATTCTCGGCATGAGTAAACATACCACCAAGAAAACATACAATTCATTACATCATCATTCATCAAATTGCGAATGATATTTTTCAGTGATTTGCAGCGCATTGGATATAATCTCTTACTTTCATTAGTATTAATGGTAATAACTAAAAAAACAAGAAATCAAAATTTTAACTTCTTTCCTTGAGTTCTGGCCACAAAAGAAGCCAATATTCATATAGTTATGCATATAAACAAGAATAAACTCTCGGCAAGAAATCTTGACAAAGCAATGGTGGTACTTCATACCCGAAAACCCTAAAAAGAGTTTCTTTATGTCCATTGGGGAAGGGCCTTCTTCAAACTGCGCACCAATCCCTCACGGGCGGCGAGGACCATCGCACGGCAGTCTATCAATTTACAAACATTTCAACTCTCAGCAAGAATTTTCACTTCATCACTCTTTAGGAGGGTTTAAACTAAACTTCAAACTTTCAGCAAAACGAACAGATATCGCCACAAGTCCTTCAGGCCGTCGGTCAATCAGAAGAAAGCGAAAGACAGACGTGCGAAGTACAAGACGCCTAAAGGCGGCATTGGCACAGTAGACACGACTCCGGCATACGCCTAAAGGCGGCGTTAGAACACGGGACACCTAATATCCGGACGCCTATAAACGTCCTTAGCGGCAAAAGGTTCTTCGAAAGGGTTCTCTTGGTTCTGACTGGTAAGCAATGTCAAACCACCTCGGATCTCGTTAGTAGCAGCCTTATTATATCAATTTCGTATCCTATGCTCTCCAGGCGGGCATTCGAATATTTGGTTCAGTAAGAGACGTTACCGAACAGACTCTCTTTGGCGTTTCAGTTCGAATTTGGGGAGATGGAGGGGAGAAACTGAAAAAAAAGCAACCTGCGTATTATGAGACACGTTTGTAAACGGAGCTATTTCAGCATTCGCCTGAAAATGACCAAGCAAACTCCAAAAACTACCGTGATCTACATCGAAATATTTCCGGAACCATTCCAAGATCGAATGTAGGATCTCTCACTCAACGGAATATTCACCTGAATCATAACTTATCACTTGAAGGGCTTGAATAAAATAAATCACTTCAATCTTTCCGTTATTCCTAAATATTAATATGGTATCAATTATTGTGGAAGCATTGCTTACCTTCATACTATATAGGATGATTTATTTATATCTATGAAGTGATTAGAATAGTAAAAAGATGTAACACTGCGACCAAAATCAAGATATTAACATTTACTAAATGCGGGATGCATGCTTTCGCAGGTGCAGCTCGCCTCGTTAGTGCCCTAAGCTCGCCACTTCATGATTTGCCGGGTGACACCAAGTAGTGCAAGCTATCTGTATTGGCCAGACAACTTCCTGATAGGGATATTCTTCTAGCGCAGGCAATCAGGGTTGGCAACGAGGCCTCCCCCCGCACCCGGTGGCACCCAGCGCTCGCGGCGGGCACGCGCGAAACCGAGGCGCGGAAATGCAATCAGGTCAATCAGCGCCCCAATTGAAGCGCGCCGAACCACGCCCCCCCCCTGTCGTCCACCACCCTCCCATCCCCCGCGCCTCCACCCCCTTCTCCCACCCGCGACCCCCGCCTCACCCAACGCAAATGGAATAAGCGCTCTCGATCAGACACCGCCGCCGACACCGCGATTTTCGGCGCTAACAATCGGATTGGCACCGACTGTGATCCGTCTCTATCCGTTGCAGGCGCTATCGCGAAGCAGGAGGCCGTGTGTTGATGCGCAGTGGGCCAGGAGAGCAATATGCGACATAAAATACATAACTTTTCAGGAAGAATCGAATCGCATTTTGGGAGATTGATGTGGCAAGAACATACTCGCAGACTGAATACAAATTCCACTCATTGCTTTTTGCGAAAATACATTTCGCCTCAATTATTGAAAGCTGTTTATTATTGTTAATTTTAATCTATTTCTGGCACGCTGATCAATTACAAGTAACTGCTTTTTTCATCAAGACAGAATGTTTCACAATTTTGTCGTGGCATTTGGCGGAAAGTAAAATCTGCGTAAGAAAGTAAGTAAAAACAAATTATTGCGCAGAACACGCACAGAAAATCATAAGATGAGAGAAATTAAGTATAATGTAAAATGTTTATCTTATTTGTGTCTTTTTACTTTCTTCCATGCCACCTACTTACGCATTGAAGAGACTATTTTTTTAATGATGCAGCGAAAAGGGGCGGCAAAATTCGGCAAAATGTCATTGTGGGTCCCAAACCCAAACGGAATAATTATTGCTTCTAATGTGTTGTTTATTTATAATACACATTTTATGAGTCTATAAAGTGTTTTCACTAAATCATTTATTTTCAGTTTCACCTATGTAAGAAAGCAGGTCTATTTGTCCGTGTCTATGTGTTAACGAAATAAGTATATATTGGGCAAATAAGAATTTGTTTTTATTTTTAATTTATTCGTATAATTTTAAAATAGAGCATCGACATTTGCGCCGTTGCCATGCAGTATTCAATACTCTTTCGAAATTCCTGTCCGTTAGCTTCACTCTCCTCGATTGCACTATTAGTGTGTATATAAATTGCTATAATTTAATTATATAATTTTAATTTTACTCAGAAATCTTCGTTACGACCAGAGCCATTACTTGACATTCATTTTACAATCCCAAATAGAGAAAACTTAAAATAGTCAACGTAAAGCAAAATTAGTGATAGCAAAGGAACCAAAAACCTGGTAATCAAGACGACGTTGTTCGGATAACTGGTATCACTTATTTCAACTGCTATTGCATCTAGGAGAGAACGACTGACAGAGGGAAGGAAATTAGACTTGGAAGCAAATACCCTGCTATTCACTGACAACGTTCCGAGCAAAAGGACAGCCCATGAAAGCTTTCCCAGGTAGAGCGTTTTTTTAATTAAACAAAAAGAGAACTTAATTGCGCCGGGGAAATTAGTTTAGGAACCACTTAAGCAACTCGAGGAAATGTTTATGTTTACGAAACGTGAAATGCGGCTGAAAACCGTTCCCTGAAAATCGCTCGAGGCCACTTGGTTCTTAGAAATATGCTGACGATGTTCTCATTTTTACGTTTCACCCTCGAGGCATAGTAGATCACTTTTAGAAAACATAAAAATGTTCTAGCAATCTGACGCACGCCATTTCAAAGCTCAAACGTCAGCAAATTACAAACAGAATTTCCTCTTTCCTTCAAACTCGTGATACTGGTGCATCAACTTTCTTTTCGTCCGAAGTTTCTCATAATACGGTATACCTCGAGAGTTACAAACTTGGTGGTGTGAGTCGTTCGTCATTTCTCCAAAAACATTTTGTTCAATTCGCCCTATGAAACTGTACCAGCATCACGGACTCTGAATATAAAGCGCATAGAAGTTAATAATCGAGAATTATTCGCTCTGCATTATCATCAAAAACATTTTCTGCAGAGCTCATTAGAGTTACACGAAGCGGAAAATGTATATTGCAATAAAACGTACTCGTACAGTTCGTGTACACAGCTTTGTGTTTATTAACGCACTTCCTTCCACAAACGTAAATTAGGAGACCAAACGAGGCGTATCTTTACAAAATGGTGAGGATAATTTCCTATGATAAACAGGTAGGTTTGTTTGATTAGCGACTCCAGGCGTGACAACGGCCAAAGATAATTATTCCCATAAGTGTAGAGCATGTTTTTGTCGCTGGAGGTGGGGGTGATCTTTGCCCTTTTGGATGGCGAGATCCGACGCCCACCTGCGTGGGATTGGTCCCCGAAGTCGAATTTATCTCCACCCCATCGCGGTCCATTCGTCCAATTCATCTCCATGAATCCAGGGAGATGCGGAGACTACTAGAAGACGCCAAGAAGGAAGTGAATCGGGCAGGTCTCTCAGATGATCCTGAAGAAATATCCAGCCTCCGCCGCGGTCATCACCGAAATCAGATAAGACTCGATCCAGTCTTCGCTCTCTTCTTGATCTGCCACCGGCGATCGGAAACCCGTTTAGACGCTAGATTGAAAGGCACGGGAGAAGCCACGTGCAGCACGTAGGTGTGTGTGTGTGTGTGTGTCAGTGTGTGTGAAGTCAGTGTGTGTGGGGGGGAATCCAGCACGGAGGCCGCACAGCTGCACACACAGAAAGCGTCCCTGCCAACTCCCATCACGGACGGGAGGTAAACTTCGACACGCACGGGTCACCGACGCGTCAGGGGGGAGGGGCGAGGGTATAGGGGACGGAACCCCACGGGGGGGGGGGGGCTAATCCTGGAGGAAGAACAGGAGCAGCGCCCCGGAGGGAGGAGTCAGATCCGGAAATTGGAGCCAGATCGGATGGCGCATGCATTATCCAAAGACAATCAGCCCCTTAAACTACTCCGCAGTTCTATCCGATTACGAGGTAAACAACGGCTAAATCGCACTACGCAGGCTTAGTCCCGCTCCCCGCCCATAGAGTGTGTCTTCCAGCTCCAGCGTGACTGATGCAAGAGGAGAAGTGTGTTTTGGCGGGAAAGGGAATGCCGAACGCTTAGTCGGGCGTAGCTTACTTCTGCACGATTGGTCTCGAACCGCAACGTCACGAAATTTCTGCGGAGTTTAATTACCGTTCGGAGACGTCTGTTTATTCGAGGAGAAATTGTATTCGCGACAACAGACGCCCAAGTCAACACTCGTGCGTGAACGGATTAGAGCTTCGCCGTCGCGGCAAGGGCTTGTTGAATCAATAAGGCGGAAGGGGAGACATCCGTAATGTCATCTCGAGGACATGCAACAATCTTTGAAATTGCGAGAACTTGGAGAGTAAAAGATTCCCGACTACTCTGGGAAGACGACGCGGTACGGGGTTTGATACTGGTTTCGAGAACCGTTATTCTTATTTTCAATCGTCTTGAAGTTACTCGAATTTCACAGGCGAGAATTTTTTAGGATTTTGTATTCAAGTCCCCTAGCCGCTATTTATAGATTAATTTTTAAAATGCATGCTCTAAAAAATGAAAAGAAAGGGCAGTGTGAATGCGAAAAACTACGTTACCTCATACTTTCGACAATTATAAAACTTTTACCATTTAATTCATTTTAATGAAATATCATTTGTATTAATAATTTTTATTTGATCGATATTTAATAGCTGTACTGGAAGGTACGAAAGTTTGAGATCAAGGACAAACTACAGTTCTTTTCACATCGATTCAAGAAAGTTGAAAGTACCTCTCGGTGCTGTAAACTTTGAAAAGGTCAACAGCACATTAAGGCTTCCAAAACTTTGTATGTGCTTAACCAAAGCACACTTTTAAGTTTTTGTAAGTGAATATAAGAGACATGTTGCGAATATCCAGGCTCCGGAAACGTTATCCAGAAACACATGTATGGAGCATACTTAAAATCTCATCTTATTGAAATATTTTTATAATATATTATATATATTTATATTATATATTATATATTATATATTATATATTATATATTATATATTATATATTATATATTATATATTATATATTATATATTATATATTATATATTATATATTATATATTATATATTATATATTATATATTATATATTATATATATTTATATTTATATTATATATAATTATAATTTTTATCAAGGAAACAAATAATATATAACAATTAACATACTATTTGAATTTATATATAAAATGCAGCACCCGTCTGATTGTAAATAAAGGGATGAAATTAACTAGCAATTTTTTGAAAAGTAACGAACGTGAAATACATTCAATAATGCATAATGTGATTTGAATAATCATTTCAGTTATTTTGATGGAATTGATGAGCCTTGGGGTAAATATTTTATTGAATCTCCGGAACAACATATTGCATTAAATGATACATTTCAGAGTAAATAGTACAAATAGATTTATTATATTTGTAAAAAATGTGAATGATTTCTAATGCACCTAATCAAGCCTGCATTAATTAGTATAGTACATATCAAAAAGACTAACATTGCTATGAAAATAATTGTAGATATACACACAAAATAAGATATGGAGAAGAAACACCAGCAAAAAGGAATTCTGCCATTACGTTGCATTCAATGGCAGTGTTAATAAATCTACTTGTTAAAACGTAATACAACTATTTAGTAATTAGTAATTTTAGTTCAAACGTTAACGTATACTCGGAAAATAATATTTGCATTTTTGAGTAATTATAATTGCAAACTTTTAAAGAAAAATCTCTTTCTGTGGTTTCTTCGTAAACATAATTTTGGAAAATTATGAAAAAATTGCTAGTTAATTATCTTAAAAAATAATAATTGTCACTTGAGAATATCGTCCTAGGAAGAACCAAATTAGACCTTTTATTTTTTATCTCTAGAAAATCTCTAGAAAACACAAAACAAATGTGAAATATTGTACAATTTTCAGTAAATTGATAGTACATCTAATTCTAGAAACCATGTTTCAAAAACTATTTTACCAGACTAGCGGGCCGGTAGACTCGCAAACCAGTGGATCTGCAACACGAACGGTAACATAAATATTGCAAGAGAAATTATACTTCCCACGCTGTGAAATCGCAGTCTCGACCACACAACAATCAGGTTAGGCCGCAATCACCCACTATCGGAGTGCAGCGTCTATTTGCAAAGTGCGTTTTCATTTGCGTCTCGCTTGCGACGATCGGTTTCCGGTACGGCTCCACGGGCGCGTGCGGAGCCGGCGATTCCATTCAAACGGCCGGGCCCCGCGGGGCGACCCCCGCCCGACTGCGCCGCGCCGCGCCGCGCCGCACCGCACCGCACCGCTCCGATTTGATCCTCCGCGGGACGGTCGGCTAATATCGGCGACTCGGCTGAATCCCGCGGGAGGGCGCGGGGTCCATCGTGCGGGGGGAGGGGGACGGGGACGGGTCGGGGTGAGCCGCGTGCTCTTGTAAGGGTTAAGAATAGCAATCGCGCACCGCGCGACCTTTCCGAAAGAAAGGAGGGGCCCCGTCCCCCGGCCCCCCGCCCAGCCGGCCGGCTGCGAGCGCCGCCGCCTCCACCGTCGCGTTGTGTGCGTCAGCGCTTTCCGCCGCACGCCAAGATCAGACCGGTGGCGGCGGCAGGTGACTGAGGAAAGAAGAAAGTGAGGAAAAGGTGAGATAGCAAACGAAGGAGAAGGTGGGATTTAAAAGAAAGAAAGAAAAGGGTAATAATATAAGAATAGGAAAAAAGTAGGGAAGAAGAGGAAGTATTATGAGAAATAAATGAAGATACAAATATGCAAATAGGGGGAGAGAGATAGAAAGAGAGAACAGAAAGAAGGCGCACAGATGCGGTGATAATGAATTAACCGAAACGAAGAGCAACGAACGCACTCCAAAAGCAATTAGAGTAAATAACATGATAATGGCGAATTTGCGAAAATAGAAACGAAAAAAAATTTATAGTTCGTATCTCGATATCATTATTCACATCAAAAAATAATTATTATTTTAATTCTAGAGAGTAACTGTTTAAAGAAGAGGAACAGTGAATAATTTTCTTTACATATTAAAATGAATTACTTCTTAGCCGAGAGCTCAATTTATTTATGAACACATTTTACGAGATGATTCACAAACAACAAAAGAAAGAAATATTGTATTTGAGGACGCGCGTATGGGCCCATACAGTAAACAAGAAGTGTGTTGTACAATATATGTGATTACATGAGCATTTTTCATGAATAAAACGTTTTAAAATATTTTACCCCAATTACCAAATACCAAACACGAGAAAATTAAATTGGAGTATGTATGTGATATACAATATTTCACCACAAAAACTCTACATCGTTACGTTAATTTTTATTCAAACTCCAAATCAATACCATTAAATTGTTGGGAGGAGCCAAAAGAGGCCAAAAGTTTGAATTTGTTGTCTAGAAAACTGTGGAATAAAATGAGCACCCAATAATGTCCCAAAGGATCACCAGCGACCCTGAAGGAGAAAAGCAGGTCAACATAGTTTAAATTTAAGGGCTTGACGGCGGGTGAGAATGGAGTTACGACAGCCGTATCAAAATAACTTCCTAATTGGCGCTGGCCGCGAGGGGAAGTGGCGGGCTCCGCTCTAGCTCCCGCGTGGGGTCGGGGGTGGGGGAAAGGGAGGGGCGGGCAGGGACGCAAGGTGCTGACACGACGCCAAGCCGCCTCGGGTTTATAACCGGAACGCAGCATACAATGAAGACTAACGAAATGAACATTACGGCCAGCTGTGTTTGTTGTTCCATCCGGTAAATTATTATTACGTCGTAAGCGATGTTCGGGTTGAGTTTTCAATGCAGAATCACTTTGTTTACAGTATAAGTAATTCCGATGTTTAATTGCTCTTGCATGGAAACGGAGGGGTGGGGATTTATTTCATTTAAATAGAATGTAATAATAATAACAACAATAATAATAATAATAATAATAATAACAATAACAATAACAATAATAATAATAATAATAATAATAATAATAATAATAATAATAATTCCTAATATTAATAATAACCTTTCCAATAATACGTTTTGTTTATGTTGTGAAAACCATAAATGCAATAAACTCTATACAAAATAACTCCTCTTTAATAAATTACATTATATAATCAACAAAACAATAATGTAAACCTTTTTACGCACTTTAGCAATTCCAAAGAAAACGAATAATGTGTATCGATGCTAATGATATGTATTGACGAGTCAACTGCTAAGGTACTGTAAGGTACTGTAAGCCCCGTAAGTGTAGTTTTTTCCCTCCCAAGGTGGCGGTGGTCTTTCCCGCTGGATGGCAAGGGTAAGACCAATAGGGTTAATTTATTTTAATTAAAATGTATTATAATGTTAATAATGTTATTACTTTTGTATTATTACAAGTTAAAGTAGCCTGCGTTGCCGGAATATTTATCAAAATTATTTTATTGGCCTGGAAAAGAAATTCCATCGATTCCCGCCCTACGGCGGAGCCTACTTCTATCTGTTCTTTTGTAGCCCCGCCCCGCCCTGCCCCGCCTCTCTCTGCCTACTTTCTATCTAGAAATACTCGCTCTTCCTCATTCACTATCTCACTAAAAACGGTTTAATTTTTCATAAAAGGATTCTCGCCCCCCAAACGTTACTCTCTTTATAGCTAAAATTAATACACAAATCTAAAAACAACAACATAAAATACACATGTACTCGCGTATATTCCTTTTGTGGAATTTTATATATTATACCAATACTTTCCCTCAATTTCATTCACAAAAATATCTATTATCAAAATTACCTCTTTTGCGCTTTTTTCAACAAGCTCGAATAATTGCGTTGATAAACGTTCAATTTTTCCTAACACTCATTTCTCATTCCCACGTACTTACTTCGATTACATCAATTATACTTCTGGTCAAACTTATTCTCATGCATTTAAATAATCATTCCTTCACCACCCAAAGGTAAGCTTTCACTGTCCTTTAAAATAAAACAAAACTTTCTTACCAAACCTCATCCATCCGTCACAATTTCAGCACGTTAACAATTCATAATATGTTTCGCTTTTGCTCGTCCAACTCGCAAATGCGTTATAACCATGCTTAATTTATTACCACTAACCCAGTAACTATTTCCATGCAGAACATGTGTGCATTTAAACATTTGATGACAATATAAACATCCGCCAGCAATGTCATCATAACAAATCTATACACACATCCGTCAGCAAAATGACTTTTTTCCAAAAATGTCACATCTCTTATACACTTAATACGCCTATACGCAATTAAAATCAATCTCCTAGTTTGTTACTTTTACAAATAGAGTGAAGAAAACCGGTTAGGATCATTCTTAAATATGAACATTTCGTATTAGACAGTTGTGAGTAAAATAAATAAATAGTCTCCTCTTATTCTTCAAATACGTAATTCTGTTCATTGACTATCTCAAACTTAGATCACAGTCGTCATCTCTAGTAGCGGCAGATACACTACTGCACATTGATGCGCTCTTGAATCTGTGATGAAACGCTAGGCGAAAAAAGTCCAGAAAAGTAATTATATTGTAAATATATTTAGATTTTGGTTATACATCATAGTCCCTAGTACTCCTGACCTGGTCTGAAGAAAGCTAGCAGAAACGTTTTATCGATATTGGTTCATTAGATTCAGAGATTATCACGCTGTATATCAACGCCCTTGTCTCTTTATACATTATATATAGCATCAGAGATATTGATTACATTGTTATTAATGTAAAAAACGTAACCGAACTCGTGCAAATATTCAGAAAATCAGTGTTTTGAGTATTCAAGCAAAAATGTCAAATATACAATTTACTTTAGACCTTATTTCCAATAATTGTAGAAGGAAATTGAGTACTCTGCATCAAAATTGAGCTGATGAAAAGGTAACGGTAAACACTTAGAATATTACCGAGAAAAGTCATCTATAAACAGGATTATCACAATGGATTCAGACTGTAATATATCACAGACAGTCCTTTAATTCCAAAACTTTATAAGTCATGATCACTGTTATAAAAAAATTGGTTTCACCGCATAGTTTTCTAGTAATGAATACGTCCAGAAACTTCTAATTTTAAATCATCGAATTGGAAATTAATTCATAGTTTCTCAAGACGGAATCCTACCATATCACGGAACAGTTTAAAGGAGGATTAATTGTTGGCGTGTCTAAACTACGAAACGAGACAAGTGCCGCGGCGAGCGAGATGCGAGTCCATGTGGGCGTGCGTCACGCGTGCCGCCCAGAAGGCAGATCCGCCGTTCCCGTCCAATGAGCAAATAAACGCGGCGCGGGCACCGGCCGAGAAAACAACCACCAGGCGCCCTCCCCCTCACCCCCCCCCGCGCCCGCGGCGGGAAGCAGCGTTTGAGTTGGTTGACTGGTTGGTTGTTATTGATTCCGGGCGCGTCAACTAGCGAAGTCATTAGTACATTTTTCTTCGGGATGTGACTGTGATCTTCCCGCGCTGGATGACGAGATCCGCCGCCCACCTGCCGTCGGCTAGCGGAGTTTCCCCCAACCAGATATCTCCCACCAGTGGGGCACCGTCCCAACCGGGACAAGCTCTAAGCTTCCGACCGGTCTCCCGGCATGTGAGGTAGTGTAGTGCATGTTAGTGTAAGTGTGTGTGTGTGTAAGGGGTGAGGATAGGACAAGGAAGAGGAAGGTGAGATCACGCGCGGTCAGTGGCCCGCTTGCGATGAACACCGTGATAATGGTAACCGTGGCGATGGTGCACACACAGAAGAAACGGAAGAAATAAAAGAGAGACAGGCAACTATTACGTTGGAGGCAGCAGTGATATCAGCAACAGTGGACGGCTTCCTCTTGTATCTTTCTAATAACCCCGCCAGCCTAACAGTTCAGATTTACTCGTATGTTATTTATGCTTATCCTTTAGTTGTAGACGAAAGGAATGTTCTAAGTTTCCTATTCGTTTTGCATTCTATGTCCGCCGCCTGCTTATTGAAACATCTGCAAATTTTTGATTATTGAACAAAAGTCGCTGAATGCGCCCCCCCCCCAGCTGCACGCACAGTTGTTGCACTTCGGCAATTTTTTGAATCAATATTTCGTGAATCTCAGTACCCCTATCTATCCCCTACTAGAAGTACACCTGTCTGCAAAACTGATGATCCTACTACACAACTACTAAGCCTTCTCACTCATCCCTCGCACCTTCTGCTCTAGCACCTTGCCTTTCATTTGTTCGTACGACGTTTACTAACGAGAACTCGCTGGAATGTTCTCTCTATTAGAAAACCAAACAATGAATATTTCATGCACTACACACCAATAATTGAAGAGAATCTCAAACGGGAACTAAATGCCAAAATGTATATGTCATGTCAACATATGGAATATAAAACGTAAATTCACAATGGTTTCGAATGGAATTGAGAGTCTAAAATTGTCTACATTCAAAGAGAATCAATTTAAATAATAATATGTGCGTAAATATGAATGCATTTCCATACTACTTCCACATGTCCATAGAATATTTTTTGTAACCAATTTAATTATTCAATATCTTTTTCGTTTGTAATTCCCTTTCACAACTCAAATTCAACAATCATATTATGAGGTTTCTCTCCGAAACAACAGGAATTTGTTTTCCAGGAAATAATATGTTCACCACGTCCTTCCCAGCAGTTATAAATGAAGATTGTCGTAAAAATGAATTTCATATATGATTGTGTTATTGTGTCAAATACTGAACATATAGAAACACAATACAAAACATACATTGTCATGCTTTGAAACCTTTGTAATGCCTCACCCAAATATGTTTTCAATGCATTAACGAAATAAAAACGGTCTTCAATTATTGTCAGTTAATTGCTATTATTTTTCAAATGAAAATAATGAATAAATAATAAAACTTTAATTGAACATAACTTATGTTTTAAAGATACTGCGTTGAAAAGAACCTGAAATTATTTCTCTAAGTAAAATTAACATCCACAATTCCAGATTAAACACATCCTGTTTTAAAAATTTTTACCTTCTATAAAACACTAATTAGAATTTTGAAGGGCTTGAAACAGAAATCGGCGATTCAATAAATCTTGTCTAATGCAAGATTTGTTGAGTAATAGTAGTGTATTATAACTGAAAAATATTTTATTTATTTTGGGCGTAAAATATGAAATAACTTAATTTAAATTTACTGAACTACAAATAATAACTATAGAAATATGGGGAGGGACTGTTTAATCGATGTAGTTTGAGTTTCACTTCTATTTGCATTGACATATTCATGGTCAAATTGTTGCTACTTTGTTATGTAAACTTTTTTTTTTTTTTTTTTTTTTTTTTTATTTTATTTTCTGCATAATTTACAATCTGTTCCTATCGGAACAATAAGTAAATGGTGGCAATAGATACATTTCTGACGTGAACGTTTTATGACATTGAAAAATTTCATTTACAAAATCGGTATGGCAGATCTAAAATATTCTCTCTCCTCAGTCTATACACATGCTCACTGTTATCTAGAAGGTTTGTTGAGAGGTGATTTGGGTGGTTGTTCAATCTTCTTTGGTATGCTAGGCTCTTCGTGGCGATTACTTCCTCCAGCGGGACGATGTTGAGGTCTCTGTATATCGTCTTGTTTGTCACGTACCATGGTGCGTTGCATAGTGTTCTTAGCGTTTTAGCTTCGAATCTTTTTAGAATTTCTAGATTCGATTTACTGGAAGAGCCCCACAATTCAATACCATAGGTCCATGTTGGTTTGATTATAGTTTTATAAATCTGTATTTTGTTATGCAAGGACAGCTTTGATTGTCTGTTTATTAGCCATGATAATTTGAGGACTTTAAGTTGCGCTTCTTTTCTCTTAGTTTTGATGTGGGTTTTCCAAGTCAGGCGTCTATCTAAATGCAGTCCAAGATATTTGATTGTATCAGCTTCGTGGAGTTCTGTATTGTTTAGTTTTACTTTTGGGCAGTTTTCTTTTCTTAGTGAAAATGTTATATGTTGTGATTTTGTTTCATTTATGGTGACTCGCCAACGATGACTCCAATCTTCGATTTTGTTTAGATGTTCTTGAAGATGTTGTGATGCGCAGGAGGGGTCTTCATTTGTAGAAAGAATAGCTGTGTCGTCTGCAAAGGTGGCTATTGTAGTTCTTTCGGTAGTTGGTAAGTCTGAAGTTGATATAAGATATAAAAAAGGTCCAAGAATACTTCCTTGTGGCACTCCTGCAGAAATAGGTTGGAATTCCGATAGAGCGTCCTGATATTTTACTTGAAATAGGCGATCGCAAAGATATGATTTGAGAAGTAAATAGTAGGAGTGCGGGAGAAGTTTTTTTATTTTAAATAGAATTCCATCATACCATACCTTGTCGAATGCTTGCTGTATATCTAGGAATGCTGCAGAACAATATAGCTTTTTTTCCAGGCTTTGAGAAATTGTGTTTACAATACGATGGGTCTGTTCTATTGTTGAGTGTCCCTCTCGAAATCCGAATTGAAAGTCAGGAATCACTTCTTTAATTATAGGCTTGAGGCGCTGTAAGAGAAGTTTTTCAAATACTTTTGATAGGACTGGTAGCAGGCTAATAGGTCGGTACGATTTAACGTCCGTGGCAGTCTTTCCTGGTTTCACGATCGCAATTATTTGAGCGTATTTCCATTGACAAGGATAATGGCTACTACGAAGTATCGCGTTGAATATGCTTGTTACCAGTTCATATCCTTTACTTGGCATTTCCTGCAACATCTTGCCAGTAATAAGGTCAAACCCTGGACTCTTTGCGGGATGCGTGTGTTTTTTGATAGTTTGTTCGACTTCTCGTGAGTTGAAATGCTCTATGGGCAGAGATAACTGTAAAGGCACGTCCAAATATTCTAGTACTTTATTTTCAATAGTACTTACATTTTCTGCTGGTTTGAAAACTGAAGCAAAGTGTTTTGCTAAGCATTCGACCTTTTCTTCTGCGCTTCTTGCCCACGTGCCATCTTCTTTTCGAATTGGTGAGATGTGCTGTTGGGGTCGCTTTAGTTTTCTGGTTGCTTTCCAAAGCGAATAATTAGTTTCAGCAGTAGGTGATAGTGATTGAATGTAGTTAGAGAAAGATTTGTTTTCGTATTCCTTAATTTGTCGTGTTAGTTGTCTGGCTGCTGTGTTATATTTCCTTTTGTCATCTGGTTGTCGTGTCGTCATGAATATTCGTCGGAGACGACGTTTTTCAACCACTTTTTGTCTTATTTCTGCGGGACACGTTGACGATTTATTTATTGTTTCTCTTGGTGTTGCGGCCCAGGCAGCGTCTTGTAATGTATCAGATAGGTGCTGTATTGCGTCTTCGATGTATTCGTCAGTTGTTAGCAGTGCGTTTGCAGATAGTTTATTGTTTACGTAATCGCGGTACTTGTTCCAGTTTGTCTTGTTACTTGTTAGTTTTAGAGGATAGTTTCTTTCAGATATATTTGAACTGATGGTCATTTCTACTGGTGTGTGGTCTGAAGAAAGGTCGTAGCAAGATTTTACTTCTACTGTACCAAGATGCACACCTTTTGCTAAGTAGAAGTCCAGGAGGTCAGGAAGCTTATTGACGTCAGCGGGCCAGTACGTAGGTTCACCAGTTGATATAGTAGAGACATTAAGCCTGTTTGATACTTTAAGAAGATTTTTTCCTCGTAGTGTGTTGAGTCTTGAGCCCCAATGCTGGTTTTTCGCATTGAAATCGCCTCCAGCTATGAATCTTGATCCAAGGGTATTTATGAAGTCTTCAAATTTTTGTTCTGTTATTCTATGTTTGGGCGGGCAGTATACAGATGTTATCGTCAGTAAAGCTTGACCTTCTGTCACCATTACAGATGTTGCTTGTATTTCTTCAGTTTTATATTCGTTCATTTCGTAATGTTTGATTGCGTTTCGAATTATTATAGCAGTTCCTCCATGCGCTGTACCGTCCGGGTGCTTGGTATTATATATATCATATCCCGGTATCTTTAAGTAGGATTTTTCAGTGAAGTGAGTTTCGGATATTAGCATAATATCTATATATTTTTCTTTGAGAATAGTTACGAGCTCTCTTCGATGTTGGATTAAACCGTTTGCGTTCCAGAGAATAATTTTAATTCTTGGTGCCATTTAATGCATCTTGGATATTAATGACGTCAGTAGGTTGAGCAAAGCCCCAATTTGTTCAGATTGTTGCTTAAGGATGCTTTCGAACTTTTGGAATGAGGTTTCTATTATTTTGCAGAGATCTCTTTGGTTTTGATTGTAGGGTACAGCGTATGATAAGTTTGGGGAAGATGCTGTACTAGAGAAGGGATTGGGTTGAAAGTGGCGAACTGGGAGGGGAGGGAAATCTGACTTATGTAAACTTGAAAATATAGAATATTGCATTTTTAAAATTCTATTAGGCAGTTTCAAATTATAGGTTTAAACAACTGCAAAACAAAACCAAAAATTAATGACGTGAAAAATATATAAAAATCACATCACACAATAGCAGTAAAAACATCTCCCAATAGCGGTAAAAACATCTCCCAAATTACATTTTACACTGTCATTAGTGAATGCGAACAAAATAGCGTTGAACACAAGTCTACTGTCGACTTCATTCTGAATATCTTATTGAATTTTAGATTACTGTTTCGTTTTTCGAAAAATCGTTAAGTTATTTCCATCTTCTAGTTTTGTTTGATAATTAGTTACAAAAACCTTTGAGTTGACTTCAACATTTAGGACAATATTTAACAGTAATAACAACCAATAAACCGACTCCAGATATGATGTATTGTACCTATACGGTCGAAAGTCTTTAACTTCTCTGACGAAAATACGTTTCCTATGTCAGTCTGCATCCTGGTTCTCTTTCCTCCAACACCCTGCTGCTTCCCCTTGACCTAGAAAGAGTCGAAATTAATCGCGAACACCGCACAGGCCTGTGTCAACATAGATCGTCGGTCGTCAGTATACAGCCAAGGCAACTGAAACAACAAATCGGACTTGAAATAACAAATAATACGTCGACTGAGACAACGACTAACCTGTTTTAGACAAAGAGAGTACCTACAACAAACGCAGCGATCATGTGGGTCTCGAGATTGTTGGTCAAATCAAGAAACAATGGAAGTCCAAAAGCAGTGTTTTAATTGAATAATCCACATAATGATGAAATATGTGTGTGCAAAGGGTATTGATCTTAGGAAAGATGGTCATCTTGGAGAGAAGTAAATAAAACAATACTCATAGTTTTACTGTGATTTAGTGTAGTTTCGAAGACCCATTTAGTATCGTCGCGACCATCTTCGTTTTTTCGCGTACAATTTCAAAGGAACGTACGACTCAAGTAAGTATTATTTAAATATTGGTGTACATATAGAAGTCAGTGCTTTGAGTAATTATTTAAAGATGGAAAATCATTTGTAATTCACCGAAGATATAATATTGAGAAAAAATTTAATAAAAAAAAGTTAAATAAGTTAGGCACAATCATGTTATATTTTGTACAAAAATGAACACGTTTTAATTGAAATTTGATTTAAAAAATGCATTTCCGTTCACAACAGACCTTTAATTAAGGAAAACGGATTTTCTGTATTCCAATGCCTATTTTAAGACCATTTTAATACACTCTTTCTTAAATAATGTCAGAAACACCTTCATACAACGGAAACTATCATTGCTTTAATAATTTCTGAGTCGAAAATATTGTTTTTATTGAGCAGTTGAAGTCATATGTTTCGTACGAAATCGCCGGGAAAGTCAAAGAAACTACGCTTGAAGGCCAAATCTCCTGAAATGTGTAGAGTATACTGACAACATAATAAAGAGTTCGTGAATTATACTAATGTTGCAATGTACGAAACTCGAAGAATCGCTGTGAGTAAGAGAGCCTTACGCATCAATTGTCCACCTTAAATTCTTCATCATCCACCATCGTGTTCGACGGTACACCACCAGGTCACCCAAATGACTTATCATATAAGATGATATTATGCTAATAAACCATTAATGTCGTATTTGAAAAATAATCTACAAAGATATAAATGTAAGAGAATTTTAGTTTGAAAATGTTCAAGATTATCTTCCCATTTCTTATTTTGTAGTCAGAAGCTTCTGCGACTATGAAATTTTATAGTTTCAAAAAACTCTGATTGCCGAAACTGGGTCGACTTAGCCATTCTGTTCTCAACACACAAATTTTCACTCGCTAACGTGAACAGGAGGTATAGAGCTTTCCATAATATTCGCCACCTCGTTTCCCTCGGCGCTTAACTTCGATGTCGAGTGCTATGACGCAGCAGAAACTATGAGGTTGGGCAAGTTCCACTTGGGTTCCGACGTACTTGGAGGCGTTCTTGTTCTCCGAAGACAGACGCAGCAGTATTTCCAAATGGCAAACTTTGACTATCACATTCTGGGTTGAAAACCTATTCAAATGACAAAATATGTAAACTTTTACATTTTAAACATGCTATCACTTTCAAATCCCATAATTACACAAATAAGTGTTTGATTAGATATCGTCCGATTTTGAAAATAGGGCGTACAAAAATTCATTCCTAAAAAAGAAAACGCTCGAGTCTCGCTTACTTATTTACAGTCGAATAAAACTTGATTAAATAATATAAAGAAGATTGTAAACTCATTTGAACAAACAAATCAAGTCAAATTCAATTTAAAGCTGAAAACTGATACATGAAAAGTGAAGTAATGTTATTTCTTCAAGAGCATCAAATAATGTTCTGGAAGAAAGTTATCAATCGCAACATTTGACAGTGCTATCTCCTGACGAATAGGCATGGGAACGAGGAGTGACATTATAAACAAATGATAAACAAATTCAAGGTAACTAACGCCGACATTGATTTATATAATTACTTACTGCACTTTGCGAATTGTGAGTTTTTTATTGTTTGCACCGACAGTCATAAATAAAACAATGAAACCCAAAAGTATAAAAACAAAGAGCTATAAAAATGTACATAAGTATGTAATATTTGAATTCTAGATGATGCACCGTGTTATTCCGACATTTGGAAAAGAAATAAATTGGGGTTCTAGAAGCCTTTGTTTAGCCCAATGCACTTTTTCCTGTCACACGTACAGACAAAACCGATTATATCGTATCTGAAGGGACCGAGTATTTTGGTCTTTAAAACAGTTGGTTATTTTAAACCGTTTTGCAAGTTGAGCCACATACTGCAACTTTTGAACACACATAAATTAAAAGGTCGATAGAAAATAAGAACTGTTCGAAAATAATATTTAAGTTCTCTCTTTTCTTCCGTATTGTTGAAATTGTCGAATGCTACACACCTAATTATTTTGTCATATCGTTTTTGTTTCTCCATTTTCTTCGCATTATATAAGAATTTTCATCAATTGTACACGCGTTTCTTTTCGTTTGCGTCATTGTTTCAATACCCTCATGTATTTGGAAACTCGCCAGCAATCGCTCTAGATTGGAATAACTAACAAACTACCCTTTCTTAGGGTTCAGTAATGGTATATTCACTTCGAAGGAAATACATTCTCTATTCTATGCGAGTGCTGTAAGCACTCTTTGTATTATAACAATAGCAGATACGTGGGCATAGAAGACAAATACGAGTATCATCGTATTAAAAACAGATTATTATAAGACACGTTGTTCCTTGATGAATCTAAGCAAAAAGGCTTACTTAAAGAGATATGTCGTTACAGGCAATGTCGCAATAAATAAAAAAAATTGAAGGGGCATCGTGGTATTCAGCTTCTACCTAACACCTTAGCCGTTATACTTGATAGGACGGTAAACTGATGACGTTACTAACAGTTTTGACAGTAGTAACTTCTTACTCAAATAAGAATGTACACGCTATTTCACATCATTTTCACCCCAAAAATGGATTCTAATTATTGCGTTAGTTTGCCAACCACGATTTTATTAACGTTAGTAGGATCACATTGCTGCAGAACATACCATAACGCGTTTGCTTTTTAAAAATAATTCAGTGCTTTTGCAACGAAATACAGTACACATGGAAAACGAGGATGCGACTAGTTACTACGCACGTTATTAACGATCAGAAGAGAATACGGGAAGAGCTATGGGGACGGAATAAGAGCACATAGGAAGAGGCGAGAGTGTTTCGCGAGATCTCATCTCCGGCGGCCGAATCCCCGCAACGTAGTTCAATGACATCCGACGCTATCCAAACACCTGCTCTAAGCGCACGGAAATATTAAGAGGTACTGCAGGACCAGAGGGACACCAAAAAGACGAGTTCAACATTTTAAAAAAACTGAAAATATTAGAGACGTAGTACACGACTTACATCCAAAGAGCCTACACGACTGCCACGAATACAACTACAATAAACTCAGTACGAATCAGCACCGTCTTCATTCTACACTTTAGATTTAAAACTGTGGAAATCATAAAAAATATATCGGAGGATGGTCATAAGACATGAAAATCATCTTCTCCAACAACATAAATTTATTTAATTATCGACAGTGAACGTTGATTGCTCAGACGTCATCAGTCGCGCAAAGAGGTGTCAAGAGTCGGAAAAGCCGCAATTTTCACATCTGGTTATTATCTAACATACATCAATGTCTGTAAAGTATGTAGGTCTTTTTACTTACTCGCATTTCTTAAGAAAATATGTACTGTAATTGCGCGCCGGAAGTCGGAGAGTTTTCGACACAAAAACCCTCATTGCCCTGCCCTGGGAAGGAAAAAGCGGATAAATCATGTTTCTATTTTTAGTAGACCTCTAACGTTGTAATCAGAACGCTTTGTCTGTTTTTGATACGGAAAAAAGGATAGACAGCAAAACAATTGACTCTGTGTCGTCAACATTAGTGGCTAAATATTCAGACGATTTTCTCCAAAATTGATATTGTCCGATCGATCTGAAAAAACTTTAAGCCCTGCGAGTTTGAAACGGATATTTTGATGGGGATGGGAGGACTTCACATGAAGCTTTAATATTTTTAATTTTCTCAAAAATGGCATTAATTTTTTTATTAAATTTCGTTCTGGGATACCGTATGGGATACTTAATAATTGGTTGTGGTCTCATTTTCGATAAAATCTCTGAATTTGGAAATTATCAATGGTTCAAACCTGTTTCGGCGTCTTCCGACATCTACAATATTGCAGATATAGAGAAATTATTTCTTATTACATTTGTTCTTCGAATATGTTGAAATACGGTCATGAACAATTTTTCAAAAATATAAGATTTTGTATAATTTTCCGTGATAGGCAATTTATAAACAAATATTTTCACCAAAACCGTTCCAATTTTTTTCGAAAAAATAAAAAAATGCAAAATGTATATACTGTTGTTAGTTTCTACCTACTGTCGAGTCGTTTAACCACTTCATACTTTGGGGGATTAAGGAATGGGTCGTGGTCAATTGCGCATCTTTTCCCACAATAACCTCTGCTATTACCGACGCCACATCGCCATTTTGATCTGAGTTATACGATTCTGATAATGACTGGTACGAATAACACTCCAGCCCAATGTACGCTTGGTAGTGTTATTCGCTTTCTTCTACAAGAATGGAGTGGTGCAGCAGTAATTCACCAAATACTGATCCGATAATATAGTTTATAATTAGAAACGAATGAAGAGGAATGCTAACTTCTGGAGTCGCCGTCATTCACGTCAATGCGCGTCCTCACTGTAAACAGGCTCGTCTCTACGCCAAATGAGTTTCATCTCTTCCTTGAAGTGAAGAATTGACTCTGAAACCACAACGTTTAGACCAAAGAGGAGTTTCAAAGCGAAGTTGAGGCGCACCTCACATCACTGGACTATTTGCGTAGAAAAAGACACCGAAAAGCTCGTTCACAGATAAGGCAAGGCTAAATATTTACGGCGATTATGTATAAAAATAGTCCAAAGGTGACCCTGTGTAGTTACAGAGAGGCCGATGTGGCCCAAGGGGGCGGTCGAGATCACCTCATTGTCACCGTCGACACAAGGCGGATTTGCCGGGTTCTGAACCTGGGACCTAGACGTCAGAAAGCCAGCGACCTACCGCTGTGAATCGTGTTTACATATAGATTTAGCAATATTTTAATTTTTTGTTTTCTTTTCTCTTTTTTTATAGTCTAAGAAATGTTGAAAAACAACACCTCTCGTACGTAAAACTATTGTCATTATTTTCTCTCCGTTCGTTACTGCATAAGCCATTACTTCTTATGAGTGAGAGATGTAAGAAAGTAACATTTGAAATAATGCAAAGTATGATGCAAGTAATGAAGCAATTTAATAGAATTGACTGAAAATACTCCCAATTAAACATTTTTAATACGGAAACTTCAATAGTGTCAAATTTGTGTTGCATCAAAATGTTTCTTTCTGCCATGACATTTGTGCAAGGTGCGTTAAGGCACATAGCTAGAGAAGACCTCGAGGATAACATCAAAGAACGACATGTCGGAAACCAACTAAACACGCGATCCGGCGCTTTGGGGCGTCGTGGCTTCGCGGGGCGCCCTGGTCTCCCTCCACAAACGCCCCGCGCCGCCGCGCCTCGTCCCCGCAGCCGTCACTGCTCGGCTTGCCCGGCGGCGGAGGGCGGGGCCGAGCGGAGCGTGGCGGGGTGTGGCGAGTGGGGTGCGGTGAGCGGGACTGGATGGGACTGGGCGGGACTGGACTGGGCGGGACTGGACTGGGCGGGACTGGACTGGGCGGGACTGGACTGGGCGGGACTGGACTGGGCGGGACTGGACTGGGCGGGACTGGACTGGGCGGGACTGGACTGGGCGGGACTGGACTGGGCGGGACTGGACTGGGCGGGACTGGACTGGGCGGGACTGGACTGGGCGAGACTGGACTGGGCGAGACTGGACTGGGCGAGACTGGACTGGGCGAGACGGGACGGGACAGGACTGGTCGGGACATGACCGGACTGGACGGGACAGGACCGGACTGGACCGGACAGGACTGGACGGGGCGGGACAGGACTGGACGGGGCAGGGCTGGACGGGACACGACTAGACGGGACAGGACTGGACGGGACACGACTAGACGGGACAGGACTGGACGGGACATGACTAGACGGGACAGGACTGGACACGACTAGACGGGACAGGGCTTGACGGGACACGACTTGACGGGACGGGACAGGACTGGACGGGACAAGAGTGGACGGGACAGGACTGGACGGGACAAGAGTGGACGGGACTGGACTGGACTGGATTGGACTGGACTGAACGGGACGGCATGGCACGGCACGGGCTTCCGACCGGGGGCTCCGTGTCCTATGGTTCCTGCGAACCGTCCGGATGAGACCGCAATGGCAGTGTCAGAAGTAGTGGAGACATTGATCATAGTGTAGCATACAGCAAACTCGGGATCAAAAGCGTATGAAGTCGAGAAAGAGTTGTCTTAATTCTGATAATGCCAAAACATTTTCAATAATAATCATAATAATGATAATAATATTAATAATTATGATAATATTAATAATTATAATAATATTAATAATGATAATAATATAAATAATGATGATAATATAAATAATGATGATAATATTAATAGTGATAATAATAACCCCACCTCAGGAGTACTTGACCTTGACGTTAGTGGCGGAGTTTGAGTACCCCCGTGACCCTGAGAGCTATGTCGGCGATAGCGCAGCTATTTGTAAGGCCTCCCTTGCCGGACAGATCGACACTTTTTCCCACAAAGTTAAAAATTATAACATAAAAATAGATCGCTGCAATACACTTTACAATTGCAAATAACTTTGAAACAATGCCTTCTAGACCCTTAACACAAGGTTTTGTGAATCAAAGGAACACGAATGTAGTGAGGACCGGTGAGTTTTGGAGGATAGAAGAGGGACGAGTGGGAACCAATTCACGTTCTTTAAGCATAAGTATACAAAGATCTTTGGGTACTTTCTATTAAATGTTTGGAGATTTAGCTCGTCTACGAATCTTCCTTTGAAGTTTGATTAGTCAGATACGAGCAAAGACTCGAAATATACGTAACATTGAATCGAAGGAATCAGAGACAAATGATAATACCACTATAAAATATATGGCTGATGACATATACCCCCCGAAAATTAATTTTCTGAGAAATATAATGCCAATGACTAGCGACATTAAATGTAATATCGGTTATCAACAACACTGTGCGCATAATTCTGTTAACCGCAAGGTACGACGGAGGGGACCGGCGGCAAGATTGGGTCGAGAGAAAAAAAACACGGCGAGACCGTGACCTCGCTGAAATTGAAGCAGATGCCGTAGACACTATTAGCATCACTAATTGTGTGAAATCAGTAACAGACACGAAAGCTGGTGGAAGTGAGAGGTGGCTGACTCGGTGAGTGCAGGAAATTGGTGGTGGTTTTGGCTGATATGTGATGATAGTAGTACCAACGGCGTGTCAGTGTGTCTATTACTATGACTATGACTGATGTGCCAACCCCCATACAAAACATACATAGCGAGCATACGCATTGGTGTGTCAAAAAATTACCTGACGTCTTCTTGCTTGCCAATACGCCAGGCGACGTGTGTGCCTATACGCACGCGGGCGTGCCTGCATTCGTACACAAAATCACTCACATACACGTGTACACACAAATATACATAAATTATCATTCATACTCCCAACTCGTGCTCACGCCTCTTTGCATTACGCCCTTTACATCATCTTTACATCACGAGCCCTTTCCTGAACATCCCGTGTCGTCGGACACACGGAAAGGGAGCAGCGCTAAAGAGGGGAATAGAGCATACGAGGAAGGTCGGGGAGGTGAGGACGGACACCCACGGCAGGGTGAGAAGTGGCGTGAAATGGCAAACTATGACGTACTGGTGAGATTCGACGATTTGGGTAGCAGGGTGAGGCGTGATGAAGTGGCATAATGTGGCGGGAAAGGCAGGCTGAAGTGGAGAATGGTGAGTTGTGACAGGATGTGTCGGGATTTGCCTGAAAGTGGGATCTGGTGAGATGTGGAATGAAGTGCTGGGACGTGAAATTTTACGGCATATTTGGTACGTTAGGAGAGGAAGGGCAAGCTGGATGAGAGATGTTTTATACGCTCCGTTTGTGCGTTTCCTGTCGCGGCGCGAAGTAGCAATGAAACAAACCAATTTCCTCTCGGCTTTCTGTGTGTGTGTTTAAACATGAAAGGCCCCGGACAACCTGCCGGGCGCACTAACGGCGTTCAGCCCACACCAAAGCGGCGCAATAACGCACGTTTATCCAAAGAGAAACAAACAGCGTGCACACAAGCATCGCTCATATGAGTCCATGTTCTCAGAAGTTTCCATTTACGTATTTGGCGCGGATACGTGTTAATAAAGGAGATTATTCTCCTCTGATACCTTAACGTGTTTTCTATGTGATGTTTATTTAAATTGTTTGCTTTATATCTGCTCTATATATGACGTTTTGGTTTCATAATTTTTGATTTGCTGTTTTAGAATTGTTAGGAGCAGAGCACACTAAATATGCGAAACATCTTCAGAATATTTTACATGCAAGCTTACTGATATTGAATTAGATCTGTTAAGGTTGCCATTAAAATATTTACTGAAGAACATTGGTGTCAAAAATGCGATAGGTCATTGAATGAAATATTTGTTTGGACAAACAACACTCGATAAACATAATGTATAATAGAGTACACCGAAAATTATAAATTGTGGAATGAGTTAAACAATTTCTAGTAATGAAATTAGTAGCAATAGTTATATGTTTAACTGAATCGTATAGAGAGGCAATTATTGTTATTGTTACAGTGTACAAAGTATTAATGGTTAATTTGAATATGGGCAATGGAGGAAACCTGCTAAATAAAATACTATGAATTATTTTTTCATGCTTTTTGAGTGTAATAGTAAAACTTGACATGAATACATATTCGATAATTATATAATGTTAACAAAATAATCTGTTATTTTGCTAATATCTGCAAAATTAAGACCACCATAAGAAATAGAAGGCTGTAAACTTTCTACTTATGAATTTTAACAGGCTTTGTTTCGAGAAGATTTTAAGAGAAACAGGGAGTTACTCATAGTTAGTATTTCATACTTATTCATAGCTAGTTACTCATAGCTAAATATACAATTTACTGGACTCAGATTCACAAGATATAAACGAAATGTACAAGCTGAGTTAAGGTTATGAATTGACACTGATTTTATGAATCTCCGCTAAGCATGTACATTAAAATGGCATTTATGATCGATAGAATGCTTAATTGTGCATCAAATGTTATTAATTTAGTATTTTGATAATCCAGACAGATTAAGAGCTTTCACATTGTCAGTTTCCAGAATATAAATGTTACGCAATAAAATGAAACACATTCATTATTCATTTTAGTAATTTATGATTATCTAACACCCAACCAAAATCAGAACAATTTGCCGATAAGAGTTATTGTTACTTTGTTCTCTAAATATACTAGTTACTAATATATTTAGGGTTGTAATATGTGAATGTCACTCATAACTTGAAGAGTCATTTAATTATTAGTCAAAACTAAAAACGTGTAAAATCATATTGTAAACGTGTAAAATTATCCAAACAACAATAAAAAATAAAAGTAAAAAAGTATTATTCGTGTGAAGATTTTTGCATAAAAATATGATATAATTAGTAAATATCGAGCTCCATACAGGAAGCCAAGTGACAACATACAGCATCAAAATATACCTATGTTGTGGCACATGATTTGTGTGCTCTTAAGAAATTTTCACTGCCCACAATCAAGAGGGCAAAGAACGATTGGCTCTAGACGTCGTGGAGTAAGCATCGAATCGTTCCGCTTATCTCTGTGCTTCGGTGCTCCGCTCAAACTCGTGTTTACTGCAAGTACAAACGGCGCCGCTATCTGCGGCCCCCCATTTTTCTAACGGTGTGTTTTTAAGTGCAACAGTGTTGGTTATTGTGGACAACGAAATATTTTTTTGCTCAGTGTTTTAGTGGTGCAGCAAAAGCTGTATGTTCGCAACAGGCAGCATCCCTCCAAACTCCAAGACAATGTGAAATACATTTAAAATGATTACAAAGAAAAATCTTTCATACCTCAATTATCATCTAACACAGGACTAGCAAAGACGGATTTCGAAAAAGCAGAAACTTCAGCGGAAATTTTTGAGAAAATATAACTAACCCTGTAACTGACTTTGATTTCTAATTAGAAGAGGAAGCTAACTTATCAATACCGTGAAATTTCGTCCCAACAAAATCTAAATACATAGTATAAACAGCAATACATCAAGAGCCGGCGTGCCACAAGGTTCTCCACTTTCTACCTTGTTGTTTAACATATATCCTAGACTACCCAGAACTGACTTACTGGAATATAGCACTTTGTGTAGATGATATAGCGTTATTTAATGCAAATTCGTATATTACTAACACTTGCAAAGATCTCCAGTCGAACTTAAATTAATTTGGTGAATGAAAAATGAAATATAGAATTGCCATAAACCCCATCAAATCACAGCCTAAAATATTCTTATTACAAAAATTTATCAACTACGACAAATCAAAATTAACAATAATGATCCACGGCTTAATAATGAAACGCCGATGGAATATCCGGGTGTATTTCTGGATCAAAATCAACTTAGAAAATGCACATTCAAGAAATAACAAAAGATATGCAAAAATTAAAAAAAAAACTTTACCCCATAATAAATAACATGTAATTGGTTAGTCTGGAATACGCATTATCAATATTTAAAATGTTAATTCTTCATTAAGTTACGCCTGTCAAATTTGGAACAATATAGCAAACGCACATCTGAAGAAACTTCAAATCATTCAAAACAAGTACTTACGACAAGCCGTACAAGCCTCTTGGTTTATTCCAAATATGCAAATACACAGAGGTAAACATTCCTCTCATTAATGAATACATTCAAGAGATGAGAAACAGATTTTGCACCCTTCTTCCGTCTTGTACAAGTGCACAAATATTTAATTTAGGCAAAAATGCTTCTCTTCCAAGCCACGTTATCTCCCGATACTCTAAAGATTCCCTTAGGCCATCGTAAATTAGAATGAATTCATCCCCTCCCCCATTAACAAATTCTTCTTCTGAAAACGTCAAATAACTAAATATAAAACTTAAAGAATCTCTTATGAATTTCTGCTCGACAGACTTAGTTTACGAGGTAGCCGTGTGGTCATCATCAAATACTGTTAGCCAAAAGGCCAAAATTATGTGTATTAATAAATTGTATATGACAATACGTGAAAGGCATATTATGCGCGACAAGCAGAAAATAAATTTAAAAGGAAAAGATAACCCTACACTAGAAGAACTTTCTTCTAAAGTTACTTTTATTTTCCAGTAGTGATTTTATTCATCTGAAGTGAATACAAACCCAATATAAAAAAACTCCTAGAAATGTAAAGTGTGTTCCGCGTTATTCATGCGCATGAGAATGAACTGGGAAATGACATTTCCGCCATCGCGATACGACACGCCATCGCCATCGCTCCTCGATTGGGCGGCGAGCGAGGAAACTCCTGGCGCCCGTGACGTTCTCGATAGAGCTGCCGTAGAGGCGCTTCCGGGAACTGCATTGTGGCTCCTCCGCGGCGCTGCACCGACGGGCGACACCTCGCGCTGCTATCGGCAGGCGGCGCCCACAAAACGCGCAGCAGCGGCGCTGCCGCTGACCCGTGAAGAGATACCGATTCCGCGGTTGTCGCGTCGCCCTCCCCCACACCCCTGCATCACCCCCTCCGCCCCGCCCGCGACAGTTGTGGGCGATGAGCAATCTGCAGGTTACCGCCCTCGGGGGAACTCGCGGGGACGGGAGTAAGGCTGCGTGGGAGTAGAGCTTGGGAGAGAAAAGAGTGGGTTTTGGCATAAGAAAGAGGAAGTAGTAAGGACTGACAGAAGCCGAGGAATGGAGAAATATGGTGAGAAACGTGCCAAGTTGCAAAGACGAAAGGTCGGGTCATCGAACAGACAAGACACGTGAACGCTGATTGGAGGCGAGCGATGTGTAGCGAGGCAGAGTGAAGCAAAACGAGGAGATGAAATGAAGTGGGGTGCGGTGAAGTGAAGCGAGGTTAAGGGTGATGATATGAGGAATGAAGCGAGGCGTGGTGAAGCGTGGTGGATTGAACCGAGGCGGTGCCTTGGAGTGAAGAGCTTGGTGGTGTCGGGGTATGGAGAGGAGCAAATGTGGAGTCGTAGCGGTGGCGAGCGGGGTCGCTTTGGAGCGGAGCTGGGCCGAGGGTGGAGTGGAATGGCGTTGAAGGGTGCAGTAAGGTGTGGATGAGAAGCTGAGCGGGGCGGGAGAAGTAAGCTGACCATACTGCGTTGGGCGTGAGTGCGGATGTGAAGACACGAACGTGTCGGCGAATGGGCCGATGGCGGGAAGTGGCAGAAGCGGCGAGAGCAGCTGATTCAGTGCCGATGTGGCAACCCGAGCGATTTGGGAAGAACGTTCCTTTCCGATGGACCCAGCAAGAAGAATGTGCGGAGTTGGAAAACAAGTATGTTCGAGTTAGGTTGGTGTTTATTATCCTTCTTTATCACGAAGAAGAAAGTAAGATCTAGAGTTCAAGGGAGGTGTTGAAAAAACGTTAATATAATAAAGAATCCCGATGTGCAAACTATTAAGTCTCTGTGAATGAGAAAGGCTAAAAAACAAGTTAAGGTAAATCAAATTAATAGAATAAACTAGACATAAGTATTATTAAAAATTGATTAGACCTTCTTAGCACTACAATTCGATTGAGAGTCCTGGTGATTGCTCAATATAATTATGTCAGTAATTTGTTAAATATTTTAGAAAACAAGGTACATAAAATAATTTCATTTGATGTAAAGAATGTAAATAAATTTAAAGCTTATAAATTGTGGTTCAATATTGTAGGAAAGTTTTAAGTATGTGAAAATGTTATAAAAATTAAAGACATTGGTGGTATCAAATATAATTCCAAACCAGTGTTCGATAGATTTTATACTTTTATAATTAGCAGGTTAGTAAATTTGTTTTCCAAAACTTGTTTACATTTTGCCAATCTTTCAGATGTTGGTATTTATTTCAACTTACATTGCAAATTATTTAGTTCGTACAAGCTAAAAATGTGAAACTTAGTTTTTTATGATACATGCAAACAACTAAACTGCACATGTGTAATAATCGTCAAATAATAATAATAATAATAATAATAATAATAATAATAATGTCTCCGGATGTTTGTGTATGTATGTCGTTTCATCATCATTATTTCTCCCATCTCCCAGATTTACAACCTTGCAGTGTACAAATGGAATCAAAATAAAATGCTGATCCCCTATAGAAAATGAACGTGCACCTACTCTGATAATTATGACTGAGCCCCGGAGAGACTCGTGTATCTTGTGGCCCTACGATGTCCGATTCGCGAAACAAAAAAAAATTATATAACCAAAGGAGTATTTCGAATTGCGTCCCAAATTTTAAAAAAAAAACTTTATTCTTCTTTTAGGTTTTCAAAAGTAAATGACCAACAAACCCTAGCCAGTCAGCTGATGTCTACCACAAAAGTGAAGTTATTACACCATAAATATGATTAAATTCTTGAAGGTTTCGCAGGAGAAACTTGAAAGCATTCCATGAAGAAATGGAAGCGTTACAAAAGTTCCGTGCGCCGAGTAAACCTTACAAGCGTTATTTCATTTACTCGAGAGAATAAGGTTCAAGGATGAAAATAAAAGTGGCTGCGGTCTGGCGCAAACATAGCTTACGATTATCAACTTTTCTCCTGAAGCAAAAGTTCATTAAATTAGGAAAGTAATTTAATTTAGATTGTTACCTGTTATGTCTTTTTCAAATAAATATGGGAACAAAACATTCTGTTCAAAAACTCACGCTAACGTAATGCATTCTACCTCCGCCTTTGGATATATTTGTGAGAATCCCTAAATGTGCTTTTTAAATTTGGTAAATTATATTTGGTACAGTGTAAGAAGAGTGAAATATTGAAGAAGGCATATTCAAGATTTTGAAAGGAAATCTTAAATATTTATTCTGTGTTAAGGAAAAATGAGACATGATTATTATTTAATACTTAATACTTTCATACAGCATCAGTCATGTGAGTGATAAGCAACATAGAGAAAATATATTTTTTTTTCATTATCTTGTTCATTTTGAAACAAATATTACATTCATGAAAGAATTTTGTACCGTAATCAATAATTTATATCTCACTGAAGACTGTTGGTATATAACTGATCAGGATTTTAAATAACATCCACACGTGGAAACGAATAACATAAAATTGTGTAGGTTGGAACTAAAACGAAATTTAATTGCAGAATTATTTCTTCCAAATTTCTAAAAATGTTTGTTTTTAAAGTTAATAAAACTAGAGAAAATAATCACGTAAGTAAAAGTATTGAAAAACAGTTACCACAATTAATCAAATATTTTATAGATATTAAGGCCACACCCGACAAACAATTTGGTTTTAGATATTTGATCCCACTAAATCAATTGCTATGGATCAAACAGCCAACATAATATATATATATATATATATATATATATATATATATATATATATATATATATATATACTTATACATTTTTTCTTTCGGATCGTTTCGCCATTCTCAAAGTTAATGCGAACTTCCATGACCAACAAAATAATTTCATTAATTGGATTGTTGGTGATGTAGATACCTTTTATATGATAAATGACTGAAGATATTGTCTGGTATCAATTTTAATCAACTTATGATCATTTCGATCGCGTTGCGATCATCATCAGAGCTAGCAGCTTCTGGGCAACTTTGTTTTCGGCCCAGAAGCTGCTAGCTCTGATGATGATCGCAACGCGATCGAAATGATCATAAGTTGATTAAAATTGATACCAGACAATATCTTCAGTCATTTATCAAAATAATTTCAGGCGTACCTCAATTTCGAGTGTCGCCAATTTACAATTATCACACTATGTCAAAATTTTATGGTGTATAACTCGCGTTATTTGCAGGCAACACGCTATATTTCTAACGCATTCATATATTAATTTTGCGCATATGATGAATTTTAGAAAGAGCTGAAAAATAGACGTAAATAATGGCTTGCGGCAGCAAAATTCCGCTGGAGAGAACCACAAAATGTTTTTTTAAAAAATAGCCGTTACACTGCTCGAGAACAACAAATATAATACTTTCGTATAACATTGCAATAAAATAGATATTTTAACCAAAACTGTCGTCATGAATACTGCAATAACATAGTATTGTACACACACAGACCAAAAGTTCTTTACACACTACGAATGTTAAAAATGTATGTTACTTAATGCACCACATGAATAGCAAATATTCAATGACGGCGATCTCTTCTTCGGACCTTTGCTGTCGCATGACGTTACCTGTGTTGTAAGTACTGACGCAAGGAATTTGCTAATTTAGTCGGTACTTACAGTAGAATAGATGAAATAATAAATAAAATATTGGCATTTTTTCCTCAAAATAGAAACTGCTTCATTGTCTTTAGATTTTTCCCGAATTTCAGCGTACCTAACAAAACCATAGACATATCTCACATTGCCGGAGATTGTACAGTTTTCTTTCAATTTCTGCGCGCATTGTAAATAAGTAATGGATGGAGAGAGAAATAAACTACACGTATCAAGGTAAGTCAATCATAAGCAAGTATATTCACACTAAGAAAAATTCATTCACCACTCCCTTTACAGATTCACAATGCATAATTGGCCTTCATGAAAGAAGTCTGAAAAATATCTTGTATCAGTATTTTATTTAAAATTTATGAGGAATTACAAAAATTATTATAGATAAGTAACTTATTTTAAAATGTTGAAATTATATCGCACCCTTGGTTCAAAATATTTTTTTAAGAATAGAAGGAGTTACACTACAAGTGAGTAATAAGCCCATGGCGTGGTGCAATGTAGCTGCGAATTATTAAAGAAACTTTGTGATCCATAGTGAATGCTTACGAAGAATATCAAAAGCCGGTGTACCGGCAATTTCAGTTCTACAGAGACTTTTATTCATTTATTTCACGTAAAATCAGTTACAAACTGTGAAAAATGATTTTCCAGTTATTTTTTGTATCAGAGTGCTGAGCTGTTTACAATAGAAAAATGTATCAAAATCCTAAAATAATTAGATCGCGTTATTGAAAAGATGAAGTGAAATCCACAAAAATAAATAAAAGTAAAACATCTTAAAAATTACAGCATGAAGAAGAAAGGAATTAGGAATAATATATCAAATACCTTTCTTCAATTTCGATCACACAAAAGTACCCAAATGGCCCCAGTAGTTACGAATGGGCAAACTTAAACCTGAGATATTTATACATTTTCATACCCACAGAAAGTCACCAATTCCGAACAGATAGAATACAACACCAAATAAAGAGGATTAAATCAGGACTTAAACATAACTAAAACATTAACTACAGCCATTCTAAAAATAGACAAACAATGAAATGTTATTCTCAGAACTTAAACTCAGCGTATATTTTACCAGATCATCTCTCATTGATTCCACAGTGCAAACGTAGCAGAGGGTTGTAGTCAGTTCCCAAGTTATAAATTATACCGCGGCCCTGACAGTAACATATGGACGCCGTACATAACAGTAATAATTATCTGAACATCCAGGCCTTCACATTTCAAACATATTTTTCGCACCTCTCGAACCACAAAACGGTTAAAGCCATGCATTTGCTGTGGCACTGTTAAATGTATGGACTTCAGAGAAACATACCATAAACTCTCCGAGTTTCCCAGGCCACGGGTTTAAATTTATTCACCGAAACACGAGCACGTCGCTCTACGTCCCACAGACTACAGCGATATTGGACCTGTAGCGACGGCGCTCACGGCGCGACTAGATTTGTTTGTGTTCTTAATTAGCGGCAGAAATCGATTGATAACGAACTTTCAGCTTAATGAAGCTGCGCCGCCGGAGACGCGAGGCAGCGGAGAATTGAAGCGGAGCAAGCGAGGAGGGCATGGCGAAAGAGGACTGGAAATGCGAAGGGAAGAGGGCGAAAGGGTGGCAACAGTGCCATGACGCTGCCACAGGAGGAGCAGATGGGTGCTGCATTACGAGTTTTATTGATGTAGCTAAGAATTACGAAAATATGAAGGTGGGGAGAGAATTGAATGGAAACATATGAAAATGGGAGGAGAGAGAATGGTATAGGGAAAGACCAAGTGTGTGAAAGAGTGTCGAAGAGAGAAGGCAGATGGAGATAAGTGTAAGGACGGATGGTATGAGTGACCGAATAAAGGAGTGTGTGTGTGTGTGTGTGTGTGTGTGTGTGAATGCTAGAGGAGTATTGTGGGGTGTGCGAGTAAATGAGGAGAGATCGGAGGTAGGGTGAGTGGGTGGGTGGGTGATAAGAATGGTGGAGAGGGAAGATTGTAGAAAATAATTGACGGGCTATGTAAATGAACGAAATGTGTAAGAAAAAAAATATTGTTATTTATGTTGGGAAAGTCATTATTACAGTGAACAAGGTCATTTCGTCCGTGTTGGCGTTTTTAGTTTGAAACACATCGTAATCGCTGTACATGCAGGATAATATTCTATTAAAAACGTGTCCAAACCTAGAGAGGGAGACGGTAAATGCATTATTCACAGAAATTACATTCACTCAAACTCTGGCAGCGCCGGTTTTCCCCTGAGCGTCTCGCCGAGCAAGCCTGCGTCGGCGGCGGGCGAGGCAGCTTCACATTACATAAGAAGAAATTTACCACAAGGATCATGTTAAATGTAATCCTGCGAGGGCACAATTTCAAAGACTACGATATTTTCACGTTTGAAATTGTCTTTGAAATACGAATTGCTGCTATTTTCGATTAAATTCAACAGAAAGTCTAGTAAATTCAAAAGAGTCATGTTAATTAACTGATTACAGCGACAAAAAATGACCACAATACAACTAACGGACGTTGTAAAATATTTCATTAAGTCATTTTCATGCGTATTACAAAAAAAGGTTTCGCTATAAAATAACGAAGGTTATACTCTTTCAACGACATTTCTGGACGAAACGGTATTCAGATGCTTAGATCCTCTCACAACAAGGTCGTAGGTCTCTACGACGTTATATGCGATTAATATTTGTCTTTACTGTGTTTCTGTATATTCCAACATTGAAGCAAATCCAACACAAGATTTCTCTAGAACAACAAATATTCTCTGATAAATTTCTAACGAAACTAAAATAATCTTTACTCAAACTACACCTCAGTTGAGAAACGTGGATATCCCACTGAAGTCCTCTTTTCAGACAGTCTCACAACGAAGCTTGTTCGTTTGCAATCTCGTACAGCTTTCTCCTTTCACACCCTACCGAGGAGAACGCCTTAAATATAAAATTCGATCCACGGCTGCCACGGCTACATGAAAAGTGATAACGCAATCATGACACGTGCGTGCAGAGGTTTCAGAAATTGTCGCACCTCAGCTGCCACTTACATGCCACATAATTATCGTGAACATCACGTTATCTCTTATAATCTGCTTTATACCTTTTCTGGGCCGTAAAAAAAGCACGAACTCATTATACTCTGATATGGTACGTCATAAAATATTTTCACATTGTATGATATGTGATAATTAAAAAGAACGTAGTTTGGAAATTATAAACAAGAAAACAATCACGATGGGAAAAATTAAATTAAACTTGAATTGGCGGCTGCGCGATTTAATTTGCCAGCCGTGGGTAAATATATGCGATTTCAAATCAATTTAAGAAAACTGACTTTGGAACCATGTATCATAAATCACCTTTTTCGTGTAAAAGTGCTAAATTGAAAAGTGTAGAATGTTAATTTAATTAATTGGTAACGCCTAAGGAAAGAAGCCTTGGAGCTACGCTCAGAAATGCGTATTAAATATGGCAAAGCGAAATCCTCACGATATGAGCTACGGGATTTGACACCCCAACATCTAACTTCGCAATAAAAACATGGTTCAAGTTCGCAAGCCCGGTTTCTGTGATACTGTTTGCAGTAGTAAAATTGGGATTGGGACTGTAGCAGTGGGGAACAGTTGTTAAGAAGACAAATTACAGTTGGTATGATATTCTCTTATGCGTTTAACATTTTGCATAAAATAATTATTAAATCGAGTTAAGCAAACGTGTCCTTTGAAAAGCAGCAACCACTTGAGAGTCATTGTGATGAATTTCTAATATTCGAATTAGATTTTTAAGACTATCTTACAGAGTTTTCAACATACTTCAAATTAATAAATTTAGATGTTTGCAACTCTTCAATCGCAAACGTACTCGTAAGTGTGGCTACTTACAGTTCTGTAGGTATTTGATATGTACTCGCATACCAACAATGGAGACGTACTCACCTGAAAAAGGAGAACTTCGTGAATATTTTGTTTATGCAGTATATTAATTAATGCAAATATTGCTAGAATTACTTTATCTGGGAATATATATATACACACACATATACATATACATACAGAGATATGTTTCTTTTGCAAGGTAAGTCGAAGCTGTGGCCGCTCACGTGGCTATTTTCTAAAATGACCCATCAACAGTAAGACAAATAGGACATTTTGGTTTACATAAAATTCCAACAATAATGGAAATGCTGCAAGCGTCTCATTGTAGCCTAGCCATTTAATCTTTTTAACGTAGGTGACCATCGATGTTACAAATGCAGCACTACAACGTACTTCGTGATCCTCCCCACTCACAAAATACACAAGACTCCCAAAAAGAATTTGCTTGCCTCATATGTGTAGGGCAGATTATCGTTTATTTTCCCGGCAAGTCAATGGTTAGCGTTTGAAGAAAAGCTAGTCACAGAATGTTATGTACCACCTCCCGAAGATCCAGTGCTGCTCTGGCAGCCGCCTCCGAAATTCTCCGAGGAGCCTCGCGGCCGGGAGCGGCGGACGGCGCAATTCCCTCCGTGACGCTCGTTGCCCCGCAGATGACCGCAGCCGATGGGGCCCTGGCACGAAGCGGCTGCACGTTATTGGGACGAGCGCCCCGGGAGAAGACGCCGCAGCCACGGCACGGAGGGTGAGGGAAGGGAGGGGGTGAGACACGAGGGGGAGGGGAGGGGAGGGAGGTGGACAAACGGGGAGGTGCGCATGGAGAGGGTTGTGAGCCAGAAAGTGATGTAGAAAGGAAGGCCTGGTGACGTTTGACGTGGGTGGGAAAGGGGCCAGCGTTGAGAGAAAGGGTGGAGGAGAGTCTTGAGGGGAGGGAGAGGGATGGGAGGAAGGTGGACGAACGGAGAGGTGCGCATGGAGAGGGTTGAGGAAGGAAGTGAGCCAGAAAGTGATGTAGAAAGGAAGGCCTGGTGACGTTTGACGTGGGTGGGAAAGGGGCTAGCGTTGAGAGAAAGGGTGGAGGAGAGTCTTGAGGGGAGGGAGAGGGATGGGAGGAAGGTGGACGAACGGAGAGGTGCGCATGGAGAGGGTTGTGGAAGGAAGTGAGCCAGAAAATGATGTTGAAGGAAAGGCCTGGTGATGTTTGACGTGGGTGGGAAAGGGGCTAGCGTTGAGAGAAAGGGTGGAGGAGAGTCTTGAGGGGAGGGAGAGGGATGGGAGGAAGGTGGACGAACGGAGAGGTGCGCATGGAGAGGGTTGTGGAAGGAAGTGAGCCAGAAAATGATGTTGAAGGAAAGGCCTGGTGATGTTTGACGTGGGTGGGAAAGGGGCTAGCGTTGAGAGAAAGGGTGGAGGAGAGTCTTGAGGGGAGGGAGAGGGATGGGAGGAAGGTGGACGAACGGAGAGGTGCGCATGGAGAGGGTTGAGGAAGGAAGTGAGCCAGAAAGTGATGTAGAAAGGAAGGCCTGGTGACGTTTGACGTGGGTGGGAAAGGGGTTCGCGGTGAGAGAAAGGGTGGAGGAGAGTCTTGAGGGGAGGGAGAGGGATGGGAGGAAGGTGGACGAACGGAGAGGTGCGCATGGAGAGGGTTGTGGAAGGAAGTGAGCCAGAAAGTGATGTAGAAAGGAAGGCCTGGTGACGTTTGAGGTGGGTGGGAAAGGGGCTAGCGTTGAGAGAAAGGGTGGAGGAGAGTCTTGAGGGGAGGGAGAGGGATGGGAGGAAGGTGGACGAACGGAGATGTGCTCATGGAGAGGGTTGTGGAAGGAAGTGAACTTGAAAGTGGCGTAGCGGGGAAGGCCTGTGGAGGTGACGTTTGGCGTGGGCGGGGGAGGAACGAGCGATGGTGGAAAGGGTGGAGGAGGGGAGGGTGGGGAGGGGAGGGGCGGGAGGGGGAGAGAGGGAGGAGGAAGGAGAGGGAGGGGGAAGGGGAAAATGGCGAGGGAGGGTGAGGAGTGATGGGGAGAGGTGGGGAAGAAGGCGAGGGAGGGACGGGAGGAAGGCGAGGGAGTGTGGGGAGGGAAGGCGAGGGAGGGTGGGGAGGGAAGGCGAGGGAGGGTGGGGAGGGAAGACGAGGGAGGGTGGGGAGGGTGGGGAGGGAAGACGAGGGAGGGTGGGGAGGGAAGGGGAGAGAGGGGAGGCGAGGTGGGGAATAGTTGGTGCGGGCCCGGGACAAGGAATGGCCAGAGCGGAAGTGTGTGGTGCGCTCTTGTGGGACGCCCGTACCGTGTCCAAGGGTCGTAACGTTTTTGTTCGACTGTGGGAAGAAAGGCATCCGGACGGAGGTCCTGGATTCGAGGTTTCTCGACTCCGCGATAGCTACAAGAAGGTAGAGAATTTATTGCACAACTAAAGCGGTGATAGTAATACGTTTTCATCCAACTATTACGAGTGCCGAAATATAAAAGCACTTTTAAAAGCCATTAGATAGTTTTTGATAATTAAATAGGTATAACTAGTCTAAATGTTTAGCAATATCGTATTATTGATATGATTTTAATACTTTAATAAATAGAACTACTTTTTCTATACAACTGTCTTCTAGAACGTTTTATCATCTTTTTTATCGCGATTTTAGAGATCCATTGCAGTTTTGAAGAATTTGGCATTCGACTTGTTTTCTTCCGTTTTAACGTGAAACATTTATATGGTAAAATAACTGAAGATAGAGCGACAGAAGTTATGCACAGAGAAGTGACGTGTATTTCTCCCAATCAAAAATGGTTCAGAAACATTTTTAGATTTATGACGTATTGTACTGCACAGGTTACACAAATCCCTTTCTATGCTTTTATAAGAGATGTTGATTTCGACTCAAAATAGGTTTGTGAAACTAATGTGTATAAATAAATGGAAGATCGTGCTCTTTTCACATACACCAAGGTACATCCCCTCCGAGTTCAATTCCCGAAAAAAAAAAAAAAATAACACCGCCTCAGTGGGTCTGAGAAAGCGTTAATTCTGAACATGCTTTCTGGGTCACGAAATGTGATATTGACAAGAGCAGACCGGAAATATGGCACTAACACAAACTAGCTGCGTATGCTACTGTTAAGACCCCAAAGAAAAGCTAGAAACTACGATGTTCCGTAAATAGGAAGTGGATAACAAAAATGTACGGGAATGTGAACACTCAATATAGATCTATAGAGTTCAAATTGTTGAAATATGTGCTGGTATTCACCCGGCTACACGGTGCAATTTTGATATAAGACAATCAAACAAGATGAAAGTTTTGGCCTTGTGTGTTTGTGCATTTTGGAAGAGTATTTGATTTAATTGATACTGCCAATCTGTAATGTAAAAGTAGTGATAACAAACTGAACCATTTTAGTAATCGGAAGTGAGATTTGACGTTTAAATCATTAGAAAAGTGAAACATTCTTATATCATCGGTGTACAAAGAAAGTGTCACACCATACAATACAAATATTCTTAGATACGTGAAGAAATGTGTTTTAAAAACAATATATATTTTAACAGTAATATTTTATGAATTAGGTTTGAAAGATTGCACTATAGAGAGTAAAACAATTTGTTCTTATCCGCAACATGGACAGCTCTACTCAAGTTACACATAAATGCTGCAAAATAACAAATTTTAGATGTCAGTTTTATTTCATTGAAGTTTTATACTAGCTATTGAAGTAGAAGTTTCCTCGTCCGCAATACGACCATTTCGGTGCAAACTTTGGCGGCTACGAGTTGTACTAGTTTAGTGAGAGTTGTACTGTTAGGGTGACCAAAATAGAACATTAATCACAGTTACAGATCCGCACGATAGCGATTGCGACAACAACTTTGAGAGTTGGCTCACTAAGTAACTCATCAAAAATGGTAATCGTAAACAAACCTATTACAATGATAGTGAGAGATAGTGACGAGGAGACACAAGACGCTCTAAATAGCGACGTTTTGTGTATCTTAATAAATATTGTAAACAAACCTAATGTTGCACTAAACTAGCCCCACGTTGGGACCAGCCAAATGTAAACAAACCTAATGTGCACGGGGGAGGGCGCCAGGTTCAGCTCCTGAAATGTAACTGAATGGAAGAGTTGGGAGGTCAAGAATGAGCAATTGAGTCATTTGTGACAAACAACTGTTTATTCCTGGCACCAAAAGCTACCAGGTAAATTACAATGTCGCAATGGGCGACGCAAGTTTCTTTACTAAAACTACTCTGTGAATTAATTACAAGTGGTTAATTCTGCTGGGCCTGAGCGCGGCCACTTGCAGTTTTTCGCTGTTATAATTGTTCAGTGAGACGGCAACGTCTCATAGTTTTCACCAATGGCCGCTGGTCTTCGTGGGCAGGCCGAGGCGGCAGCCTCAAAGCAGAGGCGGCGGCGGCTCCGGGTTGCTGGTCTTCTGCGGCGCGTCTTCTCTCGCTCAGGTAGCGGCGATTCCAGATTGTCAGCTCGAGCAGGCTCAGAGGAGGCGAGTGGCCACGGGCGTTGACGTTGCGAAAAGGGCTGTCACTTAGCCCGGGACGAGAGGCGGCAAGGCTGGCGGGCCGAAGCGAGAAAACGGCGCGGGATCCGGTAATTTCCCGCCCGAGTTTTCTCCGCAACAATTTACGAGTCGCGTCCTGACTGATTCGGCTCTGGGAAAGTCTTTTCCCAAACTCGCGTCCCGATCGTGAATGACTGAATAATTAGGCACATTTAGCTACCAAGAAGTATCTTGGAACTCTCCCGTAGTAACAAAAATTTATAAGTCTCTCTCGAAGAAATCTTACAAGGTGAAGTCTCCGAAGAAATTTTACAAGTGCCCGAAGAAATTTTACAAAGTTAGTGTCTCGAATAAATTTGACAAGTCTAGCCTGAAGAAATTTTAACAAGTAAGTCGAAGAGATTTTACAAAGTAGTCCCGCTTCCCACTGTGCATCGCGTTTATAATAGAGCTACGTTTCCCCTTCCCAAAATGTTCCTGACACCAAATTTCTCCCTTCCCTCATGGCGAAGCTTCCCATTGGCCGAGGGTGGCTGCGTCGCAGAAATCTGATTAACCAATCTCGTGTCGATTTTTCTGTATTTTTCCGTCAATGTTCTCTGTCTGTCGCTGGTTTCGCTCTCTCGCTCGCTTCCCTTTGACAGTTGTTCCAGAAGCTGATCGCAGCTGTCCTGGACACGTGCGCGCGTAAAGGCGCATTTCACGGGTTCCCGACGGCCGGCAGGGGCTAATCGACACCCTACTGTGTTTAGAGAGAAACAGCTCCCGCGAGGCTTCTGGCGCCCGGACGCGTGCCAGAACGCGTGCCAGAACGAATGTGGGGAGTTAGCATTGTTCGGAAGAGGCCGAGAAAGGTTTCACTCACGATGTGTCGTAAATGTGTCTTCCTCGCCTAATTGACACCCGGCCCAACTCGCTCGCTCGGGGTTTGGCACCACTCGGTCGCGCGGCTGGAGAAAGGACGCGGGGGTGGCGCTTTGTTCGGCGAGAGGGCCGGCGAACGGCTCCGAAAACTAGAATGTCTATTTATGAGGGGCCCATAAAACGGGGTTGCCTCTGGAAAAAAGGCTAGCGCGCGGTCGGGTGAGGCCGGCGGCGTGACGAAAGAACCCTCCGCGGCGGTGGCCGCGTCCCTTTGACCCACTTACTTCTCGACGCGAGATATTTCCAGCTGTAGGAATTACTTTGTTATTGACGATGTCATTATAAAATTATATTAATTAATCGGTGACGCCACAATATACAGGCATAATTTTACACCAATAATACAACCATTGAATGCTATTTTAATTATAGGACTGACATAATTTTTATATTTTACATTCATACCTAATTATTTCACATTTTAACATTAATTAACCATTATTATCATCATCATCATCATCAGTTGAGCAGATAAAACATGGAGGAGGGTGCGTAGTGACACAAAGGGAGGAGTGGGAGAACAAAAGAGGCAATCAGCGATAATTTTTCATTATTTTCAATCAATTGTGCAGATCGAACGTTGTTTGTTGATTTTATTGATTTACGTTGAACGAGTTAAATTCGCAACGGAACGGGAAAAATCTGGGCGGGGTGTAAGCAAATCGTTGTGAAGCGTGGAGGGGAGGAGGTAAGACGAGGGAGAGGCAGAAAGGATTGGAGAGAAGCTGCAGGGACGGAACGCGAGGAGCGAGCCAAGAGGGAACAGAGGTCGCATTGATTGATTGTAAGTGAAATCGGGCACGTCAACTGATAAGGACATTAGACCCGTAAGTGCAGTGCATAAGTAAGTGCAGTGCAGTGCAAGTTTGCACTGAATGGTCTTCTCCCGCTGTACGGCGAGTTTCGGCGTCAACCTACCGTTAGGGCCCCTTCCCACGGCGCGGCCGCAGCGCGCTTCGCAGCAGCGCCGCGCGTAGCAGAGCATTGTGGGGCGGGGGGCGGCTGCTGCGGCAGCCGACGCCGAACTCCAGCGACGCGAAGCGGAGGAGGGGCCACGCGCCACCTCTAGCAGAACACTGCTTTAAATGGGAGCGTTCCCACTGCGCCACGGCCGCAGCGTTCTACCTGCTCCGGTCCCTTTGTTCGTTCGCCGGAGGGTCGGCGAAACCTACCCCTCCAGACCCCACCCCCTTCCACGGCGGGTGGCGGTGCGGCCGTGACTCCGGCGGTGGCTGCGTCGGAAGGGCTCTGCTCCTTGAAGGAAGCGCGCTGCGGCCGCGCCGTGGGAAGGGGCCCTTAGCTAGCTGGTTTCCCCTCAACCAGGTATATTCCATCAGCGGGACGCCGCCCCAGCTGGGTCAAACTTAACTCCCAGCATGTATGGTAGTGTAGTGCATGTTAGTGTAAGGGGTGAGGATAGGACAAGGAAGACAAAGGAAAGATCACGCGCGGTCCGTTGTCCGTTTCTTAGGGCATTACTCCTTCATTCACCTGGTATTGATCGGAGAAACCACGGAAAACTATCGAACAGAGCAGCCGACCGCTCGAATTCTCCTCCAGACAGCGACCGAATTCGACCTAGCTGACAAGCTATTGTCGGAAATCGCTGTCACCGTGGGGACCCGAATCTAGAAGCTCCCAGTCAGAGGGAGCGCAGTGACAACAGTTGATGCCGTGAGCCATCTCTCCCGATGAACAAAGGTCTGTGGTGAGAGGGGAAGTGGAAAGTAACGGGATGGGGGGGGGGGCGGAAGGAAAACCGAAGCGAACCGGAGAGGGATGGGGAACGGATTGGGGAGGGGCGATCCGCGTGCGGCAGCGAGTGTATTGAATTACGCGGTGGCCGTCGCAGCGCCGTGGCTGTGCAGGCAAATTGCCCTCTCCCTCTCCCCACCCCCAGGGGCCTTCACAGCGCCCGCGTATTCTTAGACGCAAATGGCGCTCCCCATCAAGCGCGCATCCATCACCCCTTCGCACGGCCGCCTTCGGAGCCGCCGCTCACCCACCTGCGCCGACACGGACGCTTACCCCGCGCTGCGCCTCCCCCGCTTCGTTCCCTCCCGCGCTCGCTTCCCACCTCCACTTTCGCCTCACCTCTCCACTTATTCACCATTATGCTGCTGTTTTCCGTCATGAACCTCGGTACTTTCTGTTTGATTTGAGTCTTGCCAAGACATTATAATGACGTGACGATGTGATAATGAGGACGTTTGAGAGCACAATGCAGAAATAGTGGCGTGAGAGGCTAGGGAGTCTGAAGATCGGCGAGAATCACCGTCGACAAGTCGCGTTTTTCATTACAATTTTCTCTTGGAACGAGCGGGATATGAATCCTGGTACTTGAGAGTGGAAATATAATGCAATCACAAGTGGTTCATTAACTTGCTGTTGCAATAATTCCTTCCATGTGTTTCATCATAATGAAGGAAGAATCAGGGTTTCTTGGTGGAAAAGATCGCGAAGGTGTAAAATATCCTTTAATTACACTTAAGTTTAGTGTAAAAGGTTACAGTTTTATATATATTCGTTTATGTATGACGCGTTTTCAATTTCCTCCTGCACGAAAGAAGCAAGAGCATCTTCGCTGCAGTTGCTAGTAGATGAAAGAGCCCACAATGTGGATGAATCACTATGGTCCTTAAGGACGGTACTTTGGAAAATGAGTATTGCCTGTCCAATTAAATTTGGTATCACAGAGCAGTAACAAAAAGGATAAAAAATATAATTCCATTTCATTTGCACATTTCCCCATTGCCTTCACAATGCAATTCCAAAGTGAAAATGACCACACTGCATCGTTTGAACGGTTGCGGGAAATGTTCGGGAAATGAGCTACGTGCATTACTCCAATAAAAGCCACATTATTTTACACATCCGTCGACTCTAACATAATCAAATGCTATCTAATCCGTCTGGATCGTCTCATGAGTACTTTTATTCCTAGTTCCCAACGGGAAACGTTTCTACAAATTCTTTCGCCGCCGTAACTTTCCATTTCAGTTCAGTTTACTGTATCTTTTAACGTTTCTTCAGCTTCAAATGTTCCCTACGCAGCACCGTAGTTCTCTTACCCCTATTCACTCTTCCGAGTTTCTAATATTTCACCCTTGTAATTTTGTTAAATCAATAGGGGGGCCTGGTGTGCAAAGTTAATGTTATTAGAGAATGTGGTATATATAAGTTGTAATGTGAACGTTAGTTTTATTTTAGGACTGCATACGTTACTTTCATAAGTTGTTATACGCATTCCGTCGTAAGAGTTTTGATGTTAAGTGTATTATTGATCACAATAAAATTATCCTAAAAATTATAATCCACAAACGCTGTTTGTGATTGGTCTTGCGGGCGTGCTCCCATTCGATTGCCTTTGTTCATTGTAGCCCTCGTGCCACGCTGTCTTCCTTGCAACCACCGCTGCGGACGGCCTCGCCCGTCCATTGCTCTTCACCGCTTCGCTTCCCTGTCGCCGCCTCCCCCCCCCCCGCCGACCGAGATCCTCGCAGCCTTTTTCCAGTCGAACGAAGGCAATTTCTGAACTTGCCCGCGCGCATCTCCCCCTCCCCCGCCCAATCTCCTCCCTTTCGTCAACTTTCTCGTCCCATCCCCCCTCTCTCCCTCCCTCACTGTCTCTCTCTCTCTCTCTCTCTCTCTCTCTCCCTTGCGAGTGCTTAAATTTCGCCGGTCGCGTTGTTAGAGATAACGAACGCTTTGAGTAATTAGGAACTCGAGTCAGAAATTATTTCTTTCGCTATCGGCTGGCTCAACGACTTGTTTTCACTGACCGTGCCAACTTATCTACAGTGAAAAATAGAGGCATATTCTTACTTTAATCCGGAGGTAATGAATTAAAGGTTTTTGTTTAAGAGAGATGCCACCAAAAATTGAAGATCTCTTCAACTGAAAACAAGAACTCGAGGTCACTGTGTTATCAATTATGAATCTTGAAGCCTTATAGTTTCGTAAAAAAATCATAATACTACGTAGTTCAATTCAAGTAGAGAGCATTTACAGGGTTTTTAAATACTATTGATTTCAATGATTGTGGTGAACTATCCCACTAGACTGATATCCAACCTCGAACCACATACCGGCTTGCACGGAAATTCCTCTCTCCAGGTATCTACCCTAAACGAGGCACCACTCCAGGCGGGACAAGCTCTAAGCTTACCGACATGTGTGGTAATGTAACGGAGAAGTGTATTGAGAATGAAGTTAAGTGCAAACAAAATATGGAATGGATTATATTCCAATGGAAAGGTGTGGAGAGCTGAATAAAGATGTACGGATGACTGTCTAACCTGTTTTTTTTATTTTTTTTTAAATGAAAAAAACGTAAATGGTATTTTTATTCATATTTTCACTGGTACACGATTTTCTCTTCAAGAAATCAAATTTAAACTTCGAGTCGTTAAAAATAATATTTTTCTAAAAGGTTACTTGTTAATAGAATTAAAATAAATTCCAGAATAATGTACCATTTAGAAGCTTATAGTTTTTACTTAATTTTAGAAGCTAGAAAACTGAACAACGTAATATCAGTAAGTCTATGGGTGGATGCATAAAGATATAATATAACATTATATTCGTAAGAACGACATGGATCTAATCGCCTAAAAAAATATATGGAAGGAGGGCATAGCAGGTCACGACCTAGTTCAAGATTATTAGTCTTGAGAGAAAAAAATTATTATGATTAACTATTTAAAAATATTGAATTCAGCACATTTTCCCGGGCAAGCATTCGCTTCTGCGTGGAAGGTCGTTCGTCGCCTGGGGTGCTCTGCGCTGGCTGCCCGCAGCCGCCCCACGCGGGGCTGTCACCCGCCGGCGCCACGTCCGCGGCCACTAAGCGGCTTACGCTGCCGCGGCGCGCCTAATTGCGACACGCGCTGCCAGGAGCGGGGACACGGTCGCGCCGAGTCCACCCATTCAGGGATGAAAACGCGCAGGAGAGACGCAACTCGGGACGTCGGAAGACAGAAACCATCTCCTGGTCACGGGTCGAGGAAAGTTGCGTAGAAATAGTTGGAAGGACGGGAGATAGAAGCATTGAAATACGTGTCAAAGGGAGTAGTTTTCAGCGGGAAGACAATAATAAAATAGAAACATTTGGTATGCGTTTTTTGATGTAGAATTAACGAAAATAAACCGTGCACACAAGTCCATTATTTACCTTTTTATTTACCTAGTAAACCTTTTTATTATAGATAAATTTATAAATTTCAGAAAGGAAATAATTGCAATCACGTCTAGAGCTGTAATTTTTAACTGAAAGTTCCTGTCTCGCGGTGTTGTAAGTCTACTCATTGAGAATGACGGATAGTGAACCGCTTGTTTTCTGCTTCATCGAGTCATAACATTCGTGCCATTTTGTATCAGTCTTGATGAAACATTTTTCGTCGATATTGTTCGAGTATCATGATTTCAATTGACGAGAGAACTTAACCTTCTGAATTGTATAAATCATATAACTATGATATTTTAGTGACCGACAATTCAAATGTAGTCATGATGAGCGCTTTACATTCTCTGGACAATAAGAACAGCAAACGCGCCAAGGTATAAATAAAGAAAAAGAAAATAAATGTTCTATATTGAACGTACAGGCACACTTTGTCATACAGGTATCACATTCGTATAGTGAGTATTACGGGATGAACAAAAAGACGAAGGACATAAAGAAGACTGGTAGGGTAGTGGATTTGCGAAGGTAGGCGGAGCTCCGCACAAGCTAGGAAATTCACTCTCCGGCTACCAGACCCAGGACAAACACAACCTTCCTTCCTCACTCCTAGTATTTGCAGAAAGGTCTAAGTATGTGGATTCAATTATTCCCGTTAGGTAGTTTCCTTTGCTTTCTGTGAAGGTACCAGAGTAATTCAAAGAAACTTCCGTTGAGTACATACGTTGCTAAGACAGACTAAATCTATGAAATGTTTAATTAACAGTATATTTCATCAGTATAAACGTGAACATGCTTTGTATAATGTCCATATACAAAATTAAAAATGAAATACATCCATGCGAAAAAATGTTATTGAACACGAAGGATAATTCTGTTGTGTTTCCTTAGAAAAAAATACGAAACATATTTCCTTCCTGCAGATGTTTGCGCACCTTGCATTGCATAGCGTTTCTCTTGCAAGTTCATTCCCTCACATATCTTCCGTATCTTCATATCAGCAACTTCAAAATATATGTAAAGATTTTTCTCAGTGCCAAAGACTTTTGTTATTAAATATAATACTCCAGCCTTTAAGAAGGCGCTGAATATTTTACGTCCATTCTTCTTTGATTTGAAACAAAATCAAATGTTGAAGTATGTAAAAGTCAGAAGACTGAGACAAAAGGACAATGCATCTCTTTAATATTTCGCTCACCGTCTCTTACCTTTTATATACCTTGCCCAGTATCAGTAAGGTGTTCGCTGCTTTGCCACGCTCGCCCTTCATTCTTCAGTCTAAGACGCCTCCCCGGGCCTTGTCCCTTCGCGCCCCGCCCTCCCTGCCTGCCTGCCCAGCGCCTCTCCCGCGATGAGAAATATCGAGCGCGCCGCGGTAAGTGAATTGTCGGGGCCGCGCCCGCGCGTTCTAAGGTTTCTGTTCCCGGCCGCCGAGGAAGCGAGGCGAGGAATGTCTGGCGGGGAGATGATGGCGCCGCGCCAGCCGCGACCTAGTAACCAGGGCCCCGCGCCCGCCCGCGCCTCTCCGCCCGACTGCCCGATCCTCCCCCGGACCCCTCGCCTGCCCATCCCGTTCCTCTGGTCGCTCTGCCGCTCACCTCACTCACCCACTGTCTACTGGACGCACCCTCGCAGCCACTTACATATAGAATTAACCGGAAGACGATTTAACGTCTCACGAACTTGCATCTCCTCAGGTTAAATCCATTCTTTCACTGAAGATGATTCATCACTACTGTAGAACTACATGTGTTATAAACTGAAACACGTCTGAGAAAGGTTGACTGAGTGTGGTACATCGTTTTTTACGATGGTAGTTGTGAAGGTGGTGGCGGAGGCAGAACGGCGGAGGTAGAACGGCGGAGGCAGGATGGCGGGGGCAGGATGGCGGAGGCAGGATGGCGGAGGTAGGATGGCGGAGGCAGGATGGCGGAGGCAGGATGGCGGAGGCAGAACGGCGGATGGCGGCAGGGATAGCGGCGGCGAGGGTGGCGTCGAGGGCGGCGGCGAGGGCGGTGCGAGGGCGGCGGCGAGGGCGGTGCGAGGGCGGTGCGAGGGCGGTGCGAGGGCAGCGGCGAGGCAAGGGCTGCGGCAAGAGCGGTAGCGAGGGTGGTGCGAGGGCGGCGGCGAGGGCGGTGCGAGGGCGGTGCAAGGGCAGTGGCGAGGGCGAGGGCGAGGGCGGTGGCGAGCGTGGGTGGAGGGCCACGCTGATGGCGGCGGCGAGGGCGGGGCGAGGGCGGGGCGGAGGGCGGGGCGGAGGGCGGGGCGGAGGGTAGGGGCGGAGGGTAGGGGCGGAGGGTAGGGGCGGAGGGTAGGGGCGGAGGGTAGGGGCGGAGGGTAGGGGCGGAGGGTAGGGGCGGAGGGTAGGGGCGGAGGGTAGGGGCGGAGGGTAGGGGCGGAGGGTAGGGGCGGAGGGTAGGGGCGGAGGGTAGGGGCGGAGGGTAGGGGCGGAGGGTAGGGGCGGAGGGTAGGGGCGGAGGGTAGGGGCGGAGGGTAGGGGCGGAGGGTAGGGGCGGAGGGTAGGGGCGGAGGGAGGGGCGGAGGGAGGGTCGGAGGGAGGGGCGGAGGGTAGGGGCGGAGGGAGGGGCGGAGGGTAGGGGCGGAGGGAGGGGCGGAGGGTAGGGGCGGAGGGTAGGGGCGGAGGGAGGGGCGGAGGGAGGGGCGGAGGGAGGGGCGGAGGGTAGGGGCGGAGGGAGGGGCGGACGGAGGGGCGGAGGGAGCGGCGGAGGGTAGGGGCGGAGGGTAGGGGCGGAAGGAGGGGCGGAGGGAGGGTCGGAGGGAGGGGCGGAGGGTAGGGGCGGAGGGTAGGGGCGGAGGGTAGGGGCGGAGGGTAGGGGCGGAGGGTAGGGGCGGAGGGTAGGGGCGGAGGGTAGGGGCGGAGGGTAGGAGCGGAGGGTAGGGGCGGAGGGTAGGGCGGAGGGTAGGGGCGGAGGGTAGGGGCGGAGGGTAGGGGCGGAGGGTAGGGGCGGAGGGTAGGGGCGGAGGGAGGGGCGGAGGGAGAGGCGGAGGGAGGGTTGGAGGGAGGGGCGGAGGGAGGGGCGGAGGGAGGGGCGGAGGGAGGGGCGGAGGGAGGGGCGGAGGGAGGGGCGGAGGGAGGGGCGGAGGGAGGGGCGGAGGGAGGGGCGGAGGGAGGGGCGGAGGGAGGGGCGGAGGGAGGGGCGGAGGGAGGGGCGGAGGGAGGGGCGGAGGGAGGGGCGGAGGGAGGGGCGGAGGGAGGGGCGGAGGGAGGGGCGGAGGGTAGGGGCGGAGGGTAGGGGCGGAGGGTAGGGGCGGAGGGAGGGGCGGAGGGTAGGGGCGGAGGGTAGGGGCGGAGGGTAGGGGCGGAGGGTAGGGGCGGAGGGTAGGGGCGGAGGGTAGGGGCGGAGGGTAGGGGCGGAGGGTAGGGGCGGAGGGAGAGGCGGAGGGAGGGGCGGAGGGAGGGTTGGAGGGAGGGTTGGAGGGAGGGGCGGAGGGAGGGGCGGAGGAAGGGGCGGAGGGAGGGGCGGAGGGAGGGGCGGAGGGAGGGGCGGAGGGAGGGGCGGAGGGAGGGGCGGAGGGAGGGGCGGAGGGAGGGGCGGAGGGAGGGGCGGAGGGAGGGGCGGAGGGAGGGGCGGAGGGAGGGGCGGAGGGAGGGGCGGAGGGAGGGGCGGAGGGAGGGGCGGAGGGTAGGGGCGGAGGGTAGGGGCGGAGGGTAGGGGCGGAGGGTAGGGGCGGAGGGTAGGGGCGGAGGGAGGGCGCGGAGGGTAGGGGGGCGGCGGGAGGGGCGGAGGGAAGGGCGGAGGGAGGGGCGGAGGGAGGGGCGGAGGGAGGGGCGGAGGGAGGGGCGGAGGGTAGGGGCGGAGGGTAGGGGCGGAGGGTAGGGGCGGAGGGTAGGGGCGGAGGGTAGGGGCGGAGGGTAGGGGCGGAGGGTAGGGGCGGAGGGTAGGGGCGGAGGGAGGGTCGGAGGGAGGGGCGGAGGGTAGGGGCGGAGGGAGGGGCGGAGGGTAGGGGCGGAGGGTAGGGGCGGAGGGAGGGGCGGAGGGAGGGGCGGAGGGAGGGGCGGAGGGTAGGGGCGGAGGGAGGGGCGGAGGGAGGGGCGGAGGGAGGGGCGGAGGGTAGGGGCGGAGGGTAGGGGCGGAGGGAGGGGCGGAGGGAGGGTCGGAGGGAGGGGCGGAGGGTAGGGGCGGAGGGTAGGGGCGGAGGGAGGGGCGGAGGGTAGGGGCGGAGGGTAGGGGCGGAGGGTAGGGGCGGAGGGAGGGGCGGAGGGAGGGGCGGAGGGTAGGGGCGGAGGGTAGGGGCGGAGGGTAGGGGCGGCGGGTAGGGGCGGAGGGTAGGGGCGGAGGGTAGGGGCGGAGGGTAGGGGCGGAGGGTAGGGGCGGAGGGTAGGGGCGGAGGGTAGGGGCGGAGGGTAGGGGCGGAGGGTAGGGCGGAGGGTAGGGGCGGAGGGTAGGGGCGGAGGGTAGGGCGGAGGGTAGGGGCGGAGGGTAGGGGCGGAGGGTAGGGCGGAGGGTAGGGGCGGAGGGTAGGGGCGGAGGGTAGGGCGGAGGGTAGGGGCGGAGGGTAGGGCGGAGGGTAGGGCGGAGGGTAGGGGCGGAGGGTAGGGGCGGAGGGAGGGGCGGAGGGAGAGGCGGAGGGAGGGGCGGAGGGTAGGGGCGGAGGGTAGGGGCGGAGGGAGGGGCGGAGGGAGGGGCGGAGGGAGGGGCGGAGGGAGGGGCGGAGGGAGGGGCGGAGGGAGGGGCGGAGGGAGGGGCGGAGGGTAGGGGCGGAGGGTAGGGGCGGAGGGTAGGGGCGGAGGTAGGGGCGGAGGGTAGGGGCGGAGGGTAGGGGCGGAGGGAGGGGCGGAGGAGGGCGGAGGGAGAGGCGGAGGGAGGGGCGGAGGAGGGTTGGAGGGAGGGTTGGAGGAGGGGCGGAGGGAGGGGCGGAGGGAGGGGCGGAGGGAGGGGCGGAGGGAGGGGCGGAGGGAGGGGCGGAGGGAGGGGGAGGGGCGGAGGGAGGGGCGGAGGGAGGGGCGGAGGGAGGGGCGGAGGGAGGGGCGGAGGGAGGGGCGGAGGGAGGGGCGGAGGGTAGGGCGGAGGGTAGGGGCGGAGGGTAGGGGCGGAGGGTAGGGCGGAGGGAGGGGCGGAGGGAGAGGCGGAGGGAGGGGCGAGGGAGGGTTGGAGGGAGGGTTGGGAGGGAGGGGCGGAGGAGGGGCGGAGGGAGGGGCGGAGGGAGGGGCGGAGGGAGGGGCGGAGGGAGGGGCGGAGGGAGGGGCGGAGGGAGGGGCGGAGGGAGGGTTGGAGGGAGGGTTGGAGGGAGGGGCGGAGGAGGGCGGAGGGAGGGGCGGAGGGAGGGGCTGAGGGAGGGGCGGAGGGAGGGGCGGAGGGAGGGCGAGGAGGGCGGAGGGAGGGCGGAGGGAGGGGCGGAGGGAGGGGGCGGAGGGAGGGGCGGAGGGAGGGGCGGAGGGAGGGGCGGAGGGGAGGGGCGGAGGGAGGGGGAGGGGGCGGAGGGAGGGGCGGAGGAGGGGCGGAGGGAGGGGCGGAGGGAGGGGCGGAGGGAGGGGCGGTGGGTAGGGGCGGAGGGTAGGGGCGGAGGGTAGGGCGGAGGGTAGGGCGGAGGGTAGGGGCGGAGGGTAGGGGCGGAGGTAGGGCGGAGGGTAGGGGCGGAGGGTAGGGGCGGAGGGTAGGGCGGAGGGTAGGGGCGGAGGGTAGGGGCGGAGGGTAGGGCGGAGGGTAGGGGCGGAGGGTAGGGGCGGAGGGAGGGGCGGAGGAGAGGCGGAGGGAGGGGCGGAGGGAGGGTTGGAGGGAGGGGGCGGAGGGAGGGGCGGAGGGAGGGGCGGAGGGAGGGCGGAGGGAGGGGCGGAGGGAGGGGCGGAGGGAGGGGCGGAGGGAGGGGCGGGAGGGAGGGGCGGAGGGAGGGGCGGAGGGAGGGGCGGAGGGAGGGGCGGAGGGAGGGGGGCGGAGGGAGGGGCGGAGGGGTAGGGCGGAGGGTAGGGGCGGAGGGTAGGGGCGGAGGGAGGAGGCGGGAGGGAGAGGCGGAGGGAGGGGCGGAGGGAGGGTTGGAGGGAGGGTTGGAGGGAGGGGCGGAGGGAGGGGCGGAGGGAGGGGCGAGAGGGAGGGGCGGAGGGAGGGGCGGAGGGAGGGGCGGAGGGAGGGGCGGAGGGAGGGCGGAGGGAGGGGCGGAGGGAGGGGCGGAGGGAGGGGCGGAGGGTAGGGGCGGAGGGTAGGGGCGGAGGGTAAGGGGCGGAGGGTAGGGGCGGAGGGAGGGGCGGAGGGTAGGGGCGGCGGGAGGGGCGGAGGGAAGGGCGGAGGGGTAGGGGCGGAGGGAGGGGCGGCGGGAGGGCCGCGCTGAGGGCGGCGACGTGCCGTCCCGGGACCGGCATCCGCTGCTCGGCGCCATCGCCTTTAAGCGCCGTCTGCGCGCGGCGCTCACCCATCAAGCGCGCGTTTAATAATACAGCGCCGCTGGCGAGGCGAGGGGTGCGACGACTGGAAGAAGGCGGGGATGGCAGTGCTATGGTGGCAGCGGTGGCAGGGGGTGGCGGTGGTTGTGGTCGGGCAGCGGGAGTCCAGCTACGAAAAACCACGAAGGGGTAGGCAAGGGGAGACAGGATGGGTTTTACATGTGGGAAGGCCATGTTTCTGAAACAGTAAAGTATACTTACGAGCCGTGTCTATTACGGAGATTGAAGCACAATTGATGCGGAGTGGGAACGGGGTTTAGTGAAACTTGAGAGAACAAATTGGTAGTGTGCAAGGCACTGACAGGAGATGGTAATTCAGAAATGACAGCAGAGGGAGTGGAAAGTGTGGCAGAGAATACGTCTTTGTGTTGGGTGATAGACACCGGAAGGAACAAGAATACAAGTGATGTCTGAATTCACTTGGAGGAGTGGATTGAAGGAGCACATGACACGAGTGAGACGGAAAGCAGAGGAAATCTGAGCAAAGGAAATCAAGAAGAAATAAAATATGGAGGTGTCAAGAACATGGGTATTCGAGACTGGTTGTCTAGCACTACTCGTCCAAGAGCGAAGTGAGGAAGTGTCAGAAAGAGGTAGAATCTGTGCCAGGAACGACTGGATACTTTCGTTATTGATGAGTTCGGGGTGGGTGTATATCTGTGCTTGTGTCTCTGTCTATTGTTTTCAGATAATTTGATGGAAAATCTGAGAGAAAGACAAAACAACGAAAATCAAAAACATGAAGTTAAAATTGATCTGAAATAAACTTTATAAACGTGGGTTTTGAGATATGCTACAGAGAGAAAATTTAGCATTGAACAGATATATACAACGGTAAGGACCAGATGTTCCCTGTTAAATAACGAATGAAATAATCCTGGAAAATCATTGTGGTCTGTATGGGAATGGGGACAGTACGACATGTAGTGAGGTCGCAATGAAGAAGCTGAGGGAACTGGGAAAAATGAGAGGAGCGCAAGTCGTTAGCCTCAGCCAGCTCCAGGCCCGGCCCGTAGGAGCGGAGATATGTGCACCGGATGCAGGGGAGCGGAGCAGGCAGGAAGGTGATAATGACCATCTTTCCTCCTTCTATTCTTAGTTTTCTCCGAAATACGCAGTTGTGGGAACAGAAAAAAGCACAAAGTTTCAAACATCTGGGAATAAGAAGCATGGAAATATCTGGTAAGGGGATGGAAAACAATTATTGACAGAAGCAGGAAAAGAAAATTCAAAATATTTTTTTGTTAAATTAACAAATAAAAGAGTAGATATAAAACTTTGAGGCGATGTGTGCTAGAAGAGGAAAAGCTTATTAATGAAAGTAAATCCTCGGCGGAAGTTAAATACTTGTGTAGTTTAAGTAGATTTACGAGCCCTTTGAGGGAGCTTTGTCAGAGCGGTTTATTGTCATAAAATGTATGTAATGTCGTTGTTATAACTGTAAGTTGTATTAATCAAAACTTTTGCATCATTGCCTCCAAAAAATGTACAGAAATAATGGAGATGGAACTACCTACTTTCATGTGTTATGACACAAATTTTCAATTACCTTTTTCAATGTTAGAGCCAAGATTCTCACAGCAAAATTAAACGAATATACCCACCAGTAATGAAATACATCCAGTTCTTCTCTGGATGATTGAAACAATACGAGTGAAATTGTGAAAAACAGGGAGACGAAAATAAACCAGTGCTACTGCAAAATGACAATGACTTTGTCGTACTAGTTTGATTAATAAATATCTTTCCTTTGGCCTATAGTTGGTTTTGCCCCATCCTCCTTCCGGCTGCTATCTATCGCCACCCAACGTATATTTTTTTTTACATTTTCTCAATTTTTCGGTCTCCTAATGGCAGAAATGAAACGCAATCTTTAAAATGTGATAGTAGAGGAAAATCTCGTCTATGAGGAATTTTTGTTCAAAAATGTGGGAGTTGTTGTCAAAAGGCTGTTTGTGAGTATGTGCAAATGCGTATTTTGAAACGGATTGACCCAAAACTTTTGCGTTCTCCTGGAACTACACAAGAAATTATTTGAAGCAATTGTACTTATAAATTCAATAATGAATACAAACTGCTTGCAATGTAAATATTAACTGAGTTAAAGATATTTAAAAAACCTGCAGTATTTGAAAAAACAAATGTAAATTAATGTCATATTATTCAATCCATTTAGTACTATCCGTTCAAAAAATTTAGAGAAATAATTTGGAACAGTTTTCGAAACCTTTAAAAGACATCGTTTGAAGGGTATGTACTCATAAATACAATAATGTATACAAATTGCCGACAATGTAAATGTTAACAATGTGAAACATATCAACGAGTTACGATTGTATATTTAGAAAAGCAAAAAAAATAATAAAGATAGCGTCTATGTTATAAATTACACTACATTTTGCACTATCGTTAGCAAAAGTGATCAAATTTGGAGCCCATTCGGAGAAATGTTTGAAAATGTCTCAGGAGCTTCATGAGAATTACCCCCAAAAATTAAAGAATGTAATTGAAAATCACAGAGTTCGAGTGAGCCCAGATTGGCCGGGGAGAATTCAGTTTGGAAAAAACTACGCATAGTTTAGACGCTAATGTAGTTTACAGACGGATAGACAGATGGGCGGACGTTTTGAGAAAATCACTTTTTCGGTAACAGGGGACCTCAAAACGCATATTTACGTTGAAATCTCGAAATCAATTTCCCGCATCATTACACAACTTTCTGTATTCTTCGTGTATTACTCCGTATATACGTACACAGACAAGAAAGTAAAAAGGTAGAAAGACAGCTGAAGAGAAGAACGCAAAAAAATCCTATAATATACACCATTTTGCAAGACTTTGTGAACAAAGCATAGGAATCACTCAAGTTAACGTTCAGAGGTGAAAACGTTAGACGAAACCAGAGTGAATTTTACTCTAACAGTTGCCTAGCACGACTACATTATTGTCTTCATCCATAGATAATCAAAGGTTCTCTATGTACAGATGTCGGCGGATTTCTTGCGACATTTTCTGAATACGTTTTGCTGTCATTGAATTCAGGGAGCTACTATAGTTCCCAGTCTCCAGAGCGCCCCACTCACAGTTCTCCCGGCTAGGACGCCAATGGCCTCGAGCGAGCCCTGGCAGCCTCAGAGGAAACAATGGAAAATGCAGAAGCGGCGGGGGCGGCGGCGGGGCGCGGGGCGGCGGCGGGGGCGGCGGCGGGGGCGGCGGCGGGGGCGGCGGCGGGGGCGGCGGCGGGGGCGGCGGCGGGAGCGGCGGCGGGGGCGGCGGGGGCGGCGGCGGGGGCGGCGGCGGGGGCGGCGGCGGGGGCGGCGGAGTCGACGGCGGGGTCGACGGCGGCGGCGGGGGATGGGTCAGGTGAGGTTCTCTGTCTTCTAAGCCACTCCCTCTGAGTCAGGCCCGCAAACGGCGATCGTTGAGTTACGGACCGCTTTAACAGTTGCCTTGATGCCCACAGCCATCTATTTGGTAACTAGATGTGAGTTATGAGCCGACCCAGATACCACAGGTGTATGTAATAGACAATTCGCGCCCTCTCACCAAACACATACGGCTAAAAGAAGTGTAACCCCTCTTTATCGTGAAATTTCAGTTAATACTATGTACATCCGAACGCCTCAACTTTAATACCATAAATGTAGGTTTATTAGCTTGTAGGATTGTTAGAACTCGCTGCATTACTCATCTATTTGATTTCATACCTCAATTGCACACTCTAGAGAATTTAACGATTCGAGTACATCTCATACGTGTTCAACTAATTCACTCGCGACCCACAAGTGTCCGCCCTTCCTGCCCGCGCCTCTTTCAATTAATGTTCTCGTCTCTCGCTATAAGCGCTGCCTTGGGAAACGCTAGCGTGAGAACGAGGCGGCCGCATCCGAGTGCTCCCGATCCGTCCCCGCGTGTCCCCTCAAACCACTGTGAAAAATACGCGTCCCCACGCTGCTCAGTACATACATTTTCTTAATTAGCCTCTTGGCAGCATGAGAATGCATGTATATGCATTGCGCATAACTCTTGGACACATCATTGTCCAACTATCATGTGGAAGTGACATGTTCTCTAGTTGGCACTATGTGGAAAAAATCAATATATCAATACACGTATTTCTTCACGTGCCAGTACATTTCATAGCCTGAATATTATAATCATTTCCGCCTAGTTCATACATCGATCACAACAGGTGACATATTAGAAGGTTCATGGCGCCAAGACATACGGCTCAAAAGGCAACATAATGCACGTTCTAAGATCTGTCAATTAGTTGAGCGATTTTATTTTGAAAACCGTTCACGAATATGACCCACTTTCTTTAACACAAAACCGCGTTTCGTCATAGAAACTTGTCAGAGCTCTCCTTTGCATTGACGTCAGACTCTCGAAATTCAAGAGTCGTGCCTGAGAAAATTGATCGATTCTCTCCTGCTACGAGCAGATCGGCGTTCGCGAAACTGTAGCTTTGCGATAGCAAGAAAGCGCCCCTCGAGACTTTCACGAACGAGAAACAGTTTGAAAGGGAATATGGACTTTAATAGTGTATGAAGTTCTATAGATTGGGTAAAGGTGCTCCTTTCAAATTGGAAAAGTCCCAGTTTGGAAAGGAAATTGAACATTGTGAGATGCAAATAGTACCACAATCACTGCCCAAGACCAATAAAAGAAACGTATAGGTGATTTAAAGCTCTTATTTCCCAATAACGATAGATTAAAATACAGTTTTCACTTTAAAGCCGTAATGTGAATAACATCATTATTAAAGATGAACGATCAGAGGTAATCAATCCTCAATACATAAAGTTTATATAATTTATTTAACATATTTCAAATCAGACTAGTTTCAAGGCCAATTTCCCCATCCTATAGCAAAAGTATTCCGGTAATGTAATCAAAATTGTGTGCAGAGATTCAAGTTAGTTTTTTATCTATATTAAATGGAGTCGCCTGAATTTGTCCGTGGTTAGGAGTTACCCAGTAAGCGGGCGTAAGTTTATGCAGAACGTTTTGCACTACACATTTGAACATATTACATCAGACTTTCGGGTTAAATTCATCCTTCCTAAGTTGGCCCTTCCATAACGATCACGTGCATTTTTTAGATGTATTTGTAAGTTGCATTATTACGAGTTCCAACATTCCATATCCACAATTCCGCAGTCGCATCTAATAATTTATTCTCCAGTTAACATGTAGTTCCCATTTAGTTTACAAAACGTTCCACAACTTTCTGGTACTGTGATGAAATTGCGGTTGTTTCACTATTTGTGTCTCTTGTGCATTGATATGTCACACGTTAAGATAAAAACATTTGAAATGCCAAACCACTACAATTGCGCTTGTGGT
>JAZDUA010001582.1:0-49310 GCA_038098605.1 Gryllus longicercus | reverse complement strand
TTTTTTTCGCCGAGACGTAACTTCGTTCCCCGGGAAGTAACTTCGTTCGCCGGGACGTAACTTCGTCGCCGGGTCGTATTTTTGTACGCCGGGACGTAACTTGTTCGCCGGGACGTAACTTTGTTCGCCGGGGACGTAACTTTGTTCGCCGGGACGTAACGTTGTTCGCCAGGACGTAACTTCGTTCGCCGGGACATAACTTCGTTCGCCGGGACGTTACTTCGTTCGCCGGGACGTAACTTCGTTCGCCGGGACGTAACTTCGTTCGCCGGGACGTAACTTCGTTCGCCGGGACGTAACTTCGTTAGCCGGGACGTACCTTCTTTCGCCGGGACGTAACTTCGTTCGCCGGGACGTAACTTCGTTCGCCGGGACGTAACTTCGTTCGCCGGCACGTAACTTCGTTCGCCGGTACGTAACATCGTTCGCCGGGACGTAACATCGTTCGCCGGGACGTAACTTAGTTCGCCGGGACGTAACATCGTTCGCCGGGACGTAACTTCGTTCGCCGGGACGTAACTTCGTTCGCCGGGACGTAACTTCGTTCGCCGGGACGTAACTTCGTTCGCCGAGACGTAACTTTGTTCGCCGAGACGTAACTTTGTTCGCCGAGACGTAACTTTGTTCGCCGGGACGTAACTTCGTTCGCCGGGACGTAACTTCGTTCGCCGGGACGTAACTTCGTTCGCCGGACGTAACTTCGTTCGCCGGGACGTTACTTTGTTCGCCGAGACGTAACTTGTTCGCGGAGACGTAACTTTGTTCGCCGAGACGTAACTTTGTTCGCCGAGACGTAACTTTGTTCGCCGGGACGTAACTTCTTTCGCCGGGACGTAACTTCGTTCGCCGGGACGTAACTTCGTTCGCCGGGACGTAACTTCGTTCGCCGGGACGTAACTTCGTTCGCCGGGACGTAACTTCGTTCGCCGGGACGTAACTTCGTTCGCCGGCACGTAACTTCGTTCGCCGGTACGTAACATCGTTCGCCGAGACGTAACTTCGTTCGCCGGGACGTAACTTCGTTCGCCGGGACGTAACTTCGTTCGCCGGGACGTTACTTAGTTCGCCGGGACGTAACATCGTTCGCCGGGACGTAACTTCGTTCGCCGGGACGTACTTCGTTCGCCGGGACGTAACTTGGTTCGCCGGACGTAACTTCGTTCGCCGAGACGTAACTTTTTTTCGCCGAGACGTAACTCGTTCCCCGGGAAGTAACTTCGTTCGCCGGACGTAACTTCGTTCGCCGGGTCGTATTTTTGTACGCCGGGACGTAACTTTGTTCGCCGGGACGTAACTTTGTTCGCCGGGACGTAACTTTGTTCGCCGGGACGTAACGTTGTTCGCCAGGACGTAACTTCGTTCGCCGGGACATAACTTCGTTCGCCGGGGACGTTACTTCGTTCGCCGGGACGTAACTTCGTTCGCCGGGACGTAACTTCGTTCGCCGGGACGTAACTTCGTTCGCCGGGACGTAACTTCGTTCGCCTGGACGTACCTTCTTTCGCCGGGACGTAACTTCGTTCGCCGGGACGTAACTTCGTTCGCCGGGACGTAACTTCGTTCGCCGGCACGTAACTTCGTTCGCCGGTACGTAACATCGTTCGCCGGGACGTAACATCGTTCGCCGGGACGTAACTTAGTTCGCCGGGACGTAACATCGTTCGCCGGGACGTAACTTCGTTCGCCGGGACGTAACTTCGTTCGCCGGGACGTAACTTCGTTCGCCGGGACGTAACTTCGTTCGCCGAGACGTAACTTTGTTCGCCCGAGACGTAACTTTGTTCGCCGAGACGTAACTTTGTTCGCCGGGACGTAACTTCGTTCGCCGGGACGTAACTTCGTTCGCCGGACGTAACTTCGTTCGCCGGACGTAACTTCGTTCGCCGGGACGTAACTTCTTTCGCCGGGACGTAACTTCGTTCGCCGGGACGTAACTTTGTTCGCCGGGACGTAACATCGTTCGCCGGGACGTAACTTCGTCGCCGGGACGTAACTTCGTTCGCCGGGACGTAACTTCGTTCGCCGGGACGTAACTTCCCCGTTCGCCGAGACGTAACTTTTTTCGCCGAGACGTAACTTTGTTCGCCGAGACGTAACTTTGTTCGCCGGTACGTAACTTCGTTCGTTGGGACGTAACATCGTTCGCCGGGACGTAACTTCGTTCGCCGGGACGTAACTTCGTTCGCCGGGACGTAACTTCGTTCGCCGGACGTAACTTCGTTTCGCCGGGACATAACTTTGTTCGCCGGACGTAACTTCGTTCGCCGGGACGTAACTTCGTTCGCCGGGTCGTATTTTTGTTCGCCGACGTAACTTTGTTCGCCGGGACGTAACTTTGTTCGCCGGGACGTAACTTCGTTCGCCGGGACGTAACTTCGTTCGCCGGGACGTACTTCGTTCGCCGGGACGTAACTTCGTTCGCCGGGACGTAACTTCGTTCGCCGGGACGAAACTTCGTTCGCCGGACGTAACTTCTTTCGCCGGGACGTAACTTCGTTCGCCGGGACGTAACTTCGTTCGCCGGGACGTAAACTTCGTTCGCCGGGACGTAACTTAGTTCGCCGGACGTAACTTCGTTCGCCGGGACGTAACTTCGTTCGCCGGGACGTAACTTCGTTCGCCGGGACGTAACTTTGTTCGCCGAGACGTAACTTTGTGCGCGGAGACGTAACTTTGTTCGCCGGAGGACGTAACTTTGTTCGCCGGGACGTAACTTCGTTCGCCGGGACGTAACTTCGTTCGCCGGACGTAACTTCGTTCGCCGGGACGTAACTTCGTTCGCCGGGACGTAACTTCGTTCGCCGGGACGTAACTCGTTCGCCGGGACGTAACTTCGTTCGCCGGGACGAAACTTCGTTCGCCGGGACGTAACTTCGTAGGCCGGGACGTAAACTTCGTTCGCCGGGACGTAACTTCGTTCGCCGGCACGTAACTTCGTTCGCCGGTACGTAACATCGTTCGCCGGGACGTAACTTCGTTCGCCGGGACGTAACTTCGTTCGCCGGGACGTAACTTGGTTCGCCGGGACGTAACTTCGTTCGCCGAGACGTAACTTTTTTTCGCCGAGACGTAACTTTGTTCGCCGAGACGTAACTTTGTTCGCCGGGACGTAACTTCGTTCGCCGGGACGTAACTTCGTTCGCCGGGTCGTATTTTTGTTCGCCGGGACGTAACTTTGTTCGCCGGGACGTAACTTTGTTCGCCGGGGACGTAACTTCGTTCGCCGGGACGTAACTTCGTTCGCCGGGACGTAACTTCGTTCGCCGGGACGTAACTTCGTTCGCCGGGACGTAACTTCGTTCGCCGGGACGAAACTTCGTTCGCCGGGACGTAACTTCGTTCGCCGGGACGTAACTTCGTTCGCCGGGACGTAACTTCGTTCGCCGGGACGTAACTTCGTTCGCCGGGACGTAACTTCGTTCGCCGGGACGTAACTTAGTTCGCCGGGACGTAACTTCGTTCGCCGGGACGTAACTTCGTTCGCCGGACGTAACTTCGTTCGCCGGGACGTAACTTTGTTCGCCGAGACGTAACTTTGTTCGCGGAGACGTAACTTTGTTCGCCGAGACGTAACTTTGTTCGCCGGACGTAACTTCGTTCGCCGGGACGTAACTTCGTTCGCCGGGACGTAACTTCGTTCGCCGGGACGTAACGTCGTTCGCCGGGACGTAACTTCGTTCGCCGGGACGTAACTTCGTTCGCCGGGACGTAACTTATTTCGCCGGGACGTAACATCCTTCGCCGGGACGTAATTTCGTTCGCCGGGACGTAACTTCGTTCGCCGGGACGTAACTTCGTTCGCCGGGACGTAACTTCGTTCGCCGAGACGTAACTTTGTTCGCCGAGACGTAACTTTGTTCGCCGAGACGTAACTTTTTTCGCCGGGACGTAACTTCGTTCGCCGGGACGTTACTTCGTTCGCCGGGACGTAACTTCGTTCGCCGGGACGTAACTTCGTACGCCGGGACGTAACTTCGTTCGCCGGGACGTAACTTCGTTCGCCGGGACGTAACTTCGTTCGCCGAGACGTAACTTCGTTCGCCGGCACGTAACTTCGTTCGCCGGTACGTAACATCGTTCGCCTGGACGTAACTTCGTTCGCCGGGACGTAACTTCGTTCGCCGGGACGTAACTTCGTTCGCCGGGACGTAACTTCGTTCGCCGGGACGTAACTTCGTTCGCCGGGACGTAACTTCGTCGCCGGGACGTAACTTCGTTCGCCGGACGTAACTTCGTTCGCCGGACGTAACTTCGTTCGCCGGCACGTAACTCGTTCGCCGGTACGCAACATCGTCGCCGGACGTAACTTCGTTCGCCGGGACGTAACTTAGTTCGCCGGGACGTAACATCGTCGCCGGGACGTAACTTCGTTCGCCGGGACGTAACTTCGTTCGCCGGGACGTAACTTCGTTCGCGCGGACGTAACTTCGTTCGCCGAGACGTAACTTTGTTCGCCGAGACGTAACTTTGTTCGCCGAGACGTAACCTTGTTCGCCGGGACGGAACTTCGTTCGCCGGACGTAACTTCGTTCGCCGGGACGTAACTTCGTTCGCCGGGACGTAACTTCGTTCGCCGGGACGTAACTTCGTTCGCCGGGACGTAACTTCGTTCGCCGGGACGTAACTTCGTTCGCCGGGACGTAACTTCGTTCGCCGGGACGTAACTTCGTTCGCCGGGACGTAACTTCGTTCGCCGGGACGTAACTTCGTTCACCGGGACGTAACTTCGTTCGCCGGGACGTAACTTCGTTCGCCGGGACGTAACTTTGTTCGCCGAGACGTAACTTTGTGCGCGGAGACGTAACTTTGTTCGCCGAGACGTAACTTTGTTCGCCGGGACGTAACTTCGTTCGCCGGGACGTAACTTCGTTCGCCGGGACGTAACTTCGTTCGCCGGGACGTAACTTCGTTCGCCGGGACGTAACTTCGTTCGCCGGGACGTAACTTCGTTCGCCGGACGTAACTTCGTCGCCGGGACGAAACTTCGTTCGCCGGGACGTAACTTCGTTGGCACGGGACGTAACTTCGTTCGCCGGGACGTAACTTCGTTCGCCGGCACGTAACATCGTTCGCCGGTACGTAACATCGTTCGCCGGGACGTAACTTCGTTCGCCGGGACGTAACTTCGTTCGCCGGGACGTAACTTGGTTCGCCGGGACGTAACTTCGTTCGCCGAGACGTAATTTTTTTCGCCGAGACGTAACTTTGTTCGCCGAGACGTAACTTTGTTCGCCGGACGTAACTTCGTTCGCCGGGACGTAACTTCGTTCGCCGGGTCGTATTTTTGTTTGCCGGGACGTAACTTTGTTCGCCGGGACGTAACTTTTGTTCGCCGGGACGTAACTTCGTTCGCCGGGACGTAACTTCGTTCGCCGGGACGTAACTTCGTTCGCCGGGACGTAACTTCGTTCGCCGGGACGTAACTTCGTTCGCCGGGACGAAACTTCGTTCGCCGGGACGTAACTTCGTTCGCCAGCACGTAACTTCGTTCGCCGGGACGTAACTTCGTTCGCCGGGACGTAACTTCGTTCGCCGGGACGTAACTTCGTTCGCCGGGACGTAACTTAGTTCGCCGGGACGTAACTTCGTTCGCCGGGGACGTAACTTCGTTCGCCGGGACGTAACTTCGTTCGCCGGGACGTAACTTTGTTCGCCGAGACGTAACTTTGTTCGCGGAGACGTAACTTTGTTCGCCGAGACGTAACTTTGTTCGCCGGGACGTAACTTCGTTCGCCGGGACGTAACTTCGTTCGCCGGGACGTAACTTTGTTCGCCGGGACGTAACTTCGTTCGCCGGGACGTAACTTCGTTCGCCGGGACGTAACTTCGTTCGCCGGGACGTAACTTATTTCGCCGGGACGTAACATCCTTCGCCGGGACGTAATTTCGTTCGCCGGGACGTAACTTCGTTCGCCGGGACGTAACTTCGTTCGCCGGGACGTAACTTCGTTCGCCGAGACGTAACTTTGTTCGCCGAGACGTAACTTTGTTCGCCGAGACGTAACTTTGTTCCGCCGGGACGTAACTTCGTTCGCCGGGACGTTACTTCGTTCGCCGGGACGTAACTTCGTTCGCCGGGACGTAACTTCGTACGCCGGACGTAACTTCGTTCGCCGGGACGTAACTTCGTTCGCCGGGACGTAACTTCGTTCGCCGAGACGTAACTTTGTTCGCCGAGACGTAACTTTGTTCGCCGAGACGTAACTTTGTTCGCCGGGACGTAACTTCGTTCGCCGGGACGTAACTTCGTTCGCCGGGACGTAACTTCGTCTCGCCGGGACGTAACTTCGTTCGCCGGGACGCTAACTTCTTTCGCCGGGACGTAACTTCGTTCGCCGGGACGTAACTTCGTTCGCCGGGACGTAACTTCGTTCGCCGGGACGTAACTTAGTCGCCGGGACGTAACATCGTTCGCCGGGACGTAACTTCGTTCGCCGGGACGTAACTTCGTTCGCCGGGACGTAACTTCGTTCGCCGGGACGTAACTTCGTTCGCCGAGACGTAACTTTTTTCGCCGAGACGTAACTTTGTTCGCCGAGACGTAACTTTGTTCGCCGGTACGTAACTTCGTTCGCCGGGACGTAACATCGTCGCCGGGACGTAACTTCGTTCGCCGGGACGTAACTTCGTTCGCCGGGACGTAACTTCGTTCGCCGAGACGTAACTTCGTTCGCCGGGACGTAACTTCGTTCGCCGGGACGTAACTTCGTTCGCCGGGACGTAACTTCGTTCGCCGGGACGTAACTTCGTTCGCCAGGTCGTATTTTTGTTCGCCGGGACGTAACTTTGTTCGCCGGGACGTAACTTTGTTCGCCGGGACGTAACTTCGTTCGCCAGGACGTAACTTCGTTCGCCGGACGTAACTTCGTTCGCCGGGACGTAACTTCGTTCGCCGGGACGTAACTTCTTTCGCCGGACGTAACTTCGCCGGGACGTAACTTCGTTCGCCGGGACGTAACTTCGTTCGCCGGGACGTAACTTCGTTCGCCGGGACGTAACTTGGTTCGCCGGGACGTAACTTCGTTCGCCGAGACGTAACTTTGTTCGCCGAGACGTAACTTTGTTCGCCGAGACGTAACTTTGTTCGCCGGGGCGTAACTTCGTTCGCCGGGACGTAACTTCGTTTGCCAGGACTTAACTTCGTTCGCCGGGACGTACTTCGTTCGCCGGGACTTAACTTCGTTCGCCGGGACGTAACTTCGTTCGCCGGGTCGTATTTTTGTTCGCCGGGACGTAACTTTGTTCGCCGGGACGTAACTTAGTTCGCCGGGACGTACTTCGTTCGCCGGGACGTAACTTCGTTCGCCGGGACGTAACTTCGTTCGCCGGGGACGTAACTTCGTTCGCCGGGACGTAACTTCGTTCGCCGGGACGTAACTTCGTTCGCCGGGACGTAACTTCGTTCGCCGGGACGTTACTTCGTTCGCCGGGACGTAACTTCGTTCGCCGGGACGTAACTTCGTTCGCCGGGACGTAACTTCGTTCGCCGGCACGTTACTTCGTTCGCCGGTACGTAACATCGTTCGCCGGGACGTAACTTCGTTCGCCGGGACGTAACTTAGTTCGCCGGGACGTAACATCGTTCGCCGGGACGTAACTTCGTTCGCCGGGACGTAACTTCGTTCGCCGGGACGTAACTTAGTTCGCCGGACGTAACTTCGTTCGCCGAGACGTAACTTTGTTCGCCGAGACGTAACTTTGTTCGCCGAGACGTAACTTTGTTCGCCGGGACGTAACTTCGTTCGCCGGGACGTAACTTCGTTTGCCAGGACGTAACTTCGTTCGCCGGGACGTACCTTCGTTCGCCGGGACGTAACTTCGTTCGCCGGGACGTAACTTCGTTCGCCGGTCGTATTTTTGTTTCGCCGGGACGTAACTTTGTTCGCCGGGACGTAACTTAGTCGCCGGGACGTAACTTCGTTCGCCGGGACGTAACTTCGTTCGCCGGGACGTAACTTCGTTCGCCGGGACGTAACTTCGTTCGCCGGGACGTAACTTCGTTCGCCGGACGTAACTTCGTTCGCCGGGACGTTACTTCGTTCGCCGGGACGTAACTTCGTTCGCCGGGGACGTAACTTGTTCGCCGGGACGTAACTTCGTTCGCCGAGACGTAACTTTTTTCGCCGAGACGTAACTTTGTTCGCCGAGACGTAAATTTGTTCGCCGGGACGTAACTTCGTTCGCCGGGACGTAACTTCGTTCGCCGGGTCGTATTTTTGTTTGCCGGGACGTACTTTGTTCGCCGGACGTAACTTTGTTCGCCGGGACGGTAACTCGTTCGCCGGGACGTAACTTCGTTCGCCGGGACGTAACTTCGTTCGCCGGGACGTAACTTCGTTCGCCGGGACGTAACTTCGTTCGCCGGACGAAACTTCGTTCGCCGGGACGTAACTTCGTTCGCCGGGACGTAACTTCGTTCGCCGGGACGTAACTTCGTTCGCCGGGACGTAACTTCGTTCGCCGGGACGTAACTTAGTTCGCCGGGACGTAACTTCGTTCGCCGGGACGTAACTTCGTTCGCCGGGACGTAACTTCGTTCGCCGGGACGTAACTTTGTTCGCCGAGACGTAACTTTGTTCGCGGAGACGTAACTTTTGTTCGCCGACGTAACTTGTCGCCGGACGTAACTTCGTTCGCCGGGACGTAACTTCGTTCGCCGGGACGTAACTTCGTTCGCCGGGACGTAACTTCGTTCGCCGGGACGTAACTTCGTTCGCCGGGACGTAACTTCGTTCGCCGGGACGTAACTTATTTCGCCGGGACGTAACATCCTTCGCCGGGACGTAATTTCGTTCGCCGGGACGTAACTTCGTTCGCCGGGGACGTAACTTCGTTCGCCGGGACGTAACTTCGTTCGCCGAGAGGTAACTTTGTTCGCCGAGACGTAACTTTGTTCGCCGAGACGTAACTTTGTTCGCCGGGACGTAACTTCGTTCGCCGGGACGTTACTTCCGTTCGCCGGGACGTAACTTCGTTCGCCGGGACGTAACTTCGTACGCCGGGACGTAACTTCGTTCGCCGGGACGTAACTTCGTTCGCCGGGACGTAACTTCGTTCGCCGAGACGTAACTTCGTTCGCCGGCACGTAACTTCGTTCGCCGGTACGTAACATCGTTCGCCGGGACGTAACTTCGTTCGCCGGGACGTAACTTCGTTCGCCGGGACGTAACTTCGTTCGCCGGGACGTAACTTCGTTCGCCGGGACGTAACTTCGTTCGCCGGGACGTAACTTCGTTCGCCGGGACGTACTTCGTTCGCCGGACGTAACTTCGTTCGCCGGGACGTAACTTCGTTCGCCGGCACGTAACTTCGTTCGCCGGTACGCAACATCGTTCGCCGGGACGTAACTTCGTTCGCCGGGACGTAACTTAGTTCGCCGGGACGTAACATCGTTCGCCGGGACGTAACTTCGTTCGCCGGGACGTAACTTCGTTCGCCGGGACGTAACTTCGTTCGCCGGGACGTAACTTCGTTCGCCGAGACGTAACTTTGTTCGCCGAGACGTAACTTTGTTCGCCGAGGACGTAACTTTGTTCGCCGGGGACGTAACTTCGTTCGCCGGGACGTAACTTCGTTCGCCGGGACGTAACTTCGTTCGCCGGGACGTAACTTCGTTCGCCGGGACGTAACTTCGTTCGCCGGGACGTAACTTCGTTCGCCGGGACGTAACTTCGTTCGCCGGGACGTAACTTCGTTCGCCGGGACGTAACTTAGTTCGCCGGGACGTAACATCGTTCGCCGGACGTAACTTCGTTCGCCGGGACGTAACTTCGTTCGCCGGGACGTACTTCGTTCGCCGGGACGTAACTTCGTTCGCCGAGACGTAACTTTTTTCGCCGAGACGTAAATTTGTTCGCCGAGACGTAACTTTGTTCGCCGGTACTTAACTTCGTTCGCCGGGACGTAACTTCGTCGCCGGGACGTAACTTCGTTCGCCGGGACGTAACTTCGTTCGCCGGGACGTAACTTCGATCGCCGAGACGTAACTTCGTTCGCCGGGACGTAACTTCGTTCGCCGGGACGTAACTTCGTTCGCCGGGACGTAACTTCGTTCGCCGGGAAGTAACTTCGTTCGCCAGGTCGTATTTTTGTTTCGCCGGGACGTAACTTTGTTCGCCGGACGTAACTTTGTTCGCCGGGACGTAACTTCGTTCGCCAGGACGTAACTTCGTTCGCCGGGACGTAACTTCGTTCGCCGGGACGTAACTTCGTTCGCCGGGGACGTAACTTCTTTCCGCCGGGGACGTAACTTCGCCGGGACGTAACTTCTGTTCGCCGGGACGTAACTTCGTTCGCCGGGACGTAACTTCGTTCGCCGGGGACGTAACTTGGTTCGCCGGGACCGTAACTTCGTTCGCCGAGACGTAACTTTGTTCGCCGAGACGTTAACTTTGTTCGCCGAGACGTAACTTTGTTCGCCGGGACGTAACTTCGTTCGCCGGGACGTAACTTCGTTGCCAGGACGTAACTTCGTTCGCCGGGACGTACCTTCGTCGCCGGACGTAACTTCGTTCGCCGGGACGTAACTTCGTTCGCCGGGTCGTATTTTTGTTCGCCGGGACGTAACTTTGTTCGCCGGGACGTAACTTAGTTCGCCGGGGACGTAACTTCGTTCGCCGGGACGTAACTTCGTTCGCCGGGACGTAACTTCGTTCGCCCGGGACGTAACTTCGTTCGCCGGGACGTAACTTCGTTCGCCGGGACGTAACTTCGTTCGCCGGGACGTTACTTCGTTCGCCGGGACGTAACTTCGTTCGCCGGGACGTAACTTCCTTCGCCGGGACGTAACTTCGTTCGCCGGCACGTTACTTCGTTCGCCGGTACGTAACATCGTTCGCCGGGACGTAACTTCGTTCGCCGGGGACGTAACTTAGTTCGCCGGGACGTAACATCGTTCGCCGGGGACGTAACTTCGTTCGCCGGGACGTAACTTCGTTCCGCCGGGACGTAACTTAGTTCGCCGGGACGTAACTTCGTTCGCCGAGACGTAACTTTGTTCGCCGAGACGTAACTTTGTTCGCCGAGACGTAACTTTGTTCGCCGGGACGTAACTTCGTTCGCCGGGGACGTAACTTCGTTTGCCAGGACGTAACTTCGTTCGCCGGGACGTACCTTCGTTCGCCGGGACGTAACTTCGTTCGCCGGGACGTAACTTCGTTCGCCGGGTCGTATTTTTGTTCGCCGGGACGTAACTTTGTTCGCCGGGACGTAACTTAGTTCGCCGGGACGTAACTTCGTTCGCCGGGACGTAACTTCGTTCGCCGGGACGTAACTTCGTTCGCCGGGACGTAACTTCGTTCGCCGGGACGTAACTTCGTCCGCCGGGACGTAACTTCGTTCGCCGGGACGTTACTTCGTTCGCCGGGACGTAACTTCGTTTCGCCGGGACGTAACTTCGTTCGCCGGGGGGACGTAACTTCGTTCGCCGGCACGTAACTTCGTTCGCCGGTACGTAACATCGTTCGCCGGGACGTAACTTCGTTCGCCGGGACGATACTTAGTTCGCCGGGACGTAACATCGTTCGCCGGGACGTAACTTCGTTCGCCGGGACGTAACTTCGTTCAGCCGGGACGTAACTTCGTTCGCCGGGACGTAACTTCGTTCGCCCGAGGACGTAACTTTGTTCGCGGAGACGTAACTTTGTCGCCGAGACGTAACTTTGTTCGCCGGGACGTAACTTCTTCGCCCGGACGTAACTTCGTTCGCCGGGACGTAACCTTCGTTCGCCGGGACGTAACTTCGTTCGCCGGGACGTAACTTCGTTCGCCGGGACGTAACTTCGTTCGCCGGGACGTAACTTCGTTCGCCGGCACGTAACTTCGTTCGCCGGTACGTAACATCGTTCGCCGAGACGTAACTTCGTTCGCCGTGACGTAACTTTCGTTCGCCGGGACGGTAACTTCGTTCGCCGGGACGTTACTTAGTTCGCCCGGGACGTAACATCGTTCGCCGGGACGTAACTTCGTTCGCCGGGACGTAACTTCGTTCGCCGGGACGTAACTTGGTTCGCCGGGACGTAACTTTTTTTCGCCGAGACGTAACTTTGTTCGCCGAGACGTAACTTTGTTCGCCGGGACGTAACTTCGTTCGCCGGGACGTAACTTCGTTCGCCGGGACGTAACTTCGTTCGCCGGGACGTAACTTCGTTCGCCGGGACGTAACTTCGTTCGCCGGAACGAAACTTCGTTCGCCGGGACGTAACTTTGTTCGCCGGGACGTAACTTCGTTCGCCGGGACGTAACTTCGTTCGCCGGGACGTAACTTCGTTCGCCGGGTCGAATTTTTGTTCGCCGGGACGTAACTTTGTTCGCCGGGACGTAACTTTGTTCGCCGGGACGTAACTTCGTTCGCCGGGACGAAACTTCGTTCGCCGGGGACGTAACTTCGTTCGCCGGGACGTAACTTCGTTCGCCGGGACGTACTTCGTTCGCCGGGACGTAACTTCGTTCGCCGGACGTAACTTCGTTGGCCGGGACGTAACTTCGTTCGCCGGGACGTAACTTCGTTCGCCGGCACGTAACTTCGTTCGCCGGTACGTACATCGTTCGCCGGGACGTAACTTCGTTCGCCGGGACGTAACTTCGTTCGCCGGAACGTAACTTCGTTCGCCGGTACGTAACATCGTTTCGCCGGAACGTAACTTCGTCGCCTTCGTTCGCCGGGACGACACGACACGAGACGACACGACACGCACGACACGACACGACACGACACGCACGACACGACACGACACGAAACGACGCGACACGACACGACACGCACGAAACGACACGACACGACACGACAAGTTACGACACGGCACGGCACGGCACGACACGCACGACACGACACGACACGAACGATACGTCACGACACGGAACGACACGACATGACACGACACGCACGACAGGACACGACACGGCACGACACGACACGTCACGACACGACACGAAACGACACGAGGCAACACGACACGACATGATACGTCACGACACGACACGACACGACACGCAACTTCTCGTCTCGTCTAAGAATTATAAAAATTTAAAAATCAAAAAATATTAAAAATCAAAAATATAAAAATTCAAAAAATGTTAATTTCGAAAAATATAAAAAATCAAAAATATAAAAAATCAAAAAATATAAAAAATCAAAAATTATAAAAATCAAAAATATAAAAAATCAAAAATATAAAAAATCAAAAAATATAAAAAATCAAAAAATATAAAAATCAAAAAATATAAAAAATAAAAAAATAAAAAAATAAAAAATATAAAAAATCAAAAATAAAGAGTCTCGTCACGTCACGTCACGGCACGGCACGGCACGGCACGACACGACACGACACGAACGACACGACACGCACGACACGACACGCACGACACGACACGACACGACACGTACGAAACGACACGACACGACACGACACGACACGCACGAAACGACACGACACGACACGCACGACACGAGACGACACGACACGACACGACACGACACGCACGACACGACACGACACGACACGACACGACACGGCACGGCAAGGCATGACACGACACGACACAACACGACACGACACGACACGACACGACACGTCCACGACACGACACGACACGACACGAAACGACACGACACGACACGACACGACACGACACGCACGACACGAAACGACACGACACAAACGACACGCACGGACACGACACGACACGACAAGACACGAAACGACAAGACACGGCAAGGCACGGCACGCACGACACGACACGACAAAACACGACACGACACGACACGACACGTCACGACACGACACGACACGAAACGACACGAGACAACACGACACGTAACGTCTCGTCTCGTCTAAGAATTATAAAAATTAAAAAATCAAAAAAAATATTAACAATCAAAAATATAAAATTCAAAAACTGCTAATTTCGAAAAATATAAAAAATCAAAAAATATAAAAAATCAAAAAATATAAAAATCAAAAAATATAAAAAATCAAAAAGTAATAAAAAATAAAAAATAAAAAATGTAAAATATCAAAAAAATAAAAGTCTCGTCACGGCACGGCACGGCACGACACGACACGACACGACACGCACGACACGACACGACACGACATGACACGACATTCGACACGACACCACACGACACGACACGACACGTCACGACACGACACGTCACGACACGACACGACACGCACGATACGACAGGACACGACACGCACGACACGACACGACACGACACGCACGACACGAAACGACACAACACGACACCTCACGACACCACACGACACGCACGACACGGACACGACACGTCACGACACGACACGACACGCACGCACGACACGGCACGACACGATACGACACGACACGACAAGACACGAACGACCACGACACGCACGACACGACACGACACGACACGACACGACACGTAACGTCTCGTCTCGTCTAAGAATTATAAAAAATTTAAAAAATCAAAAATATTAAAAATCAAAAAATATGAAAATTCAAAAATTGTTAATTTCGAAAATATAAAAAATTAAAAAATATAAAAAATCAAAATATAAAAAAATCAAAAAATATAAAAAATCAAAAAATATAAAAAATCAAAAAATCAAAAAATAAAAAATATAAAAAATCAAAAAATAAAAAGTCTCGTCACGTCACGGCACGGCACGGCAAGGCACGGCACGGCACGGCACGACACGACACGACACGACACGATACGCACGACACGACACGACACATGACACGCACGACACGACACGACACGAACGACACGACACGCACGACACGACACGCACGACACGACACGACACGACACGCACGAAACGACACGACACGACACGACACGCACGACACGACACGACACGACACGGACGACACGACACGACACGACACGACACGAACGACACGACACGACAGCGACACGCACGACACGACACGACACGAGATGGACACGACACGACACGACACGACATGACACGCACGACACGACACGACACGACACGAACGACACGACACGCACGACACAACACGCACGACACAACACGTCACGACACGACACGACACGCACGACACGACCACGACACGACACGACGCGACACGCACGACACGACACGAAACGACACGACACGCACGACACGACACGACACGACACGCACGACACGACACGACACGAAACGACACGACACGACACGCACGACACGACACGAAAGGACAAGTTACGACACGGCACGGCACGGCACGCACGACACGCACGACACGACACGACACGACACGAACGACACGTCACGACACGAAACGACACGACATGACACGACACGCACGACAGGACACGACACGGCACGACACGACACGCACGTCACGACGCGACACGACACGACACGACCACGCACTACACGACACGAAACGACACGACACGCACGACAGACACGACACGACACGACACGACACGTCACGACACGACACGAAACGACACGAGGCAACACGACACGACATGATACGTCACGACACGACACGACACGACATGTAACGTCTCGTCTCGTCTAAGAATTATAAAAATTTAAAAAATCAAAAAATATTAAAAATCAAAAAATATAAAAATTCAAAAAATGTTAATTTCGAAAATATAAAAAATCAAAAAATAAAAAAATCAAAAAATAATAAAAAAATCAAAAATATAAAAAATCAAAAATTATAAAAAATCAAAAAATATCAAAAATCAAAAAATATAAAAAATCAAAAAATATAAAAAAATAAAAATCAAAAATAAAAAATATAAAAATCAAAAAATAAAAAGTCTTGTCACGGCACGGCACGGCACGGCACGACACGACACGACACGACACGACACGACACAACACGATACGCACGACACTACACGATACGACATGACACGCACGACACGACACGACACGACACGACACAAACGACACGACACGCAGGACACGACACGCACGACACGACACGCACGACACGACACGCACGACACGACACGACACGCACGAAACGACACGACACGACACGAAACGACACGCACGACACGACACGACACGAACGACACGACACGCACGACACGAAACGAAACGACACGACACGACACGACACGACACGCACGACACGACACGACACGACAAGACACGACACGACACGACACGCACGACACGACACGACACGTAACGTCTCGCTCGTCTAAGATTATAAAAATTTAAAAAATCAAAAAATATTAAAAATCAAAAAATATAAAAAATCAAAAAATATAAAAAATCAAAAAATATAAAAAATCAAAAAATAAAAAATAAAAAATATAAAAAATCAAAAAATAAAAAGTCTCGTCACGTCACGGCACGGCACGGCACGGCACGGCACGACAGACACGACACGACAGGATACGCACGACACGACACGACACATGACACGCACGACAGGAAACGACACGACACTACACGAACGACACGCACGACACGACACGCACGACACGACACGAAACGACACGAGCAACACGACACGACACGACACGTCACGACACGACACGACACGTAACGTCTCGTCTCGTATAGGAATTATAATAATTTAAAATATCAAAAAATATTAAAAATTAAAAAATATAAAAATTCAAAAATGTTAATTTCGAAAATATAAAAAATCAAAAAATATAAAAAATAAAAAAATAAAAAATTAAAAATATAAAAAATCAAAAAATATAACAAATCAAAAATAAAAAAATGTAAAAAATCAAAAAAAAATAAAGTCTCGTCACGTCACGTCACGTCACGGCACGGCACGGCACGGCACGATACACACGACACGACACGACACATGACACGCACGACACGACACGACACGACACGAACGACACGACACGCACGACACGACACGCACGACACGACACGACACCAGACGCACGAAACGACACGACACGACACGAAACGACACGCACGACACGACACGACACGAACGACACGACACGCACGACACGACACGCACGACACGACACGACACGTAACGTCTCGTCTCGTCTAAGATTTATAAAAATTTAAAAAATCAAATAATCAAAAAATATAAAAAATAAAAAATAAAAAAATAAAAAATATAAAAAATCAAAAAATAAAAAGTCTCGTCACGTCACGGCACGGCACAGCACGGCACGGCACGGCACGACACGACACGACCCGACACGATACGCACGACACGACGCGACACGACATGACACACACGACACGACACGAACGACACGGCACACACGACACAAGACGCACGACACGACACGACACGACATGCACAAGACGACACGACACGACACGAAACGACACGCACGACACGACATGACACGACACGAACGACACGACTCGCACGACACGACACGCACGACACGACACGAAACGACACGACACGCACGACACGACACTACACGACACGACACGCACGACACGACACGACACGACACGCACGACACGACACGACACGCACGACACGACACGACACGACACGCACGACACGACACGACACGACACGACACTACACGACACGACACGCACGACACGACACGACACGAGATGACACGACACGCACGACACGACACGACACGAAACGACACGACATGACGCGACACGCACGACACGACACGACACGACACGACACGCACGACACGACACGACACGACAAGACACGACACGACACGCACGACACGACACGACACGACACGCACGACACGACACGACACGACACGACACAACACGAAACGACACGACACAACACGACACGCACGACACGACAGGACACGAAACGACTCGACACGACTAGACACGACACGCACGAAACGACACGACACGACAAGACACGACACGAAACGACACGGCACGGCAAGGCACGAAACGACACGAGGCAACACGACACGACACGACACGTAACGTCTCGTCTCGTCTAAGAATTATAAAAATTTAAAAAATCAAGAAAGATTAAAAATCAAAAAATATAAAAAATCAAAAAATATAGAAAATCAAAAAATATAAAAAATCAAAAAATCAAAAAATAAAAAATATAAAAAATCAAAAAGTAAAAAGTCATGTCACGGCACGGCACGGCACGGCACGACACGACACGACACGACACGATACGCACGACACGACACGACACGACATGACACGCACGACACGACACGACACGAACGACACGACACGCACGACACGACATGCACGACACGACTCGACACGCACGAAACGACATGACACGACACGAAACGACTCGCACGACACGACACGACACGACATGAACGACACTACACCCACGACACGACACGCACGACACGACACGACACGACACGACACGCACGACACGACACGACACGACACGCACGACACGACACCACACGACACGACCCGCACGACACCACACGATACGACACGACACGCACGACACGACACGACACGAGATGACACAACACGCACGACACGACACGACACGACACGACACTAAACGACACGACACGACACGCACGACACGACACGACACGGCACGACACGACACGCACGTCACGACACGACACGACACGACACGCACGACACGACACGAAACGACACGACACGCACGACGCGACACGACACGACACGACACGCACGACACGACACGACACGACGCGACACGCACGACACGACACGACACGACACGCACGAAACGACACGACACGACACGACACTACACGACACGACACGCACGACACGACACGACACGAGATGACACGACACGCACGACACGACACGACACGACACGAAACGACACGACATGAAACGACACGCACGACACGACACGACACGACACGACACGCACGACACGACACGCACGACACGACACGACACAACACGAAACGACACGACACAACACGACACGCACGACACGTTACGACACGAAACGACTCGACACGACTAGACACGACACGCACGAAACGACACGACACGACAAGACACGACACGAAACGACACGGCACGGCAAGGCACGAAAGGCCACGAGGCAACACGAAACGACACGACACGTAACGTCTCGTCTCGTCTAAGAATTATAAAAATTTAAAAAATCAAGAAAGATTAAAAATCAAAAAATATAAAAAATCAAAAAATATAGAAAATCAAAAAAATATAAAAAATCAAAAAATCAAAAAATAAAAAATATAAAAAATCAAAAAATAAAAAGTCATGTCACGGCACGGCACGGCACGACACGACACGACACGACACGATACGCACGACACGACACGACACGACATGACACGCACGACACGAGACGACACGAACGACACGACACGCACGACACGACATGCACGACACGACTCGACACGCACGAAACGACATGACACGACACGAAACGACTCGCACGACACGACACGACACGACACGACACGACATGAACGACACTACACCCACGACACGACACGCACGACACGACACGACACGACACGCACGACACGACACGACACGACACGCACGACACGACACCACACGACACGCACGACACGACACGATACGACACGACACGCACGACACGACACGACACGAGATGACACAACACGCACGACACGACACGACACGACACGACACGACACGACACTAAACGACACGACACGACACGCACGACACGACACGACACGGCACGACACGACACGCACGTCACGACACGACACGACACGACACGCACGACACGACACGAAACGACACGACACGCACGACACGACACGACACGACACGCACGACACGACACGACACGACACGACGCGACACGCACGACACGACACGACACGACACGCACGAAACGACACGACACGACACGACACGACACGCACGACACGACACGACACGACACGACACGCACGACACGACACGACACGACACGACACGCACGACACGAAACGACACGACACGACACGACACGAAATGACACGACACGACACGACACGCACGACACGACACGACACGAAACGACACGACACGACACGACACGGCACGACACGCACGACACGACACGACACGACACGACAAAACACGACACGACACGACACAGCACAGCAAGGCACGACACGACACGACACAACACAACACGACACGACACGACACGACACGTCACGACACGACACGAAACGACACGAGTCAACACGACACGACACGACACGTCACGACACGACACGACACGACACGACACGTAACGTCTCGTCACGTCTAAGAATTATAAAAATTTAAAAAATCAAAAAATATTTAAAATCAAAAAATATAAAAATTCAAAAAATGTTAATTTCGAAAAATATAAAAAATCAAAAAATATAAAAAATAAAAAAATAAAAAATCAAAAAATATAAAAAATCAAAAAATATAACAAATCAAAAAATAAAAAAATGTAAAAAATCAAAAAAATAAAAGTCTCGTCACGTCACGTCATGGCACGGCACGGCACGGCACGATACACACGACACGACACGACACATGACACGCACGACACGACACGACACGAACGACACGACACGCACGACACGACACGCACGACACGACACGACACGACACGCACGAAACGACACGACACGACACGAAACGACACGCACGACACGACCCGACACGACACGCACGACACGACACGACACGGCACGACACGACACGACACGAAACGCACGACACGACACACGACACGCACGACACGACACGACACGACACTCACGACACGACACGACACGCCACGCACGACACGACACGACACGACACGACACGAAACGACACGACACGACATGACACGCACGACACGACAAGACACGCACGAAACGACATGACACGCCACGAAACGACACGCACGACACGACACGACACGAACGACACGACACCCACGACACGACACGCACGACACGACACGACACGACACGACACGCACGACACGACACGACACGACACGCACGACACGACACGACACGACACGACACGACACGACACGCACGACACGACACGACACGCATGACACGACACGACACGACACGACAAGACACGACACGACACGACACGGCACGGCAAGGCACGACACGACACGACACAACACGACACGACACGACACGTCACGACACGACATGAAACGGCACGAGGCAACACGACACGACACGACACGTCATGACACGACACGACACGTAACGTCTCGTCTCGTCTAAGAATTATAAAAAATTAAAAAATCAAAAAATATAAAAATTCAAAAAAAATGTTAATTTCGAAAAATATAAAAATCAAAAAATATAAAAAATCACAAAATATATTAAGAATCAAAAAATATAAAAAATCAAAAAATATAAAAAATCAAAAAATCAAAAAATAAAAAATATAAAAAATCAAAAAATAAAAAGTCTTGTCACGGCACGGCACGGCACGGAACGGCACGACACGACACGACACGACACGATACGCACGACACGACACGACACGACATGACACGCACGACACGACACGACACGACACGAACGACACGACACTCACGACACGACAAGCACGACACGACACGACACGACACGCACGAAACGACATGACACGCCACGAAACGACACGCACGACACGACACGACACGAACGACACGACACCCACGACACGACACGCACGACACGACACGACACGACACGACACGCACGACACGACACGACACGACACGCACGACACAACACGACACGACACGACACGCACGACACGACACGACACGACACTACACGACACTACACGACACGACACGACACGACACGACACGGCACGACACGACACGCACGTCACGACACGACACGACACGACACGCACGACACGAAACGACACGACACGCACGACACGACATGACATGACACGACACGACACGACACGACACGCACGACACGACACGACACGACACGACGCGACACGCACGACACGACACGACACGCACGACACGACACGACACGACACGCACGACACGACACGAAACGACACGACACGCACGACACGACACTACACGACACGACACGCACGACACGACACGACACGACACGCACGACACGACACGACACGCACGACACGACACGACACGACACGCACGACACGACACGACACGACACGACACTACACGACACGACACGCACGACACGACACGACACGAGATGACACGACACGCACGACACGACACGACACGACACGAAACGACACGACACGCACGACACAACACGACACGGCACGACACGACACGCACGTCGCGACACGACACGACACGACACGAACGACATGACACGAAACGACACAACACGCACGACACGACACGACACGACACGCACGACACGACACGACACGACACGACATGACGCGACACGCACGACACGACACGACACGACACGCACGACACGACACGACACGACAAGACACGACACGACACGCACGACACGACACGACACGACACGACACGCACGACACGACACGACACGACACAAAACGAAACGACACGACACGACACGACACGCACGACACGACACGACACGAAACGACACGACACGACTAGACACGACACGCACGAAACGACACGACACGACGAGACACGACACGAAACGACACGGCACGGCAAGGCACGAAACGACACGAGGCAACACGACACGACACGACACGTAACGTCTCGTCTCGTCTAAGAATTATAAAAATTTAAAAAATCAAGAAAGATTAAAAATCAAAAAATATAAAAAATCAAAAAATATAGAAAATCAAAAAATATAAAAAATCAAAAAATCAAAAAATAAAAAATATAAAAAATCAAAAAATAAAAAGTCATGTCACGGCACGGCACGGCACGACACGACACGACACGACACGATACGCACGACACGACACGACACGACATGACACGCACGACACGAGACGACACGAACGACACGACACGCACGACACGACATGCACGACACGACTCGACACGCACGAAACGACATGACACGACACGAAACGACTCGCACGACACGACACGACACGACACGACACGACATGAACGACACTACACCCACGACACGACACGCACGACACGACACGACACGACACGCACGACACGACACGACACGACACGCACGACACGACACCACACGACACGACACGCACGACACGACACGACACGAACGACACGACACCCACGACACGACACGCACGACACGACACGACACGACACGACACGCACGACACGACACGACACGACACGCACGACACAACACGACACGACACGACACGCACGACACGACACGACACGACACGACACGACACGACACGCACGACATGACACGACACGAGATGACACGACACGCACGACACGACACGACACGACACGACACGACACGACACTACTCGACACTACACGACACGACACGACACGACACGGCACGACACGACACGCACGTCACGACACGACACGACACGACACGCGCGACACGAAACGACACGACACGCACGACACGACATGACATGACACGACACGACACGACACGCACGACACGACACGACACGACACGACGCGACACGCACGACACGACACGACACGCACGACACGACACGACACGACACGCACGACACGACACGAAACGACACGACACGCACGACACGACACTACACGACACGACACGCACGACACGACACGACACGACACGCACGACACGACACGACACGCACGACACGACACGACACGACACGCACGACACGACACGACACGACACGACACTACACGACACGACACGCACGACACGACACGACACGAGATGACACGACACGCACGACACGACACGACACGACACGAAACGACACGACACGCACGACACAACACGACACGGCACGACACGACACGCACGTCGCGACACGACACGACACGACACGAACGACATGACACGAAACGACAGAACACGCACGACACGACACGACACGACACGCACGACACGACACGACACGACACGACACGACATGACGCGACACGCACGACACGACACGACACGACACGCACGACACGACACGACACGACAAGACACGACACGACACGCACGACACGACACGACACGACACGACACGCACGACACGACACGACACGACACAACACGAAACGACACGACACGACACGACACGCACGACACGACACGACACGAAACGACACGACACGACTAGACACGACACGCACGAAACGACACGACACGACAAGACACGACACGAAACGACACGGCACGGCAAGGCACGAAACGACACGAGGCAACACGACACGACACGACACGTAACGTCTCGTCTCGTCTAAGAATTATAAAAATTTAAAAAATCAAGAAAGATTAAAAATCAAAAAATATAAAAAATCAAAAAATATAGAAAATCAAAAAATATAAAAAATCAAAAAATCAAAAAATAAAAAATATAAAAAATCAAAATAAATAAAAAAAAATTAATCGAATTTTGTGGGTGTGATCGCTTCGGACCAAATTATTTCGGCCGAAGCGATCACACCCACAAAATTCGAGCAAGGAAACAAAATTCAGATCTTGGGAAGTTTTCCTTTTATAATAGAACAATTAGAGATTGGAACAGTTTACCTGCGGCAGTTTTTAAAGCTTTTCCTCTCAGTGTCCGAAATTTTAGAAATAAGTTAGAACAAGATAACAGTAATTGATATTAAATGAGTAAGTGTTGTGTAGTGCGGTGTAGTGCTGTGAAGTTATGGTCAGTGTAATTCAAAACAAAAAAGTGTAGTGTAGTGAAGTGTAGTGAAGTGAAGTGCGGTGAACGCGATCAATGCTCATTTCAATGCTGCTTTTCGTCTTGTACTGTATTGTACGGTATTATTATTATTATTATTATTATTATTATTATTATTATTATTATTATTATTATTATTATTATTATTATTATTATTATTATTATTATTATTATTATATTATTGTTATTATTTTATTATTAATGTAAGTCTTGTAATTTCTGCAATTATTGTTACTTAACTGCCACCGGGTCATACCCATTTGCAGTTCTAATAAATCTAATCTAAAAAGTAAAAAGTCATGTCACGGCACGGCACGGCACGACATGACACGACACGACACGATACGCACGACACGACACGACACGACATGACACGCACGACACGACACGACACGAACGACACGACACGCACGACACGACATGCACGACACGACTCGACACGCACAAAACGACATGACACGACACGAAACGACTCGCACGACACGACACGACATGAACGACACTACACCCACGACACGACACGCACGACACGACACGACACGACACGACACGCACGACACGACACGACACGACACGCACGACACGACACCACACGACACGACACGCACGACACGACACGATACGACACGACACGCACGACACGACACGACACGAGATGACAACACGCACGACACGACACGACACGACACGACACGACACTAAACGACACGACACGACACGACACGCACGACACGACACGAAACGGCACGACACGACACGCACGACACGACACGACACGCACGACACGACACGAAACGACACGACACGACACGACGCGACACGCACGACACGACACGACACGACACGCACGAAACGACACGACACGACACGACACGACACGACACGCACGACACGACACGACACGACACGACACGCACGACACGACACGACACGACACGCACGACACGACACGAAACGACACGACACGACACGACACGAAACGACACGACACGACACGACACGCACGACACGACACGACACGACACGACACGGCACGACACGCACGACACGACACGACACGACACGACACGACACGAAACGACACGACACGACACGACACGACACGCACGACACGACACGACACGCACGACACGACACGACACGACGCGACACGCACGACACGACACGACACGACACGCACGAAACGACACGACACGACACGACACGCACGACACGACACGACACGACACGACGCGACACGCACGACACGACACGACACGACACGCACGAAACGACACGAAACGACACGACACGACACGAAACGACACGACACGACACGACAAGCACGACACGACACGACACGAAACGACACGACACGACACGACACGGCACGACACGCACGACACGACACGACACGACACGACACGAAACGACACGACACGACACGACACGCACGACACGACACGACACGAAACGACACGACACGACACGTGCCCCACGGCTCCGGGGCACGTGCCCCACGGCTCCGGGCCACGTGCCCCACGGCTCCGGGCCACGTGCCCAACGGCTCCGGGGCACGTGCCCCACGGCTCCGGACCACGTGCCCCACGGCTCCGGGGCACGTGCCCCACGGCTCCGGGCCACGTGCCCCACGGCTCCGGGCCACGTGCCCCACGGCTCCGGGGCACGTGCCCCACGGCTCCGGGCTACGTGCCCCACGGCTCCGGGCCACGTGCCCCACGGCTCCGGGGCACGTGCCCCACGGCTCCGGGGCACGTCCCCCACGGCTCCGGGGCACGTGCCCCACGGCTCCGGGCCACGTTCCCCACGGCTCCAGGGCACGTGCCCCACGGCTCCGGGGCACGTGCCTTACGGCTCCGGGGCACGTGCCCCACGGCTCCGGGGCACGTGCCCCACGGCTCCGGGGCACGTGCCCCACGGCTCCGGGGCACGTGCCCCACGGCTCCGGGGCACGTGCCCCACGGCTCCGGGGCACGTGCCCCACGGCTCCGGGGCACGTGCCCCACGGCTCCGGGGCACGTGCCCCACGGCTCCGGGGCACGTGCCCCACGGCTCCGGGGCACGTGCCCCACGGCTCCGGGGCACGTGCCCCACGGCTCCGGGCCACGTGCCGCACGGCTCCGGGGCACGTGCCCCACGGCTCCGGGGCACGTGCCCCACCGCTCCGGGGCACGTGCCCCACGGCTCCGGGCCACGTGCCCCACGGCTCCAGAGCACGTGCCCCACGGCTCAGGGCCACGTGCCCCACGGCTCCGGGCCACGTGCCCCAGGGCTCCGGGGCACGTGCCCCACTGCTCCGGGGCACGTGCCCCACGGCTCCGGGGCACGTGCCCCACGGCTCCGGTCCACGTGTCCCACGGCTCCAGGGCACGTGCCCCACGGCTCCGGGCCACGTGCCGCACGGCTCCGGGGCACGTGCCCCACGGCTCCGGGGTACGTGCCCCACGGCTCCGGGGCACGTGCCCCACGGCTCAGGGCCACGTGCCCCGCGGCTCCAGAGCACGTGCCCCACGGCTCCGGGGCACGTGCCCCACGGCTCAGGACCACGTGCCCCACGGCTCCGGGCCACGTGCCCCAGGGCTCCGGGGCACGTGCCCCACTGCTCCGGGGCACGTGCCCCACGGCTCAGGGCCACGTGCCCCACGGCTCCGGTCCACGTGTCCCACGGCTCCAGAGCACGTGCCCCACGGCTCCGGGGTACGTGCCCCACGGCTCCGGGGCACGTGCCGCACGGCTACTGGCCACGTGCCCCACGGCTCCGGGCCACGTGCCCCACGGCTCCGGGGCACGTACCCCACGGCTCCGGGCCACGTGCCCAACGGCTCCGGGGCACGTGCCCCACGGCTCCGGACCACGTGCCCCACGGCTCCGGGCCACGTGACCCACGGCTCCAGGGCACGTTCCCCACGGCTCCGGGGCACGTGCCCCACGGCTCCGGGCCACGTGCCCCACGGCTCCGGGCCACGTGCCCCACGGCTCCGGGGCACGTGCCCCACGGCTCCGGGGCACGTGACCCACGGCTCCAGGGCACGTTCCCCACGGCTGCGGGGCACGTGCCCCACGGCTCCGGGCCACGTGCCCCACGGCTCCGGGCCACGTGCCCCACGGCTCCGGGGCACGTGCCCCACGGCTCCGGGGCACGTGCCCCACGGCTCCGGGGCACGTGCCCCACGGCTCCGGGGCACGTGCCCCACGGCTCCGGGGCACCTGCCCCACGGCTCCGGGGCACGTGCCCCACGGCTCCGGGCAACGTGCCCCACGGCTCCGGGCCACGTGCCCCACGGCTCCGGGGCACGTGCCCCACGGCTCCGGTGCACGTGCCCCACGGCTCCGGGGCACGTGCCCCACGGCTCCGGGCCACGTGCCCCACGGCTCCAGGGCACGTGCCCCACGGCTCCGGGGCACGTGCCTTACGGCTCCGGGGCACGTGCCCCACGGCTCCATGGCACGTGCCCTACGGCTCCGGGGCACGTGCCCCACGGCTCCGGGGCACGTTCCCCACGGCTCCGGGCCACGTGCCCCACGGCTCCAGGGCACGTGACCCACGGCTCCGGGCCACGTGCCCCAGGGCTCCGGGGCACGTGCCCCACGGCTCCGGGGCACGTGCCTCAGGGCTCCGGGGCACGTGCCCTACGGCTCCGGGGCCAGTGACCCACGGCTCCGGGGCACGTGCCCCACGGCACCGGGGCACGTGCCCCACGGCTCCGGGGCACGTGCCCCACGGCTCCGGGCCACGTGCCGCACGGCTCCGGGGCACGTGCCCCACGGCTCCGGGGCACGTGCCCCACGGCTCCGGGACACGTTCCCCACGGCTCCGGGCCACGTGCCTCACGGCTCCAGAGCACGTTCCCCACGGCTCCGGGGCACGTGCCCAACGGCTCAGGGCCACGTGCCCCACGGCTCCGGGCCACGTGCCCCAGGGTTCCTGGGCACGGGCCCCACGGCTCCGGGGCACGTGCCCCACGGCTCCGGGGCACGTGCCCCACGGCTCCGGGGCACGTGCCCCACGGCTCCGGGGCACGTGCCCCACGGCTCCGGGGCACGTGCCCCACGGCTCCGGGCCACGTGCCCCCTGGCTCCGGGGCACATGCCCCACGGCTCAGGGCCACGTGCTCTAGGGCTCCGGGGCACGTGCCCCACGGCTCCGGGCCACGTGCCGCACGGCTCCGGGGCACGTGCCCCACGGCTCCGGGGCACGTGCCCCACGGCTCCGGGCCACGTGCCCCACGGCTCCAGAGCACGTTCCCCACGGCTCCGGGGCACGTGCCCAACGGCTCAGGGCCACGTGCCCCACGGCTCCGGGCCACGTGCCCCAGGGTTCCTGGGCACGGGCCCCACGGCTCCGGGGCACGTGCCCCACGGCTCCGGGCCACGTGCCCCACGGCTCCGGGGCACGTGCCCCACGGCTCCGGGGCACGTGCCCCACGGCTCCGGGGCACGTGCCCCACGGCTCCGGGCCACGTGCCCCACGGCTCCGGGGCACATGCCCCACGGCTCAGGGCCACGTGCTCTAGGGTTCCAGGGCACGTGCCCCACGGCTCCGGGCCACGTGCCGCACGGCTCCGGGGCACGTGCCCCACGGCTCCGGGGCACGTGCCCCACGGCTCCGGGGCACGTGCCCCACGGCTCCGGGCCACGTGCCGCACGGCTCCGGGGCACGTGCCCCACGGCTCCGGGGCACGTGACCCACGGCTCCGGGGCACGTGCCCCACGGCTCCGGGGCACGTGCCCCACGGCTCCGGGGCACGTGCCCCACGGCTCCGGGGCACGTGTCCCACGGCTCCGGGCCACGTGCCGCACGGCACCGGGGCACGTGCCCCACGGCTCCGGGGCACGTGCCCCACCGCTCCGGGGCACGTGCCCCACGTCTCCGGGCAACGTGCCCCACGGCTCCAGAGCACGTGCCCCACGGCTCCGGGGCACGTGCCCCACGGCTCCGGGCCACGTGCCCCACGGCTCCGGGGCACGTGCCCCACGGCTCCGGGGCACGTGCCCCACGGCTCCGGGGCACGTGCCCCACGGCTCCGGGCCACGTGCCCCACGGCTCCGGGGCACATGCCCCACGGCTCAGGGCCACGTGCTCTAGGGTTCCGGGGCACGTGCCCCACGGCTCCGGGCCACGTGCCGCACGGCTCCGGGGCACGTGCCCCACGGCTCCGGGGCACGTGCCCCACGGCTCCGGGGCACGTGCCCCACGGCTCCGGGCCACGTGCCGCACGGCTCCGGGGCACGTGCCCCACGGCTCCGGGGCACGTGACCCACGGCTCCGGGGCACGTGCCCCACGGCTCCGGGGCACGTGCCCCACGGCTCCGGGGCACGTGCCCCACGGCTCCGGTCCACCTGTCCCACGGCTCCAGGGCACGTGCCCCACGGCTCCGGGCCACGTGCCGCACGGCTCCGGGGCACGTGCCCCACGGCTCCGGGGTACGTGCCCCACGGCTCCGGGGCACGTGCCCCACGGCTCAGGGCCACGTGCCCAACGGCTCCAGAGCACGTGCCCCACGGCTCTGGGGCACGTGCCACACGGCTCAGGACCACCTGCCCCACAACTCCGGGCCACGTGCCCCAGGGCTCCGGGGCACGTGCCCCACTGCTCCGGGGCACGTGCCCCACGGCTCAGGGCCACGTGCCCCACGGCTCCGGTCCACGTGTCCCACGGCTCCAGGGCACGTGCCCCACGGCTCCGGCGTACGTGCCCCACGGCTCCGGGGCACGTGCCGCACGGCTCCTGGCCACGTGCCCCACGGCTCCGGGCCACGTGCCCCACGGCTCCGGGGCACGTACCCCACGGCTCCGGGCCACGTGCCCAACGGCTCCGGGGCACGTGCCCCACGGCTCCGGACCACGTGCCCCACGGCTCCGGGCCACGTGACCCACGGCTCCAGGGCACGTTCCCCACGGCTCCGGGGCACGTGCCCCACGGCTCCGGGCCACGTGCCCCACGGCTCCGGGCCACGTGCCCCACGGCTCCGGGGCACGTGCCCCACGGCTCCGGGGCACGTGCCCCACGGCTCCGGGCCACGTGCCCCACGGCTCCGGGCCACGTGCCCCAAGGCTCCGGGGCACGTGCCCCACGGCTCCGGTGCACGTGCCCCACGGCTCCGGGGCACGTGCCCCACGGCTCCGGGCCACGTGCCCCACGGCTCCAGGGCACGTGCCCCACGGCTCCGGGGCACGTGCCTTACGGCTCCGGGGCACGTGCCCCACGGCTCCATTGCACGTGCCCTACGGCTCCGGGGCACGTGCCCCACGGCTCCGGGGCACGTGCCCCACGGCTCCGGGCCACGTTCCCCACGGCTCCGGGCCACGTGCCCCACGGCTCCAGGGCACGTGCCCCACGGCTCCGGGGCACGTGCCTTACGGCTCCGGGGCACGTGCCCCACGGCTCCATTGCACGTGCCCTACGTCTCCGGGGCACGTGCCCCACGGCTCCGGGGCACGTGCCCCACGGCTCCGGGGCACGTTCCGCACGGCTCCGGGCCACGTGCCCCACGGCTCCAGAGCACGTGCCCCACGGCTCCGGGGCACGTGCCCAACGGCTCAGGGCCACGTGCCCCACGGCTCCGGGCCACGTGCCCCAGGGTTCCTGGGCACGTGCCCCACGGCTCCGGGGCACGTGCCCCACGGCTCCGGGGCACGTGCCCCACGGCTCCGGGGCACGTGCCCCACGGCTCCGGGACACGTTCCCCACGGCTCCGGGCCACGTGCCCCACGGCTCCAGAGCACGTTCCCCACGGCTCCGGGGCACGTGCCCAACGGCTCAGGGCCACGTGCTTCACGGCTCCGGGCCACGTGCCCCAGGGTTCCTGGGCACGTGCCCCACGGCTCCGGGCCACGTGCCCCACGGCTCCGGGGCACGTGCCCCACGGCTCCGGGGCACGTGCCCCACGGCTCCGGGGCACGTACCCCACGGCTCCGGGGCACGTGCCCCACGGCTCCGGGCCACGTGCCCCACGGCTCCGGGCCACGTGCCCCACGGCTCCGGGGCACGTGCCCCACGGCTCCGGTGCACGTGCCCCACGGCTCCGGGGCACGTGCCCCACGGCTCCGGGCCACGTGCCCCACGGCTCCAGGGCACGTGCCCCACGGCTCCGGGGCACGTGCCTTACGGCTCCGCGGCACGTGCCCCACGGCTCCATGGCACGTGCCCTAGGGCTCCGGGGCACGTGCCCCACGGCTCCGGGGCACGTGCCCCACGGCTCCGGGCCACGTGCCCCACGGCTCCAGGGCACGTGCCCCACGGCTCCGGGCCACGTGCCCCAGGGCTCCGGGGCACGTGCCCCACGGCTCCGGGGCACGTGCCTCAGGGCTCCGGGGCACGTGCCCTACGGCTCCGGGGCCAGTGACCCACGGCTCCGGGGCACGTGCCCCACGGCACCGGGGCACGTGCCCCACGGCTCCGGGGCACGTGCCCCACGGCTCCGGGCCACGTGCCGCACGGCTCCGGGGCACGTGCCCCACGGCTCCGGGGCACGTGCCCCACGGCTCCGGGACACGTTCCCCACGGCTCCGGGCCACGTGCCCCACGGCTCCAGAGCACGTTGCCCACGGCTCCGGGGCACGTGCCCAACGGCTCAGGGCCACGTGCCCCACGGCTCCGAGCCACGTGCCCCAGGGTTCCTGGGCACGGGCCCCACGGCTCCGGGGCACGTGCCCCACGGCTCCGGGGCACGTGCCCCACGGCTCCGGGGCACGTGCCCCACGGCTCCGGGGCACGTGCCCCACGGCTCCGGGGCACGTGCCCCACGGCTCCGGGGCACGTGCCCCACGGCTCCGGGCCACGTGCCCCACGGCTCCGGGGCACATGCCCCACGGCTCAGGGCCACGTGCTCTACGGCTCCGGGGCACGTGCCCCACGGCTCCGGGCCACGTGCCGCACGGCTCCGGGGCACGTGCCCCACGGCTCCGGGGCACGTGCCCCACGGCTCCGGGGCACGTGCCCCACGGCTCCGGGCCACGTGCCGCACGGCTCCGGGGCACGTGCCCCACGGCTCCGGGGCACGTGGCCCACGGCTCCGGGGCACGTGCCCCACGGCTCCGGGGCACGTGCCCCACGGCTCCGGGGCACGTGCCCCACGGCTCCGGGGCACGTGTCCCACGGCTCCGGGCCACGTGCCGCACGGCTCCGGGGCACGTGCCCCACGGCTCCGGGGCACGTGCCCCACTGCTCCGGGGCACGTGCCCCACGTCTCCGGGCAACGTGCCAAACGGCTCCAGAGCACGTGCCCCACGGCTCCGGGGCACGTGCCCCACGGCTCAGGGCCACGTGCCCCACGGCTCCGGGCCACGTGCCCCAGGGCTCCGGGGCACGTGCCCCACTGCTCCGGGGCACGTGCCCCACGGCTCAGGGCCACGTGCCCCACGGCTCCGGTCCACGTGTCCCACGGCTCCAGGGCACGTGCCCCACGGCTCCGGCGTACGTGCCCCACGGCTCCGGGGCACGTACCCCACGGCTCCGGGCCACGTGCCCAACGGCTCCGGGGCACGTGCCCCACGGCTCCGGACCACGTGCCCCACGGCTCCGGGCCACGTGACCCACGGCTCCAGGGCACGTTCCCCACGGCTCCGGGGCACGTGCCCCACGGCTCCGGGCCACGTGCCCCACGGCTCCGGGCCACGTGCCCCACGGCTCCGGGGCACGTGCCCCACGGCTCCGGGGCACGTGCCCCACGGCTCCGGGGCACGTGCCCCACGGCTCCGGGGCACGTGCCCCACGGCTCCGGGGCACGTGTCCCACGGCTCCGCGGCACGTGCCCCACGGCTCCGGGCCACGTGCCCCACGGCTCCGGGCCACGTGCCCCAAGGCTCCGGGGCACGTGCCCCACGGCTCCGGTGCACGTGCCCCACGGCTCCGGGGCACGTGCCCCACGGCTCCGGGCCACGTGCCCCACGACTCCAGGGCACGTGCCCCACGGCTCCGGGGCACGTGCCTTACGGCTCCGGGGCACGTGCCCCACGGCTCCATGGCACGTGCCCTACGGCTCCGGGGCACGTGCCCCACGGCTCCGGGGCACGTGCCCCACGGCTCCGGGCCACGTGCCGCACGGCTCCGGGGCACGTGCCCCACGGCTCCGGGGCACGTGCCCCACGGCTCCGGGGCACGTTCCCCACGGCTCCGGGCCACGTGCCCCACGGCTCCAGAGCACGTGCCCCACGGCTCCGGGGCACGTGCCCAACGGCTCAGGGCCACGTGCCCCACGGCTCCGGGCCACGTGCCCCAGGGATCCTAAGCACGTGCCCCACGGCTCCGGGGCACGTGCCCCACGGCTCCGGGGCACGTGCCCCACGGCTCCGGGGCACGTGCCCCACGGCTCCGGGACACGTTCCCCACGGCTCCGGGCCACGTGCCCCACGGCTCCAGAGCACGTTCCCCATGGCTCCGGGGCACGTATCCAACGGCTCAGGGCCACGTGCCCCACGGCTCCGGGCCACGTGCCCCAGGGTTCCTGGGCACGTGCCCCACGGCTCCGGGGCACGTGCCCCACGGCTCCGGGGCACGTGCCCCACGGCTCCGGGGCACGTGCCCCACGGCTCCGGGGCACGTGCCCCACGGCTCAGGGGCACGTGCCCCACGGCTCCGGGCCACGTGCCCCACGGCTCCGGGGCACATGCCCCACGGCTCAGGGCCACGTGCTCTACGGCTCCGGGGCACGTGCCCCACGGCTCCGGGCCACGTGCCGCACGGCTCCGGGGCACGTGCTTCACGGCTCCGGGGCACGTGCCCCACGGCTCCGGGGCATGTGCCCCACGGCTCCGGGCCACGTGCCGCACGGCTCCGGGGCACGTGCCCCACGGCTCCGGGGCACGTGTCCCACGTCTCCGGGGCACGTGCCCCACGGCTCCGGGGCACGTGCCCCACGGCTCCGGGGCACGTGCCCCACGGCTCCGGGGCACCTGCAACACCGCTCCGGGGCACGTGCCCCACGGCTCCGGGCCACGTGCCCGACGGCTCCAGAGCACGTGCCCCACGGCTCCGGGGCACGTGCCCCACGGCTCAGGGCCAAGTGCCCCACGGCTCCGGGCCACGTGCCCCAGGGCTCCGGGGCACGTGCCCCACTGCTCCGGGGCACGTGCCCCACGTCTCCGGGGCACGTGCCCCACGGCTCCGGGGCACGTGCCCCACGGCTCCGGGGCACGTGCCCCACGGCTCCGGTCCACGTGTCCCACGGCTCCAGGGCACGTGCCCCACGGCTCCGGGGTACGTGCCCCACGGCTCCGGGGCACGTGCCCCACGGCTCCTGGCCACGTGCCCCACGGCTCCGGGCTACGTGCCCCACGGCTCCGGGGCACGTGCCCCACGGCTCCGGGCCACGTGCCCAACGGCTCCGGGGCACGTGCCCCACGGCTCCGGACCACGTGCCCCACGGCTCCGGGCCACGTGACCCACGGCTCCAGGGCACGTGCCCCACGGCTCCGGGGCACGTGCCCCACGGCTCCGGGCCACGTGCCCCACGGCTCCGGGCCACGTGCCCCACGGCTCCGGGGCACGTGCCCCACGGCTCCGGGGCACGTGCCCCACGGCTCCGGGGCACGTGCCCCACGGCTCCGGGGCACGTGCCCCACGGCTCCGGGCCACGTGCCCCACGGCTCCAGGGCACGTGCCCCACGGCTCCGGGGCACGTGCCACACGGCTCCGGGGCACGTGCCCCACGGCTCCTGGCCACGTGCCCCACGGCTCCGGGCCACGTGCCCCACGGCTCCGGGGCACGTGCCCCACGGCTGCGGGCCACGTGCCCCACGGCTCCGGGCCACGTGCCCCACGGCTCCGGGGCACGTGCCCCACGGCTCCGGTGCACGTGCTCCACGGCTCCAGGGCACGTGCCCCACGGCTCCGGGCCACGTGCCCCACGGCTCCAGGGCACGTGCCCCACGGCTCCGGGCCACGTGCCCCAGGGCTCCGGGGCACGTGCCCCACTGCTCCGGGGCACGTGCCCCACGGCTCCGGGGCACGTGCCCCACGGCTCCGGGGCACGTGCCCCAGGGCTCCGGGGCACGTGCCCCACGGCTCCGGGGCACGTGCCCCACGGCTCCGGTCCACGTGTCCCACGGCTCCAGGGCACGTGCCCCACGGCTCCGGGGTACGTGCCCCACGGCTCCGGGGCACGTGCCCCACGGCTCCTGGCCACGTGCCCCACGGCTCCGGGCTACGTGCCCCACGGCTCCGGGGCACGTGCCCCACGGCTCCGGGCCACGTGCCCAACGGCTCCGGGGCACGTGCCCCACGGCTCCGGACCACGTGCCCCACGGCTCCGGGCTACGTGACCCACGGCTCCAGGGCACGTGCCCCACGGCTCCGGGGCACGTGCCCCACGGCTCCGGGCCACGTGCCCCACGGCTCCGGGACACGTGCCCCACGGCTCCGGGGCACGTGCCCCACGGCTCCGGGGCACGTGCCCCACGGCTCCGGGGCACGTGCCCCACGGCTCCGGGGCACGTGCCCCATGGCTGCGGGGCACGTGCCCCACGGCTCCGGGGCACGTGCCTCACGGCTCCGGGGCACGTGCCCCACGGCTCCGGGGCACGTGCCCCAAGGCTCCGGGGCACGTGCCCCACGGCACCGGGCCACGTGCCCCACGGCTCCGGGCCACGTGCCCCACGGCTCCGGGGCTCGTGCCCCACGGCTCCGGGGCACGTGCCCCACGGCTCCGGGGCACGTGCCCCACGGCTCCGGGCCACGTGCCCCACGGCTCCAGGGCACGTGCCCCACGGCTCCGGGGCACTTGCCTTACGGCTCCGGGGAACGTGCCCCACGGCTCCATGGCACGTGCCCTACGGCTCCGGGGCACGAGCCACACGGCACCGGGGCACGTGCCCCACGGCTCCGGGCCACGTGCCCCACGGCTCCAGGGCAAGTGCCCTACGGCTCCGGGGCACATGCCCCACGGCTCAGGGCCACGTGCCCCACGGCTCCGGGCCACGTGCCCCAGGGCTCCGGGGCACGTGCCCCACGGCTCCGGGGCACGTGCCTCAGGGCTCCGGGGCACGTGCCCTACGGCTCCGGGGCACGTGCCCCACGGCTCCTGGCCACGTGCCCCACGGCTCCGAGCCACGTGCCCCACGGCTCCGGGGCACGTGCCCCACGGCTCCGGGGCACGTGCCCCACGGCTCCGGGCCACGTGCCGCACGGCTCCGGGGCACGTGCCTTACGGCTCCGGGGCACGTGCACCACGGCTCCGGGGCACGTGCCCCACGGCTCCGGGTCACGTGCCCCACGGCTCCGGGCCACGTGCCCCACGGCTCCGGGGCACGTGCCCCACGGCTCCGGGCCACGTGCCCCACGGCTCCGGGGCACGTGCCCCACGGCTCCGGGCTACGTGCCCCACGGCTCCGGGGCACGTGCCCCACGGCTCCGGGGCACGTGTTCCACGGCTCCGGGCCACGTGCCCCACGGCTCCGGGGCACGTGCCCCACGGCTCCGGGGCACGTGCCGCACGGCTCCGGGGCACGTGCTCCACGGCTCTGGGCCACGTGCCCCACGGCTCCGGGGCACGTGCCGCACGGCTCCCCGTCACGTGCCCCACGGCTCCGGGCCACGTGCCCCACGGCTCCGGGTCACGTGCCCCACGGCTCCGGGCCACGTGCCGCACGGCTCCGGGGCACGTGCCCGACGGCTCCGGGGCACGTGCCCCACGGCTCCGGGGCACGTGCCCCACGGCTCCGGGCCACGTGCCCCACGGCTCCGGGCCACGTGCCCCACGGCTCCGGGGCACGTGCCCCACGGCTCCGGGGCACGTGCCCCACGGCTCCGGGGCACGTGCCCCACGGCTCCGGGCACGTGCCCCACGGCTCCGGGGCACGTGCCTCACGGCTCCGGGCCACGTGCCCCACGGCTCCGGGCCACGTGCCCCACGGCTCCGGGGCACGTGCCCACGGCTCCGGTGCACGTGCCCCACGGCTCCGGGGCACGTGCCCCACGGCTCCGGGTCACGTGCCCCACGGCTCCAGGGCACGTGCCCCACGGCTCCGGGGCACGTGCCTTACGGCTCCGGGGCACGTGCCCCACGGCTCCATGGCACGTGCCCTACGGCTCCGGGGCACGTGCCCCACGGCTCCGGGGCACGTGCCCCACGGCTCCGGGCCACGTGCCCCACGGCTCCAGGGCACGTGCCCCACGGCTCCGGGCCACGTGCCCCAGGGCTCCGGGGCACGTGCCCCACGGCTCCGGGGCACGTGCCTCAGGGCTCCGGGGCACGTGCCCTACGGCTCCGGGGCCAGTGACCCACGGCTCCGAGGCACGTGCCCCACGGCACCGGGGCACGTGCCCCACGGCTCCGGGCACGTGCCCCACGGCTCCGGGCCACGTGCCGCACGGCTCCGGGGCACGTGCCCCACGGCTCCGGGGCACGTGCCCCACGGCTCCGGGGCACGTTCCCACGGCTCCGGGCCACGTGCCCCACGGCTCCAGACCACGTGCCCCACGGCTCCGGGGCACGTGCCCAACGGCTCAGGGCCACGTGCCCCACGGCTCCGGGCCACGTGCCCCAGGGTTCCTGGACACGTGCCCCACGGCTCCGGGGCACGTGCCCCACGGCTCCGGGGCACGTGCCCCACGGCTCCGGGGCACGTGCCCCACGGCTCCGGGGCACGTGCCCCACGGCTCCGGGGCACGTGCCCCACGGCTCCGGGCCACGTGCCCCACGGCTCCGGGGCACATGCCCCACGGCTCAGGGCCACGTGCTCTACGGCTCCGGGGCACGTGCCCCACGGCTCCGGGCCACGTGCCGCACGGCTTCGGGGCACGTGCCCCACGGCTCCGGGGCACGTGCCCCACGGCTCCGGGGCACGTGCCCCACGGCTCCGGGCCACGTGCCGCACCGCTCCGGGGCACGTGCCCCACGGCTCCGGGGCACGTGACCCACGGCTCCGGGGCACGTGCCCCATGGCTCCGGGGCACGTGCCCCACGGCTCCGGGGCACGTGCCCCACGGCTCCGGGGCACGTGCCCCACGGCTCCGGGCCACGTGCCGCACGGCTCCGGGGCACGTGCCCCACGGCTCCGGGGCACGTGCCCCACGGCTCCGGGGCACGTGCCCCACGGCTCCGGGCCACGTGCCCCACGGCTCCAGAGCACGTGCCCCACGGCTCCGGGGCACGTGCCCCACGGCTCAGGCCACGTGCCCCACGGCTCCGGGCCACGTGCCCCAGGGCTCCGGGGCACGTGCCCCACTGCTCCGGGGCACGTGCCCCACGGCTCCGGGGCACGTGCCCCACGGCTCCGGGGCACGTGCCCCACGGCTCCGGGCCACGTGCCGCACGGCTCCGGGGCACATGCCTTACGGCTCCGGGGCACGTGCCCCATGGCTCCGGGGCACGTGCCCCACGGCTCCGGGCCACGTGCCCCACGGCTCCGGGGCACGTGCCCACGGCTCCGGGGCACGTGCCCCACGGCTCCAGGGCACGTGCCCCACGGCTCCGGGCCACGTGCCCCACGGCTCCGGGGCACGTGCCCCACGGCTCCGGGGCACGTGTTCCACGGCTCCGGGCCACGTGCCCCACGGCTCCGGGGCACGTGCCCCACGGCTCCGGGGCACGTGCCGCACGGCTCCGGGGCACGTGCTCCACGGCTCCGGGCCACGTGCCCCACGGCTCCGGGGCACGTGCCGCACGGCTCCCCGTCACGTGCCCCACGGCTCCGGGCCACGTGCCCCACGGCTCCGGGGCACGTGCCCACGGCTCGGGCCACGTGCCGCACGGCTCCGGGGCACGTGCCCGACGGCTCCGGGGCACGTGCCCCACGGCTCCGGGGCACGTGCCCCACGGCTCCGGGCCACGTGCCCCACGGCTCCGCGCCACGTGCCCAACGGCTCCGGGGCACGTGCCCACGGCTCCGGACCACGTGCCCTACGGCTCCGGGGCACGTGCCCCACGGCTCCAGGCCACGTGCCCCACGGTTTCGGGCCACGTGTCCCACGGCTCCGGGGCACGTGCCCCACGGCTCCGGGGCACGTGCCCCACGGCTCAGGGCCACGTGCCCCACGGCTCCGGGCCACGTGCCCCAGGCTCCGGGCACGTGCCCCACGGCTCCGGGGCACGTGCCCCACGTCTCCGGGCCACGTGCCCCACGGCTCCAGGGCACGTGCCCCACGGCTCCGGGGCACGTGCCTTACGGCTCCGGGGCACGTGCCCCACGGCTCCGGGGCACGTGCACCACGGCTCCGGGGCACGTGCCCCACGGCTCCGGGGCACGTGCCCCACGGCTCCGGGGCACGTGCCCCACGGCTCCGGGCCACGTGCCATACGGCTCCGGGGCACGTGCCCCACGGCTCCGGACAACGTGCCCCACGGCTCCGGGCCACGTGACCCACGGCTCCAGGGCACGAGCCCCACGGCTCCGGGGCACGTGCCCCACGGCTCCGGGCCACGTGCCCCACGGCTCCGGGCCACGTGCCCCAAGGCTCCGGGGCACGTGCCCCACGGCTCCGGGGCACGTGCCCCACGGCTCCGGGGCACGTGCCCCACGGCTCCGGGCCACGTGCCCCACGGCTCCGGGCACGTGCCCCACGGCTCCGGGGCACGTGCCCCACGGCTCCGGGGCACGTGCCCCACGGCTCCGGGGCACGTGCCCCACGGCTCCGGGGCACGTGCCTTACGGCTCCGGGGCACGTGCCCCACGGCTCCGGGGCACGTGCACCACGGCTCCGGGGCACGTGCCCCACGGCTCCGGGGCACGTGCCCCACGGCTCCGGGGCACGTGCCCCACGGCTCCGCGCCACGTGCCCAACGGCTCCGGGGCACGTGCCCCACGGCTCCGGACAACGTGCCCCACGGCTCCGGGCCACGTGACCCACGGCTCCAGGGCACGAGCCCCACGGCTCCGGGGCACGTGCCCCACGGCTCCGGGCCACGTGCCCCACGGCTCCGGGCCACGTGCCCCACGGCTCCGGGGCACGTGCCCCACGGCTCCGGGGCACGTGCCCCACGGCTCCGGGGCACGTGCCCCACGGCTCCGGGGCACGTGCCCCACGGCTCCGGGGCACGTGCCCCACGGCTCCTGGCCACGTGCCCCACGGCTCCGGGCCACGTGCCCCACGGCTCCGGGTCACGTGCCCCACGGCTCCGGGCCACGTGCCCAACGGCTCCGGGGCACGTGCCACACGGCTCCGGACCACGTGCCCCACGGCTCCGGGACACGTGACCCACGGCTCCAGGGCACGTGCCCCACGGCTCCGGGGCACGTGCCCCACGGCTCCGGGCCACGTGCCCCACGGCTCCGGGCCACGTGCCCCACGGCTCCGGGCCACGTGCCCCACGGCTCCGGGGCACGTGCCCCACGGCTCCGGGGCACGTTCCCCACGGCTCCGGGGCACGTGCCCCACGGCTCCGGGGCACGTGCCCCACGGTTTCGGGGCACGTGCCCCACGGCTCCGGGCTACGTGCCCCACGGCTCCGGGCCACGTGCCCCACGGCTCCGGGGCACGTGCCCCACGGCTCCGGGGCACGTGCCCCACGGCTCCGGGGCACGTGCCCCACGGCTCCGGGCCACGTGCCCCACGGCTCCAGGGCACGTGCCCCACGGCTCCGGGGCACGTGCCCCACGGCTCCGGGGCACGTGCCCCACGGCTCCGGGGCACGTTCCCCACGGCTCCGGGCCACGTGCCCCACGGCTCCAGGGCACGTGCCCCACGGCTCCAGGGCACGTGCCCCACGGCCTCCGGGGCACGTGCCCCACGGCTCCTGGCCACGTGCCCCACGGCTCCGGGCCACGTGCCCCACGGCTCCGGGGCACGTGCCCCACGGCTCCGGGCCACGTGCCCAACGGCTCCGGGGCACGTGCCCCACGGCTCCGGACCACGTGCCCCACGGCTCCGGGCCACGTGACCCACGGCTCCAGGGCACGTGCCCACGGCTCCGGGGCACGTGCCACACGGCTCCGGACCACGTGCCTCACGGCTCCGGGCCACGTGCCCTAGGGCTCCGGGGCACGTGCCCCACGGCTCCGGGGCACGTGCCCCACGGCTCCGGGGCACGTGCCCCACGGCTCCGGGACACGTGCCCCACGGCTCCGGGGCACGTGCCCCACGGCTCCGGGGCACGTGCCCCACGGCTCCGGGCCACGTGCCCCACGGCTCCGGGCCACGTGCCCCACGGCTCCGGAGCACGTGCCCCACGGCTCCGGGGCACGTGCCCCACGGCTTCTGGCCACGTGCTCCACGGCTCCGGGCCACGTGCCCCACGGCTCCGGGGCACGTGCCCCACGGCTCCGGGCCACGTGCCCAACGGCTCCGGGGCACGTGCCCCACGGCTCCGGACCACGTGCCCCACGGCTCCGGGCCACGTGACCCACGGCTCCAGGGCACGTGCCCCACGGCTCCGGGCACGTGCCCCACGGCTCCAGGCCACGTGCCCCACGGCTCCGGGCCACGTGCCCCACGGCTCCGGGGCACGTGCCCCACGGCCTATGGGGCACGTGCCCCACGGCTCCGGGGCACGTTCCCCACGGCTCCGGGGCACGTGCCCCCCGGCTCCGGGGCACGTGCCCCACGCCTCCGGGCACGTGTCCCACGGCTCCGGGCTACGTGCCCCACGGCTCCGGGCCACGTGCGCCACGGCTCCGGGGCACGTGCCCCACGGTTTCGGGGTACGTGCCCCACGGCTCCGGGGCACGTGCCCCACGGCTCCGGGCCACGTGCCCCACGGCTCCAGGGCACGTGCCCCACGGCTCCGGGCACGTGCCCCACGGCTCCGGAGCACGTGCCCCACGGCTCCGGGGCACGTGCCCCACGGCTCCGGGCCACGTGCCCCACGGCTCCAGGGCACGTGCCCCACCGCTCCGGGGCACGTGCCACACGGCTCCGGGGCACGTGCCCCACGGCTCTTGGCCACGTGCCCCACGGCTCCGGGCCACGTGACCCACGGCTCCGGGGCACGTGCCCCACGGCTCCGGGCCACGTGCCCCACGGCTCCGGGCCACGTGCCCCACGGCTCAGGGGCACGTGCCCCACGGCTCCGGGGCACGTGCCCCACGGCTCCGGGGCACGTGCCCCACGGCTCCGGGGCACGTGCCCCACGGCTCCGGGGCACGTGCCCCACGGCTCCGGGCCACGTGCCATACGGCTCCGGGCCACGTGCCCCACGGCTCCGGGGCACTTGCCCCACGGCTCCGGGGCACGTGCCCCACGGCTCCGGGCCACGTGCCCCACGGCTCCGGGCCACGTGCCCCACGGCTCCGGGGCACGTGCCCCACGGCTCCGGGGCACGTGCCCCACGGCTCCGGGGCACGTGCCCCACGGCTCCGGGGCACGGGCCCCACGGCTCCGGGGCACGTGCCCCACGGCTCCGGGCCACGTGCCCTACGGCTCCGGGGCACGTGCCCCACGGCTCCGGGGCACATGCCCCACGGCTCAGGGCCACGTGCCCCACGGCTCCGGGCCACGTGCCCCAGGGCTCCGGGGCACGTGCCCCACGGCTCCGGGGCACGTGCCCCACGGCTCCGGGGCACGTGCCCCACGGCTCCGGGGCACGTGCCCCACGGCTCCGGGGCACGTGCCCCACGGCTCCGAGCCACGTGCCCCACGGCTCCGGGCACGTGCCCCACGGCTCCTGGCCACGTGCCCCACGGCTCCGGGCCACGTGCCCCACGGCTCTGGGGCACGTGCCCCACGGCTCCGGGCCACGTGCCCAACGGCTCCGGGTCACGTGCCCCACGGCTCCGGACCACGTGCCCAACGGCTCCGGGCCACGTGCCCCACGGCTCCAGGGCACGTGCCCCACGGCTCCGGGGCACATGCCCCACGGCATAGGGCCACGTGCCCCACGGTTCCGGGCCACGTGCCCCAGGGCTCCGGGGCACGTGCCCCACGGCTCCGGGGCACGTGCCTCAGGGCTCCGGGGCACGTGCCCCACGGCTCCGGGGCACGTGACCCACGGCTCCAGGGCACGTGCCCCACGGCTCCAGGGCACGTGCCCCACGGCTCCGGGGCACGTGCCCCACGGCTCCGGGGCACGTGCTTCACGGCTCCGGGCCACGTGCCCAACGGCTCCGGGGCACGTGACCCACGGCTCCAGGGCACGTGCCCCACGGCTCCGGGGCACGTGCCCCACGGCTCCGGGCCACGTGCCCCACGGCTCCAGGGCACGTGCCCCACGGCTCCTGGGCACATGCCCCTCGGCTCAGGGCCACGTGCCCCAGGGCTCCGGGGCACGTGCCCCACGGCACCGGGGCACGTGCCTCAGGGCTCCGGGGCACGTGCCCCACGGCTCCGGGGCACGTGACCCACGGCTCCGGGGCACGTGCCCCACGGCTCCGGGGCACGTGCCCCACGGCTCCGGGGCACGTGCCCCACGGCTCCGGGCCACGTGCCGCACGGCTCCGGGGCACGTGCCCCACGGCTCCGGGGCACGTGACCCACGGCTCCGGGGCACGTGCCCCACGGCTCCGGGGCACGTGCCCCACGGCTCCGAGCCACGTGCCCCACGGCTCCGGACCACGTGCCCCACGGCTCCTGGCCACGTGCCCCACGGCTCCGGACCACGTGCCCCACGGCTCCGGGGCATGTGCCCCACGGCTCCGGGCCACGTGCCCAACGGCTCCGGGTCACGTGCCCCACGGCTCCGGACCACGTGCCCAACGGCTCCGGGCCACGTGACCCACAGCTCCAGGGCACGTGCCCCACGGCTCCGGGGCACGTGCCCCACGGCTCCGGGCCACGTGCCCCACGGCTCCGGACCACGTGCCCCACGGCTCCGGGGCACTTGCCTTACGGCTCCGGGGCACGTGCCCCACGGCTCCGGGCACGTGCCCCACGGCTCCGGGGCACGTGCCCCACGGCTCCGGGGCACGTGCCCCACGGCTCCGGGCCACGTGCCCCACGGTTCCAGGGCACGTGCCCCACGGCTCCGGGGGCACATGCCCCACGGCTCAGGGCCACGTGCCCCACGGCTCCGGGCCACGTGCCCCAGGGCTCCGGGGAACGTGCCCCACGGCTCCGGGGCACGTGCCTCAGGGCTCCGGGGAAAGTGCCCCACGGCTCCGGGGCACGTGACCCACGGCTCCGGGGCACGTGCCCCACCGCTCCGGCCACGTGCCGCACGGCTCCGGGGCACGTGCCCCACGGCTCCGGGGCACGTGCCCCACGGCTCCGGGGCACGTGCCCTTCGCTCCGGGGCACGTGCCCCACGGCTCCGTGGCACGTGCCCCACGGCTCCGGGCCACGTGCCCCACGGCTCCAGGGCACGTGCCCCACGGCTCCTGGGCACATGCCCCACGGCTCAGGGCCACGTGCCCCAGGGCTCCGGGGCACGTGCCCCACGGCACCGGGGCACGTGCCCTCAGGGCTCCGGGGCACGTGTCCCACGGCTCCGGGGCACGTGACCCACGGCTCCGGGGCACGTGCCCCACGGCTCCGGGGCACGTGCCCCACGGCTCCGGGGCACGTGCCCCACGGCTCCGGGCCACGTGCCGCACGGCTCCGGGGCACGTGCCCCACGGCTCCGGGGCACGTGCCCCAAGGCTCCGGGGCACGTGCCCCACGGCTCCGGGCCACGTGCCCCAAGGCTCCAGAGCACGTTCCCCACGGCTCCGGGGCACGTGCCCCACGGCTCAGGGCCACGTGCCCCACGGCTCTGGGCCACGTGCCCCAGGGCTCCGGGGCACGTGCCCCACGGCTCCGGGGCACGTGCCCCTCGGCTCCGGGGCACGTGCCCAACGGCTCCGGGGCACGTGCCCCACGGCTCCGGGGCACGTGCCCCACGGCTCCGGGGCACGTGCCCCACGGCTCCGGGGTACGTGCCCCCACGGCTCCGGTCCACGTGCCCCACGGCTTCAGGGCACGTGCCCCACGGCTCCGGGGCACGTGCCCCACGGCTCTGGGGCACGTGCCCCACGGCTCCTGGCCACGTGCCCCACGGCTCCAGGGCACGTGCCCCACGGCTCCTGGGCACATGCCCCACGGCTCAGGGCCACGTGCCCCACGGCTCCGGGCCACGTGCCTCAGGGCTCCGGGGCACGTGCCCCACGGCTCCAGGGCACGTGCCCCACGGCTCCGGGCTACTTGCCCCACGGCTCCGGGCCACGTGCCCCACGGCTCCGGGGCACGTGCCCCACCGCTCCGGGGCACGTGCCCCACGGCTCCGGGGCACGTGCCCCACGGCTCCGGGGCACGTGCCCCACGGCTCCGGGCCACGTTCTCACGGCTCCGGGCCACGTGCCCCACGGCTCCGGGGCACGTGCCCCACGGCTCCGGGGCACGTGCCCCACGGCTCCGGGCCACGTGCCCCACGGCTCCGGGGCACGTGCCCACGGCTCCGGGCCACGTGCCCAACGGCTCCGGGCCACGTGCCCCACGGCTCCGGGGCACGTTCCCCACGGCTCCGGGGCACGTGCCCCACGGCTCCAGGGCACGTGCCCCACGGCTCCGTGGCACGTGCCCCACGGCTCCGGGGCACGTGCCCCACGGCTCCGGGGCACGTGCCCCACGGCTCCGGGCCACGTGCCTTACGGCTCCAGGGCACGTGCCCCTCAGCTCCGGGGCACATGCCCCACGGCTCAGGGCCACGTGCCCCACGGCTCCGGGCCACGTGCCCCAGGGCTCCGGGGCACGTGCCCCACGGCTCCGGGCACGTGCCTCAGGGCTCCGAGGCACGTGCCCCACGGCTCCGCGGCACGTGCCCCACGGCTACGGGCCACGTGCCCCACGGCTCCGGGGCACGTGTCCCACGGCTCCGAGGCACGTGCCCCACGGCTCCGGGGCACGTGCCCCACGGCTCCGGGCCACGTGCCCCATGGCTCCAGTGCACGTGCCCCACGTCGCAGGGGCACGTGCCCCACGGCTCCGGGGCACGTGCCCCACGGCTCCTGGCCACGTGCCACACGGCTCGGGCCACGTGCCCCACGGCTCCGGGGCACGTGCCCCACGGCTCCGGGCCACGTGCCCAACGGCTCCGGGGCACGTGCCCCACGGCTCCGGACCACGTGCCCTACGGCTCCGGGCTACGTGACCCACGGCTCCAGGGCACGTGCCCCACGGCTCCGGGGCACGTGCCCCACGGCTCCGGGCCACGTGCCCCACGGCTCCGGGCCACGTGCCCCACGGCTCCGGGCACGTGCCCCACGGCTCCGGGGCACGTGCCCCACGGCTCCGGGGCACGTGCCCCACGGCTCCGGGGCACGTGCCCCACGGCTCCGAAGCACGTGCGCCACGGCTCCGGGCCACGTGCCCCACGGCTCCGGGGCACGTGCCCCACGGCTCCAGGGCACGTGCCCCACTGCTCCGGGGCACGTGCCCCACGGCTCCGGGCCACGTGCCTTACGGCTTCGGGGCACGTGCCCCACGGCTCCGGGGCACGTGCCCCACGGCTCCGGGCCACGTGCCCCACGGCTCCGGGCTACGTGCGCCAGGGCTCCGGGGCACGTGCCCCACGGCTCCGGGGCACGTGCCTCAGGGCTCCGGGGCACGTGCCCCACGGCTCCGGGGCACGTGCCCCACGGCTCCGGGGCACATGCCCCACGGCTCAGGGCCACGTGCCCCACGGCTCCGGGGCACGTGCCCCAAGGCTCCGGGCCACGTGCCCAACGGCTCCGGGGCACGTGCCCCACGGCTACGGACCACGTGCCCCACGGCTCCGGGCCACGTGACCACGGCTCCGGGGCACGTGCCCCACGGCTCCGGGGCACGTGCCGCACGGCTCCGTGGCACGTGCCCCACGGCTCCGGGGCACGTGCCCCACGGCTCCGGGGCACGTGCCCCACGGCTCCGGGCCACGTGCCCGACGGCTCCAGGGCACGTGCCCCACGGCTCCGGGGCACGTTGGGCACGTGCCCCGAGCCGTGGGGCACGTGCCCCGGAGCGTGCGGCACGTGGCCCGGAGCCACGGCTCGGGTCCACGTGCCCCATGGCTCCGGGGCACGTGCCCCACGGCTCCGGGCCACGTGCCCCACGGCTCCAGGGCACGTGCCCACGGCTCCGGGGCACGTGCCCCACGGTTCCGGGCCACGTGCCCAACGGCTCGGGGCACGTGCCCCACGGCTACGGACCACGTGCCCCACGGCTCCGGGCCACGTGACCCACGGCTCCAGGACACGTGCCCCACGGCTCCGGGGCACGTGCCCCACGGCTCCGGGGCACGTGCCCCTCGGCTCCGGGGCACGTGCCCCACGGCTCCGGGGCACGTGCCCCACGGCTCCGGGGCACGTGCCCCACGGCTCCAAAGCACGTGCCCCACGGCTCCGCGCCACGTGCCGCACGGCTCCGGGGCACGTGCCCCACGGCTCCGGGGCACGTGCCCGACGGCTCCGGGGCACGTGCCCCACGGCTCCGGGCCACGTCCCCACGGCTCCAAAGCACGTGCCCCACGGCTCCGGGGCACGTGCCCCACGGCTTCGGGCCACGTGCCGCACGGCTCCGGGCTACGTGCCCCAGGGCTCCGGGGCACGTGCCCACGGCTCCGGGGCACGTGCCTCAGGGCTCCGGGGCACGTGCCCCACGGCTCCGGGGCACGTGCCCCACGGCTCCGGGGCACATGCCCCACGGCTCAGGGCCACGTGCCCCACGGCTCCGGGGCACGTGCCCACGGCTCCGGGCCACGTGCCCAACGGCTCCGGGGCACGTGCCCCACGGCTACGGACCACGTGCCCCACGGCTCCGGGCCACGTGACCCACGGCTCCGGGGCACGTGCCCCACGGCTCCGGGGCACGTGCCGCACGGCTCCGGGGCACGTGCCCCACGGCTCCGGGGCACGTGCCCCACGGCTCCGGGGCACGTGCCCCACGGCTCCGGGCCACGTGCCCCACGGCTCCAGGGCACGTGCCCCACGGCTCCGGGGCACGTGCCTTACGGCTCCGGGGCAAGTGCCCCACGGCACCGGGGCACGTGCCCCACGGCTCCGGGGCACGTGACCCACGGCTCCGGGGCACGTGCACCACGGCTCAGGGCCACGTGCCCCACGGCTCCGGGCCACGTGCCCCAGGGCTCCGGGGCACGTGCCCCACGGCTCCGGGGCACGTGCCCCACGGCTCCGGGGCACGTGCACCACGGCTCCGGGGCACGTGCCCCACGGCTCCGGGGCACGTGCCCCACGGCTCCGGGGCACGTGCCCCACGGCTCCGGGCTACGTGCCCCACGGCTCCAGGGCACGTGCCCCACGGCTCCGGGGCACGTGCCCCACGGCTCCGGGCACGTGCCCCACGGCTCCGGGGCACGTGCACCACGGCTCCGGGCTACGTGCCCCACGGCTCCAGGGCACGTGCCCCACGGCTCCGGGGCACGTGCCCCACGGCTCCGGGCTACGTGCCCCACGGCTCCAGGGCACGTGACCCACGGCTCCGGGGCACGTGCTCCACGGCTCCGGGGCACGTGCCCCACGGCTCCTGGCCACGTGCCACACGGCTCCGGGCCACATGCCCCACGGCTCGGGGGCACGTGCCCCACGGCTCCGGGCCACGTGCCCCACGGCTCCGGGCCACGTGCCCTACGGCTCCGGGGCACGTGCCCCACGGCTCCGTGGCACGTGCCCCACGGCTCCGGGGCACGTGACCCACGGCTCCGGGCCACGTGCCCCACGGCTCCAGGGCACGTGCCCCACGGCTCCGGGGCACGTGCCTTACGGCTCCGGGGCACGTTCCCCACGGCTCCGCGGCACGTGCCCCACGGCTCCGGGGCACGTGCCCCACG
>JAZDUA010000978.1:0-308404 GCA_038098605.1 Gryllus longicercus | reverse complement strand
GATCTCAATCCCGTCTCTCCGCCTGCAGGTTTGAATGAAGGATGCAAAAAGAACTTTGTAGCATCAAGCAGCCATTCGGAGACATTATCTAAAAATGTGAAAAAAATAACGAGGATTAGTCAATCGTTAACATAATAGCTTATTGACACCTAGATTCGTGATGATGATGATGATGACGAGGATATGAAAAAATGATAAACGGTAAACAATAGAATGTCGTTACAACTGAAGATTACCGAGACCCAACCACCAGGTGCTGTCACACCATATCTAATTTCTAGTCATGGGCGTTTCTGGGACGTAATATATAGACGAGGTCAGTTATGTGTATCTCCCGGGAATTTTGGGTTATTCCATGATATATTAATATTGATTTACTGGTGCTCGGTGTACATCAAAAACATAAAGTTATGTCGCAGCTATGTATTAAATAATGTACTCTAGTAATAAACTTTGAAAACGACGATAACTCGGAGATGGTGGCGGTGGCGGCGGTTAGAGCGTTAGTACACAGAAGCAAAGAGTTTGTATATGGTGTTCTTCGTTATACACGAAAATGCAGGTTCGCGAGGGTCTACATTTACCCGCCACATTCGAAGCATTTTTCTAATATTTCTTTCTTTTGCATTTTATACTTTTTATCCAATGAAAGGCGCATTTTTATGTGGGATCGTCAAGTTAGTGATTAACAGTTAGAATATTATAAAAGGAATAAATATCAAGTTGTATTATGTTATACTGAACGTTAGTTTAGTAGAAAAATGAAATTAGAATAAAACTATTGAATTGGGTTGCAACATTCTTATCAAACTATCAAATCAAATTTGTAGATCGTTTACCGATGAAAATAAGTTTTCCATTACCCAAAAGTGACTTTTTTTATTTTTCAAATGTTGTTAACAACACGTTTTGTTGTCACTTTAAAAGGGTCAGTAGTAAAAAACACAAGTTAAAAGGTAGCATAGGTATTCCGGAGTTACTAAGAAAACGTATGCAGATTATACTTCTCTCTATGTCACAGAATGTTTATTTTTTGATAATATACAAATTGAATCCAATCCGGTCGAATCCAATCAAATCTAATGCAATCCGATCCCACCCGACCCGATTGAGTTCGATTCGACTGAATCCGATCCAATTGATTCTAATCCGGTTGAACCCGATCCGATTGACTCCGATCCGATTGAAATCAGTCCGATCCGATTGAATCCGGTCCGATCCGATTGAATCCGATCCGATCTAATCCGATCCAGTCGAATCATAACATATGTGGTTGAAATTATTAGGCGAAAAGTGCTTCCGGAGCTGGTCTCTTCGAAGAGGCGTGGTTCCCCGCCCTCCAACTGCGCGCTCGAGTGCAGGCCGCGGCGGAAGCGAAGCGCTGGTCGGCTGCCCGGCGGAACCTCCGGGCCGGCCGACAAGTTCTTAATGACGAAACTTCCGCTGTGCAAGCCACCTCTGGAAATACAATGGCGGCGCGAACCACCAGATTAATTCGTTTCTGAAAGTCACTAGAATCGGGATAATTACCAGTATTCTGCGTCCAACTTCCAACAATATATAAAATTGGATATTCCATTCGGCTTTCAAGCCTCATATTTTAATACATTGAAATGATAATGTAAAAAATTGTAAAATAACCTTCAAAAGAGTTTCTTAGGAGAATGCTTTACAGCTAATTGTATTTTTTATTTGTTCATATATAACTTTCGTAAAAACACTGAAATTTAAATAATTTGGTCTATGCCTTAAATTTCCTGGTACATGCACATGAGTGTTTAATAAAACAAGTATTTAGGTGGAATTCATACTTGTTACTTCAATGTAATTACTATTAATACCGCGTTCCATAAATAACTATCTTTTAAATAATTCCGAATGTTTTAATTAATTTTTCTATTCCACTAAAATCTAGCAGAAATTGAGATCAGCAAGTTGTGTACTTTTCACATCCTGACGAGAGGAGTCCTTGCAAACCTCCAACAAAATTGGCTTGAACACATTTCTCATTCTGGGACTCTGCATCTGATAGTTATACTCTCCGCATTCGGAAACAAGTAGAGCAGCGAACTGTAATTCCGGGAAGTAGTTATGAGAACAGCACGTAGAACACAGAAGTAGTAAACTGCAAATATGCTGTGAAATTGCTCCAACTCGCCTGCAGATTCAAACTTTAGGTTCATACGCCAAAGCAAAAGAGAAAATATACAGTAGCATATTATGCAATATAAAAGTCACTACAAGACAGTCAGAGAATTAAAAAGGAAATTCACTTCTCTTCGCCTTTGTGGTAAGTCGCGATTGCTTGAGATAAACGATGAGTTGGGAAAGAGAGAGAGGGCGGTGAGGAGAAAAAGAGGGAGATGGAGAAGGATAAAAGTATGAAGGAGACGGAAGAGAAAATAAGTTACTGCGAAATGAATGGTCCCAACTCCATCTGCAGAGGCTTCTTAAAGAGGCTGGCCTTTGTATGGTGAATGAGTTAATTACGAGATTTTCTCGTAATTGAATCACTCATTTATTTTTATTTTTCTGTGGAATATAGGCTCCTTAGAGGCATTTTTAAAGAGGAGTACTCTCTCATAACTTGTTCGAATTGCGATAGATGCGCGAGATCAAGCTAGGAAGGAAAAGTTAGAAACTGCAAATTGAAGTAATGATGCTCTTGTTTTGTGGTTTGAATACAATAATATTCTCATCGACATTTCTTGTCAAATTTTAAAGATATGTACATAAATTACAGTCAGTTACGCTTGTTAACATTCTCTCTAAAGGAAAATAAGGCAATAACTGATTATATATATATATATATATATATATATATATATATATATATAATACTTGTTTTATAGAACATTCATTCTTAAAACCAACGTCAACGAAATGCAAGTCTCAGGAGACCAGCACAGTGGACAGTTCCATCTGTACCAACTGACATCAGTTGTCAGTGGTATAATATGATTTGGTTATAAAATTATATTTATTATTAAGTACATAATTTAAGGAAATGCTTTTCGTGATCACGAGTTATTGAGAGGTGAAATGTGTTTTCTCTCTTTAATATAATTTGAATCATTGCTGTTAAAAACATCAAGTTTGGCTTCGTCATTACGGTCATCTCAAAGTGTTTTTTATTAGTATAAATTGTTAGATATGTGCAATAATTAAGGAACAATATGAGCCCCAGGAGCAAGTATGTTTTTCCAAAACAAAACTTTGGATATACTAAGGTCCTTCTAAAAACAAAACAAAACAAAAAAAGAAACAAAACAATGGAAATGGCCGAGTTTATCATAAACAAAATGTAACGGCAGGATATTTCACATTTCATGATTGAGGGACAGTTACGTTTCCTTAATTCTCGACCTTTTCCCTAGTCTCTTTATGATTTGCAGTAAACGCATTTTCAACAAACTTATTTATATCTATTTCCATTCCCCGTCAAAAAGTAAAAAGGCATGTTTACACCTAGTACTAAACACCGCTTTTAGTGTAGCTTTGGCCTAGTTTCTTTTACAAAACATTCTTCCCGGCATATTCTTCAACAAAAATAATGCCGGATTATTGAAATAGAAAAAGGAAAAAAAAGGAGAATAAAAACTGACACAAAAGATGAAGGCAAGTAAATGAAGGCAATACAAGAGATAAGGACTAGAAAAAGAAGTAGAAGAAAAAGAAGTAAAGATGTAATAGGACAAAAGGGAAACAAGAAAATAGTAAGACAACATGGACGTATAGAATGCGTCGTTTTGACATCCAGACGCCCTCACAGCTCCCGCCCCGGAGGGCGGCCGCTAAGACTTCCCGCTTCGCCTCTCGGAGGAGGCGGACGGCGCAGGCGCGGGCGAGGCGGCGCTGCGGGGGTTCCCCTCGGCCGCGCGGGGCTTTCATCTCTCGCGAGCGGCGCAGATCAAAGAAGGCGCCTGAAAAGCTGCACGTCGCCGCCCCCGCTGCCGCCCTCATCCCCCCGCCACGCTCCGCTCCGCCCCATCCCGCCTCGTCCAGCCCCGCCTGCGTCTCCGACAGCCGCTGCGACCACCATCACCATACCACCGTCCATCGCGTCAACAATACCAAACGGCACAGCCGCCACCGCTACCGCCTTCATCCCGCCCCGCCCCTCCCTCCACCCCCGTCCTCTGCCCGAGTCCGCCCCATCCTGCGTCGTCCATCCTACGTCTCCGACAGCCGCTGCGTCCGCCACCATCATATCCGCCACCGCCACAGCCGCCACCGCTACCGCCTATATCCCGCCCCACCCCATCCCTCCACCACCGCCCCCTGCCCCGCTCCACCCATCCCGCGTCGTCCAGTCCAGCCCCGCTTACGTCTCCGACAGCCGCTGCGTCCGTCATCACGGTATCACATGACAGCAATACGAAACGCCACAACCGCCACCGCTACTGCCCTCTCCCCGCCACGCCTCCGTTTCTGTCCCCGCCCCAACGCAGTCGCGCCTTCGTCACCCACCCCTCCCCGTCCCGCCCACAACTCTCCACCCCCATCCCTATCCCCGTCCCCTCCCGTCCCGTCCCCTCCCGTCCCGTCCCCTTCCGTCCCCTCCCGTTCTCTCCCGTCCCCTCCCCTCCCGTCCCGTCCCAACGCCGTCGCGCCCTCGTCACCCACCCCTCCCCGTCCCGCCCACAACTCTCCACCCCCATCCCTATCTCCGTCCCGTCCCGTCCCGTTTCGTCCCGTCCCGTCCCCTCCCGTCCCCTTCAGTCCCCTCCCGTTCTCTCCCGTCCCCTTCCCTCCCGTCCCGTCCCGTCCCAACGCCGTCCCGCCTTCGTCACCCACCCCTCCCCGTCCCGCCCACAACTCTCCACCCCCATCCCTATCTCCGTCCCGTCCCGTCCCGTCCCGTCCCGTTTCGTCCCGTCCCGTCCCGTCCCCTCCCGTCCCCTTCCGTCCCCTCCCGTTCTCCCCCGTCCCCTCCCGTCCCCTCCCCCCCTCCCGTCCCCTCCCGTCCCGTCCCGTTCCGTCCCGTCCTCCCCCGCTCCGTCTCGCCTACTCTTCCGACACAGCCGCCGCGACCGCCACCGTCAGCGCCGCCCTCGCCCCGCTCCGCCACACCAGATGGCAGGTGGCCGTGTCGCTTCCCACCAGATCGCCCGCATTTTTGCTTCTTTTTTCTCCTCAGCGTGCGGCGTGAAGTGACCGAAACTTGATGCTTCCTACGAAGTTTGTGGTAGCGGTTGCGGAGAGAAGAACCGGGCATGTTTATGTCTATAATATACTCCTAAAAGCTTATTCTTCAAAATTGTCATAGAATTGGTGGATGGAGATGCATTATTTCAAAATAAAAATGTCATTACATATTTTTCTTGAATATCCAGAATTTGTATGTTTTTTGTGAGGTTTTGCCACCTTCATTGCGTGTGTCACCCCAGTTCTTACAGTTGCCCTCGTATCTTCCAGTCACGCCTTCGCGTTTCATTGATTGATTGATTGATTAGAGATTCCGGGCACGTCAACTACTAAGGTGACTAGTAGCCTAAGTGTGGGGCATGTTTATGTTTTTCTCATCGGAAGGTGGCAGTGATCTTCCCCAGCTGGATGATTAGATTCGGTGACGACTTGCGTGTCAATTAGCGGGATGATCCCCAACCAGGTACTAGTAAACCCTAGAGCTTGTCCCGTCACCGCCCAAGTCGGGTCAAGCTCGAAGCTCCCGTCCAATCTCCTGACATTGTGTGCTAGTATAGTTCAAGTAAGTGTAAGAGTGGATAGGGGGAGAGGATAGGACAAGGAAAAGGAAGGAAAAATTGCGTGCGACGACTTTAAAATCCGAAAATGCAAATGTATAATTTCAATTTAAAAAAGAAAATTTGGGCTTTACATTATCATTCAGTTTCATTCATTTACGTTTACTTTCTCACCTTACTTTCTAAGAAAACAAAGTATCGCAATCGTGCGCCAGTAATCGGATGTTTTTTGACAGAAAATCTCTTTAAGTTGGGTCCTGGAAACGAAAAAGGTGATAAATCTTGTGCGTATACGTAGTAAATTAATTCCTCTAAAATTTTTTGCAGACAAAATTCATGTCTTGTGATCCCTTGACACCGAAGAGTTGATTAATGGTAAAATGAGCCCGTTTGAGTAGTTTTCATGACGTTTTGCTTGGAATTTGACCAATTTTTAAATAATTATTTCCGTCAATGCGGCTCCAACGGCCCCACTTTTGGACAACTCTCTTTATTTTTGAAAGTCGCAAAAAATAATATAGTTAAAGAAAAATATTTTTGTCTTAAAAATGTTCTAAAAATTCTAATATTAAATAAAGGCCATGTAATTTATTTTAAACAAGCAGTAGTTTTCGCGTAATTTATCCTTGAAATGAATGAAAATTATAAAAAAGAAACGTTTTCTCTAATACTGTTCTAAATTATTACTTTAATTTTTTTCTCATATAGAGCACAAAACTGGGCAGGTCTCCTTTTAACTGAACTCTCTAAAATGTTTAAGAATTGAATTAGTTATAAATAATGGGAGGAAGTATATTCTGCTGTAGCAACAAAAGAACATACTTTTAAATGCTTTTACTCGTAGTTATGTAGTACTCTTTATTATATTATGTAGTACTCTTTATTATTATACTCGTTAAACGGTTATGCTAACAGAATTATAAAATTCTTTCCTACGTACAAGTATCAAGCTACGAACTGTAAAAATTAAATAAAATTTTATTTCTAGAACAACACATCAAATTGTCACTTTTCGATTTACCGAAATTTTAAATTACTTCACACCGAACGGTATTAGGAAACTTTCATAAATAGTGCTGAGAAATATGTAAACATTTCTTCAACGTTTTTCAAGGTGTTGCATACTTGAACTGTCAAAGTGATATGTTTCGTTTACTTAGAACTTACAGGAAAATATGTCATTCCATTTAAAGGAAATATATGTAAATACGTATCAAAATCAGATCTTACTTTGTACTTGTAATGAGTTCATGTTCCCCTTACAACCAAGTAATGCGAGTTTAAAAGAGCTTTCTGCCATACCACAATAATAGTCTCATCACATTCGCTTTCATCCACAAAAATAAATAATATTGAATAATGTGTTCGACTGCAATAATGTATTGATTAATGCAAACATTACAGTTACATTACAGTTCTTAACATTACATTACAGTTCTTACATTACATTACAGTTCTTACATTACATTACAGTTCTTACATTACACTAAAGTTCTTACATTACACTACAGTTCTTACATTACACTACAGTTCTTACATTACACTACAGTTCTTACATTACAGTTATTAACATTACAGTTCTTTTCAATTCAATACGGAATTACAAATTTACTTTAAAATTCCAGGTAGAACATTTCATTGCAACAAACGCCGCACAGGTTGTTGCGAATCTGCCTCTTTAAACGCCGCTGTAAAGGCCTGGGGGTGGAGGGTGGAGGAGGGGGACGGAGGGAGTGGGGGAGGGGGTCGCAGTCGCAGCCCACCGTGTGGAAATCCGGTTAACAAAGAATTCATCCAGGGCTACGACGAAAGCCTTGCCCGACGACGCGCTGTGGCGAAGCGAACGCCCGGAAAAAGCGATTGTCATAAAAGACGAAGAAGGAAGAAAATGGCGAAAAAAGACCTCTCAGAAACAACTTGGAGAAACACAATAAGAAATTACAGCGATACACAAGTAAGCCGTTGGATTCCGAGGAACAAAATAAGAAGAAAAAAAAGAAAGAAAGAAAAAGTGAGCTTGATGTTCCGGACAATATCGTCAGAGAAAAAATTTCCGAGTGTGGAGGTAAGAGGTGGCTTTCAGAATGTCTCTTTCGTAAAGGAAGGAAACGTTTCTAGAATCTTTACTGTAGAAATAATTGCAATTATGTCACTATAACACGACATTAAGTAAAATACTAATTTATAAGAGCTGTATTTAATTTATTTTCAATTCGGTTTATAATATAATGGATAACGATAATGAGATATGCTAGAGATATATCTACTGCTTTCGAGGCTATTGCATGTACTATAATGAACTATCTTATCGTGATATTTTCTTTGAACAAGAACATCTTGTACTTTTTCCTGTGATAGCTCCATTCACCATTATTCATGTTTATAACGAACGAACTCGTCATATCCTGAAAAAGTTTGATAATGTTTTCAGAACAACGATTAACATATTTAATAATTTCTTTTCTTAAAAATTTCCATGTTTTTTGCATAACAATTATTAAAAGGCAAGAAAGACTGATTTCACATCATTTTCAAGCAATACTTTGTTTATGTGATATTGATTCGTTTTCATTGTACTTCTGTGTGCCTAATATGGCTGAAATGTTTTAAACTATTAGAACTTATTCTTCATTTACAATTGTACATATTTTCAGATGAAATATTAGAGAAAAAGGCTGATTGTGTAAAGCACATTAAATATATATTAATATTTCTTTTGAAAAACAAATTCTTCTCATCAATTTTTAAAACAGCTCTCATATTGCGATCTCACTCCCTCTCATTCATTCCCCCTAATTTTTCCGATTGGAGATCTATGCCTATGCCTTTGTCAGAGCCATTCGCATCACCTGATCAGTAGTTATTATGTCTGCCCGGATGATACTGTTGGAGAACAGACTACTCCGAATTGCTAGATTTTTTTATTTGACAAAATCTATTAAAAGTTAATAGGTTTCGCTTTATAGCAACTTCAATTTTACATTCATCCACCTGATAATTTCATTTCCGGTTACGATCCTGACCAAAGAAATAAAAAGCTAATAGCCATATTCCATTTTATCGGAACATGGCGATATCGAATTGTCTAGTGAATGTATCGGAGTAACAGGCGGTCTATTTGAGGAGAAGGGCTGTGACACGCTGCACACCCTGTCAGAATTTTAAGATAAGATAAGATAAATTTATTTCAACTGCAAAACGGCATAACCTGATGGCAGCTAATTACATAACAGCTAACATGCAAGTTATATAATAATAATAATAATAATAATAATAATAATAATAATAATAATAATAATAATAATAATAATACCCCCGTGTGAGGTTTCTGGTCCTCCATCGGGCGCCTCCCCAGGTGGCGGATAGGGGAAAGCCTCCCAGATATGGGTGGTACCGGGGAAATGAAATACCCGGGGCGGACCAAAACAGAAGCTGCGTCTGATTCAGAGTGAACGGCAGCAAACTCTGGGACTTACAATCTCAGTTTTAACCTTGGAATGGATACTAATCCTTTCCCCAAAACAAATCTCAAATAACGCATGATGAAAATCTCTCTAAATAGAACTACTCCAGGAGGTACCTTAGACAGGGAATCCTCCGTCGCAAAGAGCGACGCAATCGGGCCATCGGATTCTGGAGAGCCCGAATCAACATGCAACCAGCCAAAGCTCCAGAAGACACCAACGCTCAAACTCCAAACAAAAAGAGTATGCTTCTTTGGAACATTAAATATTAACTCACTGTTGAAGACGGGAAAACTGAAACAACTAATCAAGGTACTTGACGAATACAAGATTCTAATCCTGGCCCTCCAAGAAACAAGATGCACAGACGAAAATATAATGGAATCAGAAGGATATAGAATCTTCAAAGGTAAAAGAGGCTTAAACCCTATGGGAAAAGGCATACCTCACCTAGGAAATGGATTTATCGTGAACAAGAAGATAATTAACTCTATAATAGACTTCTACTCACCAAATGAACGACTTGCAATCATGACACTACGATGTGCGAATAAAACCTACACTATCATAAACTGCCACGCTCCCATAAACAAGGACAACCAAAAGAACCCGGAAAAAGTTGAGAAATACTGGGAGGCTCTAGAACATGAACTCTCAAAAATACCCCCAAAAAATATTAAGATTCTACTAGGCGACTTCAACGCACAGATTGGAAAGGAGAGAAAATACAAAAGGACAGTAGGAGAGTACCCTGCTCACAAAAGAACCAACAAAAACGGAGAAAGACTGATAGAGTTGTGCAGGGGAGTTAACCTTAAATTAATGTCAACAAATTTTAAACACTTACCCAGAAAACAAAAAACGTGGAAATCACCAAACCAAAGCCTGGGAGAATTCCAGATTGATCATGTCGCCATATCATTCGATAATCAGAAAGAAATCATGAATGTGAAAGTTAGAAAAAGCGCAAACATAGAAACAGACCACTACTTAACGACTCTAAAAGTAAAATTTATTCCCCAAAAAAAGAAACCAAACAAAGAGTTCAAAATACAGAGGATCAACACAGAAGTACTAAAGCTAAAGAAACAAGAATTCCAGGAAAAACTTAACATAGAATCAGAAGAATGGGAGGAAATCAAGACAAAAATAGTCAAGACGTCAATGGAAATAGCCCCGCTCAAGAGACAAAGAAAACACAGGTGGTGGAATAACCAATGCGAAGAGGCCCTTGAACTTAGGAGTAAAACCTGGAAAAAATGGCACTCAACCAAAAACAACGAAGACTATATCTTATTCAAAGAACAAAGATCACAGACAGCGAAAATTATAAGAACAAACAAGAGGAATTTTGACAAGAACCAACTACAACAAATAGATGAAGACTTTAAAAAGAACAACACAAGAACATTCTATAAAACTTTTAAACAAAACCTCCAGGGATATCGACCACCAAACTTATGTTTCAAAAATGAAGAAGGAAAAATAGCACTGAATAATCAAGAAAATTGCAAACTATTAGCGACATACTTCAAAAAACTATTAAACTGTGAGGAGCCAAAAGTGAGATTCCCAAAACTAAATCCGAAGCATAAATTCGAAAACTCCAAACCACCGAACATAACAGAAATCCAACAGATTATTAAAGAACTAAAAAATGATAAAGCCCCAGGAGAGGACTCTATAGTAGCAGAAATGTGGAAAAACGTAGATACCAAGACAGTCCAAAGTCTACATAAAATAATACAAAAGATTTGGGAAACGGAAGAAATACCAGAAGATTGGAAAACAGCTATAATCCATCCAATACACAAAAAAGGAGAGAAAACAGATGCCAACAACTATAGAGGAATCTCATTACTATCAGTAACATACAAGATCCTATCCAAAGCATTACAAAACAGACTAGAGGTCCAACTGAACCCACAATTAGGTGACTACCAGGGAGGATTCAGGAAAGGAAGATCCTGCGCCGAACAGATACTAAACCTGAAACTCATAATAAGGTACAGGAGACTAAGGGCCAAAGACATACATGTGACATTCGTGGACTTCAAAAAAGCATACGACTCCATAGATAGAGAGACACTATTCAATACCCTGGAAGAATTCGGAGCCGATGACAAATCAATTGCAATAACAAGACAAACCCTAACAAACACAAAGTCAAAGGTAAAATTTATGGGAGAGGTCTCAGAACCCTTTGAGATCAAAACGGGAGTGAGACAGGGAGATGGGCTCTCCCCACTACTCTTCAACTGTGTGCTGGAGAAGGTAATGAGAGAATGGAGGAAGAGAATGGAGGAAGAAGGAATTCCCAAAATAAAAATAGGAAGAAAGAAGGATAACCTTGAAATTGACTGTCTAGCCTTTGCGGACGACCTGACCTTGCTAGCAGAAAACATGGAAGACGCCAGAAGACAAATCAATATACTGAAAGAGACAGCAGAGAGGGCAGGATTGCAAATATCATATGAAAAGACAGAATATTTGACAAACAGAAAAGATGCACCAAGACAGATCACAACAAAATATGGTAAAATCAAGAGGGTCAACAAATTCAAATACCTGGGAGAATTAATCCAACCAAATGCCCTGGACAAAGAAGCAGTCCTTACAAGAGCAAGAAAGATGGAACTGGCATTCCAATTGACAAAAAATATATATAATAAAAAGTCCATATCCATTAACGCAAAACTAAGACATTACAATACAGTTATTAAGCCTGAAGGCCTTTATGCCTCAGAATGCCTTACACTGAACACAGCCAGACAAATAGAGGAGATAGAAAAAAAGGAGAGAAAAATTATACGGAAAATCCTGGGACCAAAATATGAAGATGGAAAATGGAAACTGCGAAGCAACAAAGAGATCTACCAAAAAACAGAAAAAATAACAGACACAATGAGAAGAAGAAGAGTAACCTTCTACGGACATATTAAAAGAATGGACGAAGGAAGATTGACAAAGAGAATATTCAACTACTTCGATAGAAACCCCAAAACACAGATGACATGGATCAAGGAGGTCAAGAAAGACATGGAAGAAATGGGAATAGATGGAGAAGAGGTGGAGAGAAGAGAAGAATTCAGAAAAAAGATCAGAGGATTCCAGGGTTTCCAAGAAAAGGCAAAGAAGAAAACAGGAGCGAAATGGACAGAAGAGAGAAAGAAACAGCATGGAGAAAGAATGAAAGAGTACTGGAAGGAAAGAAAAAAGAGAGAAAATCAATCATGAGAAGTTATTTCACGTGGTCCATAGTAGGCCAAAATCGAAGGAAGAAGAATAATAATACCATTAATAATAAAAATAATAATGATATAAAACTGGCTAATTCATAAAACATTTAAAATTTCCTTAAAAAAAGAAACATCATAATCAAACTCCGCACTGACTTTTTGTTCAACTGCACTTCACTACATTTCACTTCACTTCACAACACTTCACTATGACCCATTAATCACTTCCTACATTATTTCTCTGTTCTACACTGCACGACACCTCACTTCACAATATATTACTGACGCATCGCTCTATAACCTACTATTGTCAGCTAATTCCCTCATATATTTTGTAGTAATACCCTGAATTAAATTCCTAAACTGTTGTACGCTAAGAGGAAAGGGTTCAAAGGTTTTTTCAGGCAATGTATTCCATTCTTTTATCGTTCGATTTGTAAAAGAAAATTTCCCCACATTTTGAATAAGGGGAAGAGACCAGAACAGCGTTTCCTGCAGAGACAGGGGCTTACGTCACTTCCGCACTTAACGCGTCCTTCCGCAGCCGATTTTCCTCCTGAGGGCGAAGGAATTAGGCGGCGCCTCGTGGGCAAAGGCTATAGGAGCGAGCCGGCCACCGTCCCAGGGACGGCGAAACAGTGTTCGGAGCAGCAAGGAACAATGAGATCAAGGAGAGTGTGCAAGAAAGGGGTGTGGCAAGGGACGAAGAAGGGAAGGAGAGTGGAATGAGGACAGGAGTGTCGGGTAGAGCGGTGTGGCGCGGTGGTAGCATGGCAGGGGTGAGCGGGATGAGGCGGGAGTGGAATGGTGGCGGTGGCAAGAAGGTGGTCAGTGAGAACAGGACAGAGTGGTGGCGGAGCGAGAGCAGAACGGAGGCGGAGCGGGGGCGGAGCGGGGGCGGAGCGGGGGCGGAGCGGGGGCGGAGCGGGGGCGGAGCGGGGGCGGAGCGGGGGCGGAGCGGGGGCGGAGCGGGGGCGGAGCGGGGGCGGAGCGGGGGCGGAGCGGGGGCGGAGCGGGGGCGGAGCGGGGGCGGAGCGGGGGCGGAGCGGGGGCGGAGCGGTGGCGGAGCGGAGGCGGAGCGGAGGCGGAGCGGGGGCGGAGCGGGGCGGAGCGGGGGAGGAGCGGGGGCGGAGCGGGGGCGGAGCGGGGGCGGAGCGGGTGCGGAGCGGGGGCGGAGCGGGTGCGGAGCGGGGGCGGAGCGGGGGCGGAGCGGGGGCGGAGCGGGGGCGGAGCGGGGGCGGAGCGGGGGCGGAGCGGGGGCGGAGCGGGGGCGGAGCGGGGGCGGAGCGGGGGCGGAGCGGGGGCGGAGCGGGGGCGGAGCGGGGGCGGAGCGGGGGCGGAGCGGGGGCGGAGCGGGGGCGGAGCGGGGGCGGAGCGGGGGCGGAGCGGGGGCGGAGCGGGGCGGAGCGGGGCGGAGCGGGGGCGGAGCGGGGGCGGAGCGGGGGCGGAGCGGGTGCGGAGTGGGTGCGGAGCGGGTGCGGAGTGGGTGCGGAGCGGGTGCGGAGCGGGTGCGGAGCAGGGGCGGAGCGGGGGCGGAGAGGTGGCGGGCGGTGGCGGGATGGTGGGGGGCGGTGGGGGGGAGGCCGGTTGCGGAGAGAGTCAGAATAGGAACACAGTGGGAGAGTGTGGCGGGGCGAGGCGGGGCTGAGCGGGGTACGGGTGCGGAGGGTGGCGAGCGGGGCAGAGGCTGGGAGAGCGGAAGCAGCCAAGGGCCGCCATTGTAGGTCCATCGGGCGCTGCAGAGGGGTGGGCGGGGCAGGACAGGGTGGGGCGGAGCGGGTTGGGGCGGAGAGGGGTGGGGCGGAGCGGGGTGGGGCGGGGTAGGTGGGGATGGGAGGGCGGGGCGGGTGTGGCGGGGCGAGGCGGGGCTGAGCGGGGTACGGGTGCGGAGGGTGGCGAGCGGGGCAGAGGCTGGGAGAGCGGAAGCAGCCAAGGGCCGCCATTGTAGGTCCATCGGGCGCTGCGGAGGGGTGGGCGGGGCAGGACGGGGTGGGGCGGAGCGGGGTGGGGCGGAGCGGGGTGGGGCGGAGCGGGGTGGGGCGGGGTAGGTGGGGATGGAAGGGCGGGGAGGGTGTGGCAGGGCGAGGCGGGGTTGGGCGGGGTGGGGGTGCGGAGGGTGGCGAGCGGGGCAGAGGCTGGGAGAGCGGAAGAGGCCAAGAGCCGCCGCTGGAGCTCCATGGGACGCTGCGGAGGGGTGGGCAGGAAGGGGCGGGGGAGGCCGCGAGGGCGCTCGTTACACGTGGCTCACTTCGCGCCAAGTGGCGCTTGTGGGCCGGCGGCGGCCCGTGGCCAAGAGGCGGACCGCTCGGGGGACGAGGCTCCAATCTGCCCAATACACGCGCCGTTTGCGGCGGATTAACGCTGCGCGAGGTTCCGAGGTCAGCGCTCTGGGCCCACGCCACTTAGCGCGCATGTCCATGAAATATCAATGAAGCCCTTACAAACATAGTGCAGTAAGACTTAAGGTTTAAATGATGGATTCTCTTTGCTGTTGATTTTGGTATTAACGCCATACATAAATTAACATAGGTTTTTAAATAATGGGTTTATATTAATTAATAATGCGTATAAGTTATTAATAACCATACAAATGGGTAAATATCAATATCAAATGTAATCAGTATGCAACGAAAAATGCTTAACAAGCTTGAGCAGCAACTGTATAAGAACCAGAAGTCTTTCCCAGACACTTCCCTGAATTTTAACGTATTCCTAAAAATGACCCACCTTGATCCATGGATTAGACAGGTCTTGTATTTAAGGATAGGAATAGAAAAACTTATTTTATTTCGTTTTTATGACTGAGTTAAAATATTTAGCACATGAGCATGTTAAGTTATGAAAAATCTATGTAATCCATAAGTAATATTTTCCCACGATGGTACTATCCTTCGCTCCTTCACCAGTGAATTTAGTAAGTTAAGCAGTCATCATAACCATTAAATATATTTTGAAATTAGGTACGAGATATATCAGATACTCCTAAGTGACCGCAATAGATAATATTATTGTCATGCACACGTGGATATTGCAACAAGTTAACACTAAATAGTAACTGAAACATTTTAGGAGGGATGATTTCCTTCGTTTCCCTCGCCATGAATCTGCGCCTGTCACTTTGTCCTCGATTCTGAAATTAATAAATTAATAAAGTTGCCTTGCATACAATTGCTTCACAACACGCAACCTGTGAGTTCACGAGCGAATCGATATTCAATATTCATTCTTCTTCGTCATTAATGAATTCTCTTATTTTCTTCTCATCCTCTCAGTATTATCCTCCCCCTACCTTCATTACTCATAAATGTAAAAACGTTGCTGCTTTAGTGCGTGTAGTTGCGAGCCCTACGTTTCGTTGACTGCAAAAGATTAGTGCTGTGATCGCTGCTGTGACCGGACTATCTATGTGGTTTCCCCTGGTGATCTGGTGAATCTCTTTTTTATGAACACATTTCATTAAAAAGTGTGTATCTTCATAATCGTAGTTGTAGGAAGGCGCCGAAAATTTTTTGAATTTTTTTCAATTTTCGAAAAATCAGGGTTTTTAACAAACACGAGATCAGCGCCTTTCTCCTTCAAATGTCCTTCACACTATCCAACAACAAAGTTTAATCAAAAACGTTGGGGCCATTTTTTAAAAAAAAATTTAAAATGTCCCAGAGGCTTAATGTAAAGTATGTAAATTAAAATATCGGTTTCGAATTCAAGGGATCGACACATCAGTCAGAACGATTGGGACTAACTTTGTAGAAAGTCGCCTGAATGGTTCAGCGGCTAGCGTTGTTCACAGACAGACGAACATGTGACTTTCTGCCGTGAATCGATTTTTCAGTAGCAAGGATTCACAAAACATGGATTCTGACTTCACCACGAGTTTGAGGATTTCTTTGTAAATTTAGAGTCTGAATTTATCCTCTTTTTTGTCAGAGCCTTGTAATAAGAGCTTTTTCTGCTAACAATTTCCCGTTTTTTCTTGCAGCATTATATAACTTTGTCTTTACCGCGATAGTGGTAGCTCGAAAGTAAACTGAAGCGTTTATCACCTTATAGTAGCGACCAATTTTGTGGGAAATCTGGAGTTGATTGTCAGAAAGAACAAAATGGCCGAGAAATATTCAACGAATTACTCCTGGCACAGAATTTTTACATATGAATAAAACATTCTTACTTTATACTTTAACTTGTAAAAACATGGAAATAGTCATTTAAAAGATTAAAGGATTTCGCCAAAATTTCCCGTTAATCGCGAAAATACGCCCATTTCGCCGATGGAACACTGAGTAGCTCTGAGCTTTTAGGAAATAAAGTGGTGGTACTAGGTAAGAGAGAGGAACACGTTTCATCTCTTTTTTATATTGTTATTTTTTGTATTAAGTCTAAAATATAATTCCAATATCGTAGAACTCTAAGAGATATATTTTATTTAGAATACAGTCAATTATTCTACTTTTGCCGATAATATTTCGTGTACACGCACCTGCTCCATGCAGGAGCTCTTCAATTTATTTACATTAGGTTGTGTTAGGCTCACCTGGATGGCCGAGGTGGCTAAGAGCATGTTCCGACTCAGCGCTTCAGTTCCAAGGGTAGTGGGTTCGAGTCTCTCCTTGAGCATGGTTCCTTGTCCCTTGTCTCTCATGTTTGTGCTGTCGCGGAGGGTCTCGCTTTCTGTTAACCACAGATCAGGGAAGCCGGCAAACTCTGTAAATGACTAGTGTATGGTCAAATCTGCGTCCCACCGAGACGCAAAGGGTAATCAGTTGTCGGGTGGAAAAAAGGCTTGAGAAGAAGAAGAAGAAGAAGAAGAAGAAGAAGAAGAAGAAGAAGAAGAAACAAATGTCAATAATGACCATTGTTATTTTAAGTTGCAACATTTTACACATCAAGTATAATATACATAAATAAAGAATAATACATTATCATTATTTCCCACTATAATTTAAATTAATTTACCAAATCAGTAATTGTCAAATATTACATCATAAATATACATTCTTTCTTTGAGTTAAATTTTGTATACTGATTACACATTTTTCGACCCTAGTTAATGTTTGGTAGGAGTGGTGAACGTTGCGGACAAAAGTGGCCAGCGCAAGTGAGAAATAAAATGGCTTTTACCACTTGTGTCATACATTGTTTTTTAGACAGCAATAATGACTTCCCTATTATTTTAATTTAAGTATACAAATTACTTAATTGGGAGAATTACTTAATACGAGTATTAAGATCAATTGTAGCCGATCTGATGAAAACATTTTTTAAATTCTATTCACAGTTTTATCTCAAAATTTATCAATCGTCTTACTTTTAGCACCATGGCTAAAAATTGTACTTCTAGCACGCTGTGCAAGTCCTGAAAAATCCGCTTTTACTGGTGGTTGTCTAAAATTAATATCGTCAGAAATGTTTACTTTCTCGCACTTACTTCCTAAGAAGAGATAGAATTATGTCGCCGGAAATTGTGCACCGGAAAACGGCGAATTTACGCAAAAAACTCGTCTTGATGCGTCCTGGTAACGCAAAAGTGGATAAATCTTGTTCCGATATATTGTGAACTAGCGTGCCCGCTCAAGAATTTTCGCCTGCTAAACCCCGCCCTTTCCCAATCCACTTCCCTATTCTTTCCATTAAGAACGAAAGTTGTTAAGGACCAGTGTTTATTTGTTAAAAAAATGTATAAATGTAACTTCTAATGTACTTACAGAATATCAAACAAAAGTAAAACCAATTCAATTGATGTTGGAAACAAATTTTCAATAAAGGTTTATTCAGTATTATAGAGAAATTTTCTTGGAACAATTAACACTTCCTTAAAAAACATTTGAAGAAATTATTCAATCTTCCTTGACAGTTAGCTTTTCGCTTTTCTTCATCGTCACAAAAATATTCGATTTGGTTTTTTGTCTTGAGAGAGCCAAAGAAAGTTGTCCATCAATAAATAAATAAATAAATAAATAAATAAATAAATAAATAAATAAATAAATAAATAAATAAATAAACAGTACCGGGCAAGTACAACCCTACTCTTCGCAATATTATTTAACTTTCCTGAATTTGTTATGAGGAGCAGAGAGAGTTTTGAAGGGGCAATGCACCAGCTTGCTAGGGTGCAAAAATTAAATAAAGCATTTGGAGGCAAAAAAGAATAAACCCAATATGTTCACCTTTGAGTAATAAATACCATCTGTTACCATTAGAAACAATTCAGCAGGCTTAGAGTTCACTTCGGTACATGAGAATGTTGCTCAATCGATGTTTACATATTGAATATTTTAGCAAACTCACACCTTAAAGCTAATATTAAATGGTGTAACATTCACAATATGAGTTTACAGCTGGGCATTTATGTACAGACTTGCAGATATTGCCAACATTTAAAACGTGTGTCTGAATTGTGATCGTTGGCAGTCATGTGATTTGTGCTATTCTTTCTTTAATTTTAAATTTAGCTCCTTTTTATATTAATTCACGCAGTATAGTGGCTAGCGCGTTTTGATTTTGTTGTTCATTTATTTCAAGCTATTTTACCTCAGCTACTTTAAAAAAGTTGTTCTTTGTGTTGTGCCGCCCTACTACCTCCGCGATGTGTTTTACTTACTACCTTCGCGTCCCCGTGCGATAACTCTCGCATGTATCCCAACTCTTCCCTATCCTATTTCCATTCTAAGAGGGAAAATTGTTAACGAACGTGTTTTTTGTTTTAAAATGTATAAAGGTAACGTCCAATGTACTAACACAATATCATAAACAACAACAATGTAGTTGATGTTGAAAATAAATTTTCTATAAACATGTATTCAGTATTATCGAAAGATTTCTTGAAACAATTCACAACACTTTCTTGAAAATATTTGAAGTAATTATTCAATATTCTTTGGCAGTTAGCTTTTCGCTTTTCGTGATAGTCACAAAACTATTTAAAACTTGTTTGTTCTTGAGAAAGCTACGTGAGTGATCACGCTGACTTGAAAGTTTCACCGAATCAGTGCTGATAAAGAAAATACTACTACAGGTAAAATACAAACCTAACCTAACAAGACTCATCTTCACTCTTCACTGTACACACACATCCCTCCTCAATTAGGTACACAGCATTTGTAGACCTCGGCAAAACGTTAACTGATTTTTTTTCACTACAAGAATAAGAAAAAATCTTCATCGGTATCGAGCATTGATAGTACTTCTAGCTGTTGTTGAAAGTTGAATCTTGAATTAATGGTTATGCAAATAAGCCACGTCAGTCTGCGAAAACCACGGTGTATACAGAAAGCGTTAATATAAGATGGTGGAATCTAATCATTCTAAGCGTGTCGTAACAAAGGTGGCCACCAGCAATAAGAACCGAAATACAGTTGGTATTGGTAGTATCGCCTATAAGCGCCGAACCGGCAAAAAATTAGTTGAATGTCCAAGAATATCTCAGCCTATAGATTACTTTCAGAAACGTTGTTTAGAGACCATTGTCCTGAAAATTGTAGTTTTAAGGTACTAGAATGTTTACTTTAGGAGTTATTTAATGATTATATATATATAAATATATATATATATATATATATATATATATATATATATATATATATATATATATAAATACTGATGAGTGTTGCGGGTTGCATTTGGTGTAATTTTTATATGCGTTATTTAAAAACAAATTTCTCTTGTTTTTAAAGTCAAAATAGAATTTGTCACGTCTCCATGAAATTCTATTTCTTTAGACACCTTATTTATAAAGATTGGTGGAGTGTGAGAGCCGCAAAAGATGTATTGTACTGAAATAATATGGGAGACGATTATTTCCTCTAACACGTTGTGGGTCGCAACTCCGGGTTCGAGTCCTGGCCGAGACAAAATTATAACTCTGCACTTTCCTTACAAATGCTCCAGTATCTATTACTGTGTGACGATGAGAAACCCCACCCTAAGGTTAAGAAGACGAGTATAAACGGTGGAGGGATGTCTTTCTGCTAACTACACGAACCCCTTACCCCATGACTGAGAGGCTGGGCTACCGTTGGTCGGCCATGGCCCGTATCAACCTGTAATGCCAAGAAACATGTTGTGTAGTGTAATGTTATGTAGGACCTTGATATCGAAAAATCAATTGATGGCAAAACGTATATCTCTGTCTGTCTGTCTGTCTCTCTCTCTGTCTATCTCTCTGAGTCTGTCTATCTCTGTCTCTGACTATTTCTGTCTCAGACTATTTCTGTCTCTCTCTGACTATTTCTGTCTGTCTCAGACAATTTCTGTCTGTCTCAGACTATTTCTGTCTGTCTCTGACTCTCCCTGCCTCTGACTGTCCCTGTCTTTGTCTCTGATTGTCCCTGACTCTGTCTCTGTCCCTGTCTCGTGTCTGACTGTCCCTGTTTCGTGTCTGACTGTCCCTGTCTCGTGTCTGACTGTCCCTGTCTCTGTGTCTGACAGTCCCTGTATCTGTCTCTGACTGTCCCTGTCTCAGCCTGTCTCTGCCTCTGACTCTCTGACACAAACTTGCATACACAGGCTCTCTTGGGAAAAGCCAATATTTCATTGAACTTGACGGGAGATTACACATATGTTGATATATTTTTTTTACTTTCATTGATCTCTCTTGTTGCCTGGTGGAATATTGATTTCATTCTTGCAGGCACAATATGTATTATTCACATAGGAACGTATTTTCCAGCAACTTTGAAAGAGAATATTCCCTAACAGTAAGAAATATATATGCAATGACTAATGGCTTTTGGAGCAATGGAAAATAAATATGTTCCTGTAATGGATTTTCATTGCATTCACAATTACTGAAGAAATAAATTATCATACTCTTTTTGCGTTGTAACTAGAAACACAGCTTTTAATTTGCGCTTCGGACTGATTAATTAAAGAACTTGAATCTAATTTACAATTTTCATTTTGAAATCTTTTAGATTATTCTAATTATTTTCAATTAAATCAGATTTTATGTATTTTAATTTCTGCAAAAACAGAGACGTTCTGTCCATCACAACTGGCAACATTTTCAATCCGAGAAAATGAAATTCAAATTATGTAATCGATAATTCTTTGCAGTGTTGTCATATAGACAAGGTTGGTGATAAATGAACAAACACTCACCATATCGATCTGCTGAGGGAGGTGCTTCGTCTATATTAAAGTTTTTTTGTTTTTTTAATTGAGTGATTTTTGATCGCTTGATTGTCAACAAATCAATCGGATGGAAAAAACTAGTGGTGCTTTTACCATTTCAATATTTAATATTTTATCCCATTTGTTTTGTCAATCACAACGAAAGGCTTATTTAAGCATGTAAGTAAACTTTGTTTACTTATGATTATTTCAAATAAATTAAAAAATGTTTGTATGTGGAAACTTTTGAGAACCTATTTTATTATCATCATCAAACTATTAATTCATTTAAATATTTAAAATGCATTACATAAAATTGTATATACACTGACACATACTAGCACAAAATTAAAGCTCGCCTTTTATTTTGCTGCGTTTATCATTTTAATTTGTTACCGTGACATTACGTCACGGAGAAACATGTTTCGGTCAGGAATAAAGGGAAGAGGAAGAAAAGGAAAGCAGGGAAACTCATTTTATGTAAAAGTCGATTATTGTAAGTAAAACGAGTGGTATTTAGCATGACTATTTCTCGAATGAAATTGGAATTTGGGAAACTGGTTCATTAGTACTCGTTACTTAAGTTAATCTGCTATGATCACATATTTTTACTTTCCTGTATACGTACATATATATGGAGTAATATACGTAGTATAGGAAAAGTAATGCAATTCTGCGGAAAATCGGTTTCGATATTTCAACAGAAATACGTTTTGGAGTCCCCTGGTACCGAAAAAGTGGATCTTTTCGAAACGTCCGTCTGTTCGTCTGTCTGTCTGCCCGCCTGTGAACACCAACGCCTAAACCATACGTAGAATTTTTTACAAATTAAAGAAACCCCTGCCCATCTGGTTCGAGTCGAAACTTTAAGATTTTAAAAAACATTGTTTGAAATGTGGTGGTACTTTACATGAAGCGCTCCACACATTTTCAAAATTTCCTCTAACACGGCTCCAAATTTTTTAAGTGTAATATGCACTAATAAACGTAGCATATGCCCGATTTTCAAGGTTAATTCTAAATTTTTGAAAATTTCAAAAGTATGATTTTTTTCGGTGTCTTCCTACAGCTACAAAATTAAAGGTAGAAATTTTTCCTTTGAATAAAATTTGTTTTCCATAGTGCTTTCCTTCATTAAGGTAATGTACGTTTTTTTGAAAATATTAGTAGTTTTCGTGCAATATTGCGTGCACTATGCGCAATTTTAAAAATTATAAAAACAAGATTTTCTCAAATTTTTTCTCCTTTTTTCTTTAAACTTTTGGTAGGGACAATGTACTCTATAAGATGACATAAACTCCATATTTCTCCATTCTTTTTTTGTTTTTGGTTTTAAATTACAAAAATTTATTTTTTACTTGTCTCTAGCGTCGTTAATATTTATACTAGCGGCAATTTCTCCAAATTATTGTATTTATGAGTACATGTGCTTTAAATAATATTATATAAAGTTTTTCGAAACTTTTACTGTTTTATATGAAAACTGTCTCAAAATCCGGCATTTTCAGAAACGCTCAAACGCCATTTTCTAAAAAACGGCTCCAATTATTTTCCAAATATTTTGAATAGTGTTAATTGCAGTGTTTAAGATGACGTAGAATTATTTTTGCTGTATTCGTTTGTTTTTAATTTTTCAAAAAATACACAATGTACATTTTTTTAAAGATCTCTCGCGCCCTTAATATGCACATTTTCAGCAATTTGTAAACACTATTGTATTTGTGAGTCAAAGTAATTTAATTGACTTCTAATGAAGTTTCTCGAAAACTCAAAAATTTTCGGTAAAAAAAGGTTCATATTTCGGATTATTAGTAGCGCTTAAACGCCAGTTTTTTAACGATGGCTCCAAATTTTTCAAAGAAAATTGTCATTAAGGCGAGGTTTTACTGTTCCTTAATATTCCTAAAATAATATTTACGTTCTACTATTACAAAACTGAAAAATTAAAAAAGAATTGAAAAAAATGTACTTGGGCAGCAATAAAATGGAGTTGGCAAGAGCATGTGGCAAGTTCGAACAGTTCGCCGTAAGTCTGTGCCATTTTGTAGCACTACTAGTTTCCTTTGTTATTTAATTGTTACTTTCATAAGATAAGAGTATAAAAATAAGTTAAACATGTCAACAAAATAATGTAAAGCAGCAACCAGCTGCTGATCTCATTGAAAATAAATAAATAAAAAAGATTTTAATTTAATTGTTTGATTTCAGGTAGTGCACGTTTCTTTATAAACGAACCAAATCTTTGGGACACACGCACCCTCACACTAGCCAGCGCTAAATCATTTGGCGGAAGCGATCCGCCATTGTGGCCGATCGGCTGCTTGGGCGCAGAGGAAGGATCCACGCGCCTATTATTCTGCCAATGAGGCGAGAGCCCTATTTCACCGTTGCGGGGGGGTGGGGGGTGGAAGGGCGGTAGCCCCAACCGCAACGCGGAAGGCGCTGGGCGTTTGTTTGCCGGGGTCCGACAGCGCGCAGAAGCGCCTTCCTTTAAGAGGAGGGATATTTCTCCCGCAGGGGGCGCTGGGGGGCTGCGCCGGGCGGCCGCAGGAAGGACGGGCAATACGTCAGAAGCTGCCCGCGGCGGCGGAGGGGGCGGGAAGGGTGAAGGCGGCGGCGGAGGACCAGGCGGAAGCGGGAAGACCAGAGTTGGGGGTGGGGGGAGTGGGATTGGGGGGATGGTGGTGGTGGTGGTGGTGGTAGTGGTGGTGGTGGAGTATTAGAAGTGCTTGTGATGGTGAAGGTGAGGAATGGTACTCGAATAATGGTACTCATAGTGGTAATGGTGGGGGCGGAGATGGTGGTGAAGATGGGGACGGAGTGGTGGTAGTTGTAGTAGGGGTAATGTTGATGGTGGTTTGTTATGTTGATGGTGGTGAAAGTGAAGTCGGTGGAGTTGGTGCAGGCGAGGAGGTAGCGGTGTGACCAGAGGTGTTGGAGGTGGTGGAAATGGTGGTGGTGGTGGTGGTGGTGGTGGTGGAGGTAGAAGTAGTGGTGGTGGTAGTAATGGTAGTAGTAGTAGTGATGGAGATGGAGGTGAGAACGCTGGTGTGGTGGCGGTGGCAATAGTAATCATGGTAGTGGTGATGGTAGGGACGGAGATTGAGGTGATGTTGGTGGTGGCAAAATCGTAGTAGTTGTAGTGGTGGCGATAGTCATGGTGATAGTAATGACGGTGGCAGAGGCGTGGCGTTGGTGGTGGCGATCCGGTAACGGCGGCGGTGATACTGACGAGGACGAGGCGGGAGGGCGGTATATGGAAGCAATGTGAGAAGTGTTAATTTAGAGGTGGAAGCAGAATCAAGGTAGGTGCAACGGAAATTATGACGCAGTTTTTCGTTTTATAATATTTGACTTATCATTATTTTTATGTACACGGAATTTCATTGAATTTTGGGAAACCTCTTAATAGTTTTGTGTTTTTTATGCTCTATCGTCGCAATTTCTTGAGTTAGAATACGCTAATGTGTATTTTCTCCCCGTGATATGAAGGCGGGGGCGGTAATCGAATCGGTGTGGATGGTAGCGGCGGAGGCGAGGCGAAGGCGAACTGGTGTGGGAGTCGTGGGCAACGTCGACGGCGGCGGTGGAGGCGGCGATGGTGGATGTGGAAACGGCAGGGCAGGGGTTGCGGTTGTCAGGCACATAACTCGGCCCGCTTCCCCGCTTGCTCCCCTCTCCCCACCCCTAGGCCCCCGTTTCCCTTCTTCACCCTCTGTTGCTCATTTTTCGCCTCATTTCCTGCCGGCCATTTGCCCTCTCACTTCCCAGCCCTTAATTTCCTGCACCCCTTCCTACCCACCCTTCCTATCTCACCTGTTCTTTCCTTATCTTGCTGTGGGTTTTCTTTTCGTGTTACTCTCCATTTATTGAACTCTACAAAGCTTTCCTTGTCTCTCCCTCATTTTTGAACCTCTGTCTTTCCTGCTCGTGTGTTTACGACATTTTTAGTTTTCACTTTCTAATGAGGGCCGGCTGTTAAATGAGTTCGGAAAATGGTATGTACACCTCTGATTCTAGCCAGAGACAAATCTCGACATTACCCTCCAACTTAGAGAACTCGTTTCCTTTTCTGAAAAGTGAAATTGAATGTTTTAATCTAACCTTTTATTAATTATTTTAAATAATTATTGACATTTTTGTGCTTGAAAATAGTATATTGTTTAATTAAAAATAGTGACTATTTGCACGTTATGATGTATTATGCATTCACAATGTAGGTTTGTTGACATTTATGATTTTTTTACATCATGTGTAATTATTAGAAATATCATTTGGGAATTTAGACGCAAATTATTAAATTTGATTTCGCTTTCTGATTCTATTTGCAAAATTGAATTGGATTATGTTTCCCGCTCTTTGCAGCAAAATATATCTTTCTCATAATCGTCAAAGAAGAAAGTTATATTACCTCGAAACATACAGGAAATATTTTCGAATAGATGAAAGAGTGGAAGTCATTTTTACACTAAACACAGTTGAACTCTATTCTGCCATTCTTGAAAATCTAGGTGTTTTTCAAAACACGGATGTTAATATTTCTCTCATCATATATTCAAGACGTGACATGGTTCATGAGTGTCCAAATGGGAAAGAGTGAAATGAGGATAGTTTGAGAAAAGAGGACGAATTATAGAAAGTGGAGAAGGAATATACATGAAAAAGTAATGTAACATATAAAAGAGACAAGGAAAGAGGAGCTGAGTGGTGAGATGGAAAGCGAGACGCCATGAAATGGAACAGGGAAAAGAAGGGAAGGAAGGAGAAGAGGGGGGTGGAGGTTGAAGACAAGGAGGAGGGCATGCCGTGGTGTGAAGGATAGGAAGGGAAGTTATGATACTGAATGGTGATGAAAGGAACACATAGATATGTACTACGTCAAAGAGTAGTAGAATTGGTGGACTGAGGAGGGTAGAAAGGGGATGGAGGAGGACGAAGACGCGAGAGAGAAGGAGAAGTTGGAAGAGAAGTAAAGGAAGGAGGGGAAGAAGCACGGAAGATGAACGAGAGTGAACGGCGAAGGTGTGGAAGGGAATGAGGGAGGACCGAACGATGATGAGAGCGGAGAGGAAGCAATGAGGACGAATAACCGGAAAAAGAGACGCAGGGAGGAACATGTAGAGTACAGAAATGCGAATAAAGGGAGGACTGGACAATGGTAGCGGGAGACCGGACAGAGACAGACCCCAGCGAGGGATGGGCGAGGGCGACATAATGCCCCTTGACACTGACAATGTTCTGCCCCGCGGCGGGATTAACCCGTGCGAACGCCTGCTGCGAGCTCAACCGGCCCTCTCCACCCCTCTCCACCAGCCTTGGTCTCTCCGCTCATCAGCATGGAAGATCCGGAACTATAACTACAGAGCAATTTAATAAGAATGGGACGTTTTGACAGCTAGTGCTGGCAACAAAAATGAAGGTTCTGGGGTCGTTATGTTCTTGGGCTTATTAGACTCTCCGTCTTCCATTCGTTCGTTTGCAGTTGGCTAACTTGTTAATTGCTTCGATGCTCCCTTTAGTGATGTCCTCGTCCTAGGGTTCGAGTCTGGGGGCAGGATATTCAACACTAGGACATAGCTAGGTTGAATTCAGTCGTAGTCTGGAGGATAATTTGTCCAGCTGCACTGATCGGTAGTTTTCTGTTATTTCTCCGTTCAACATCAGGATAATGCCGGAGTAGTACCCTAACAAACGTGTCACAGACCGCGCGACATCTGTTCTTCCTTTTCCTCGTCCTGCTCTCACTCTTTACTGACACATACTTATACTTAAGTGCACTACCAGGACTAGGCAGTATTATAAAATTGTATTTGAAAAATGTATTAAAATATATTTTATATTTGAAAAAAATATTTTTGAACATGTATTTCGGAGATATATTTAAATACAAAAGCATAGAAAATTTAAAAAGATACTTAAAATACTTTAATAAAAATTAAATTTGAGGATCTTTTTTTCACTTTTCTTCCAATATTTGCGGAATAATAACCTCAAGATAAGCATGACGTTTTTGAGTTAACTTTTGTTGATGTTTTAGTTTATTTACATTACGAAAAATCATCTGAATACAGTACACAGACTACAGTTAATTAGTAGTATAATTTAAGTAGTAGTAGTATTAAGTATAAGTAGGAGTAGTATTAAGTATAAGTGGGAGTAGTATTAAGTATAAGTAGTAGTAGTATTAAGTTCTAATTAAGTAGTATTATAATTTTTGCAATGTGTATTTTCGGGACTGGACAGTATTTAAATACTTGAATTTGAAATACCCATTCTCTCAATTCACAGAGAGCAGTTCGTCTCGATTAAAATATAAGTGAAAGTACAACTAGTATAAGTAAATAAATCAACATGAAGGTAATGTACTCTCATATGTCTAACATCGTTTGAAAAAACCTAACTTTGGCTGTTGACACTTTGTCTGACAGTTACTAATATATTGTAACTAACAATTACGATATATTGTTGCAAGAAAAAAGACGTAATACAATTGTATTTACTGTATTTTGAGTATTTCAAATATTTTAAATACGAATGTATTTCCCAAATCAAAGCCTAATGTATTTTGAGTATGTATTTAAATAATTATTTACAAAGTATTTGGGCAAAGTATTTAAATAGTAATTCTTAAGAATTTCTCCCAACGTTATGCACTACACTATTACAGATGTCGGGAGACCATTCGGACGGTGGCGGTCACTGAGGTGGCGGTCTGTTGGTGAGAGATAGTGGTTGGGAAAACACCGCAGGCCGACATGACGGTGGGCGCCAGATCCCTCCACCCAATGGGAGAAGAAAATAGCCACATCTCGCAATAAAAACATGCCCTGCACTTACGAGGCTAATGGCCTTGGCGGTTTCCGCTCCCGCAAACATTGATCAATTCTTTACTCTCATGACTTCAGACTGCGCACCATCTTGACCTACGAGTCACAGGATATCTCTACCTAGGTGTTTCTCGCTCTCTCTCTCTCTCTCTCTCTCTCTCTATCTATCTATCTCTCTCTCCTTCCCTGTATTCTCTTCCACTTCCGAATTAAGCACATTGGGAGCCTACAAGCTACGTTTCTAGGGTTTAGCAATCACACACCGAAAATAAGTCGGTTGTGGGTGCGAAGGGATGAAGGAATTCTAGTGAGTACCATGAGAGCCGCACCTGGGAGGAAGTGAATCGACAGCATCCGACGGAATGGAATGTTAAAAATGTGTATGATAGGTTTTAGTTTATGTACCATTAACTTCCTAGGGCAGACAGGACGTCCGTCTCTAGTTGACGAGGGCCTCTCTAATAAAGTAGACAACTGGAGAAGAAGTTGAACTCAGCGCACAAGATCATTATAAGAGATTTGAGAGGACCAGACACGGAATGTCCATGGTCTGATGACTGTTTTACTCTTCTGTCAAATTTTTAAAGTTTCAATGTGGCGTTCAAAATGTTTCAATTCTGATATTTAGAGAAAGAAAAATTGAGAGAATGTAAACTAATGTCATTGTGGTGCCAAAATGTAGCAGTTGCGCCGAGTGTGATGCAATACCAAAATTTTACATAGACTAAAGAGGAGATTAAAAAACTTCCTAGAGCGAAAAGTCTGTGCGATTCTGAAGCACCACTCATTTCATTACGCTCTTGATTAAGTAATTTTAAAGTTTAATATAATTTGGATAGAAAAAATCTGGTTAAATTTGCGCCTGAATTACATACAGTTCACTCAGATAAAAACAGGTAATATGCAGCTACTATTTAATATATTCAAAATGTGGGTACCTTTTTAAGATTGTAATTTAAAATATTCTTCTCTCGCTAGTTTTTATCTTTATGCTGAATGTCACTTCTGTTATCCACAAGTATTCGTTCCTAACCAAATCGATTTTCTGGTTGCCCAGAGGAAAACGAACGAAAAAGAACAATAGGAGAGTGAACTTTAGTCGTAGTGTGAAAAAAATAGGAATCTTCTGCCCTAAAAGTTAGGTGTGTGTGTGTGTGTGATATATATATATATATATATATATATATATATATATATATATATATATATATAGAGAGAGAGAGAGAGAGAGAGAGAGAGAGAGAAGAGAGAGAGAGAAAAGGATCAGGAAGGATGGGATAAAATGACAGTATATAAGAATGGAAAGGGACACAAAAAGAGGAGAATCGGTTCGTTGTATGAATATGTTATCTGTTTATAAGTACATGTGATACACCAATATTTTCCATACACCTACGAGTATAATTCTTTTCTAATTGGTTGGGACAGCCACACAGCTTCAATGAACACCAATCTTTTTTCCCCACTCATCCCGCTGGGATTGGATTCTAATTCTCATTTATTCATATTCATTCATGTCAGAGAGAGAGAGGCAGAGAGAGAGAGGGGGGGGCAGAGAGAGAGTGGCAGAGAGAGAGTGGCAGAGAGAGAGAGTAGCAGAGAGTGTGGCAGAGGGAGAGTGTGGCAGAGAGAGTGGCAGAGAGAGAGTGGCAGAGAGAGAGTGGCAGAGAGAGTGGCAGAGAGAGTGGCAGAGAGAGTGGCAGAGAGAGAGAGTGGCAGAAAGAGTGGCAGAGAGAGTGGCAGAGAGAGAGTGGCAGAGAGAGAGTTGCAGAGAGAGTGGCAGAGAGAGAGTGGCAGAGAGAGTGGCAGAGAGAGAGTGGCAGAGAGAGAGTGGCAGAGAGAGAGTGGCAGAGAGAGAGTGGCAGAGAGAGTGGCAGAGAGAGAGTGGCAGAGAGAGAGTGGCAGAGAGAGTGGCAGAGAGAGTGGCAGAGATAGAGTGGCAGAGATAGAGTGGCAGAGAGAGAGTGGCAGAGATAGAGTGGCAGAGAGAGAGTGGCAGAGAGAGAGTGGCAGAGAGAGAGGCAGAGAGAGAGTGGCAGAGAGAGAGTGGCAGAGAGAGAGTGGCAGAGAGAGAGTGGCAGAGAGAGAGTGGCAGAGAGAGAGTGGCAGAGAGAGAGTGGCAGAGAGAGTGGCAGAGGGAGTGGCAGAGAGAGTGGCAGAGAGAGAGAGTGGCAGAGAGAGAGTGGCAGAGAGAGAGTGGCAGAGAGAGAGTGGCAGAGAGAGAGTGGCAGAGAGAGAGTGGCAGAGAGAGAGTGGCAGAGAGAGAGAGGCAGAGAGAGAGAGTGGCAGAGAGAGGGGCAGAGAGAATGGCAGTGAGCGAGTGGCACAGAGAGATAGAGAGAGAGGCAGAGAGAGGCAGAAAGAGAGGCAGACAGACGCACAGAGAGAGTGAATGAGAGAGAAAGACCGACACACAATATACAAATACAGAACTGCCGACACTGACCAGCCACACAGCGGGGAGCGGTAATTGTCCCAAGCAGCAGCAGCGGCGGCGGTGGCGGGGGTGGCGCTTGCGGCTGCCAGATAGCTTCATTAGCCCGATCTGCTGCCCCGTGCGCGCCCGCTCAGCTGGGGCCCAGGACCGCGCGCGGTCGCTGCAGGCGAGTGCGCGAAGCGATACCGCTCTCCCCTCCCCTCCCTTCCCCTCCCCTTCCCCACCCACCCTCCGCTCCGAAAAGCGCCGCCGCCGCCGCCGCACCTGCATGCGGGCGAGATACGCGCCACCTGCGGCGCGGCGCGGAAGGTCAAAGTTCAAAAGCCCGCCGCCGGCAGGGCGCCGCGCCATTGTGCTGCCGCGAATGGGCGGCCCGCCGGCTGACCGGGTGGCTGGCTGGCTAGCGGGCCGGCGCTCTGTACAGGCGCCCGCGTCCCAGTGGGAGACGATTATTTAGCCGGGCCTGAGCGAGCGCAGTGAACCACTCATTGATGCTGCCCACGCGAAATTAAAGAGATTCAGTCTAGAAAATAGGAGATAGATTTCAAAAAAAAAGTTGGGAACGTTTCCCCATGGGGTGAGTTTTTGAAGAATAACACCACAGGACCTCCTCTTGTAGGAAGCGACTAACGAGAGCAAATACCCACTGTCCCTATCTAGGTAAATTACTCCAACGTGCACGATTTGTTCTCATTCTTTTTACACCTGCTCTTTTTCTGAATTATTCCTTAAATTCGTTCCTGAGAAGTTTTGTCTCCATTTCCAAATCGAAATCCCACCCCCCTACTAATACCACTATTATTCTCAGCTTGGAGTTTACGAGTGGACTGAGCAGCTCATTGACTACCGGTCCCTCAATATTTCGTACCGTCCCCTTCCTTTCGCTTTCAATAAGGTAGAGGGGGGCTCAACTGGCGAAAAACGCCAGCTCTTCTAAAGGTTATTTTACACAGTTCAATTTGCGTGCTGATTCTTGTACAGAAACTATACGGAAACTTGAAAATCCCAAACTAGAACTATAAAAAGCCAAAAGACGTGTTTACACTGTCTGCAAGTTTTCTGTACGATTTGCCTCTATACGTCGCTAGGGACTCTGCCGGACTACAAATGAATTCCTGAATTGCCCAGTCAGATTACATTCATTTACGACATTTGTGTACGTGCGTTCTGAGCACCATGAAGACTTTTTAGAGTATTAATGAAACATGAAGAGAAAAAATAGAAAGACCGTCATTCTAAGCATGGTTGTGGATGCTAAGGCTTTAAAGGTTGCCCAGAAAAAAACGCTCCTTATAAAGAAAATCTTGGCAGCAAAAGTGAAATTCAGTAACGTCACATTTGCATGAGGCAGTGAAATATACTTCCCCGAAAAGCCGAGAACTCGAATCCGCCACACCAATACACAATATCACACGAATCGTACCAAACCTAACCACAGAACGCAAAAGGATGAACGATTTCTGCCGCAAGCAAAGCCTTTAGTGAACGAAGCTGTCGCTAGAACTGTAGATATAAACCGGACATTTTCTCTAAGAAAAAATAAGGACATGCTCAAAAGTTTTCAAGTAGAAATCGTTCAGAGTGCAACGCAAGCTTTCTGTACGAGTTATCTGCTCGGAAATTGTACCGTGAAAAGGGCGTTAAGGAAGTCAAGCTGATAGAAATCCTGCGAGCCAGCAGCATCCTGACTACAGGCAAATGACAAGCAATCCAAAAATCTCATAAAACATTGGCGAAAAAGGCGCGAAATAGAACTACGAATTGTGAAAGAAAAATGCATATTACAACGTGAAATGTGAGAGGTCTAGGACACAAAGGAATAGAACTTAGATTAGATTGTTACTCTTTTGATTTGGAAAGAATAATAAATATCAAACGAAAACTTGGATTATCCAAATTTAGTATTATAGAGGTTTATGCTCCAAACGATGGAAAACCCTAAAATATTACACTTTATGAAAATCTTCAGACACTTGTAAACGGGGACCAACAAAATGAATATCTTATAGTAGCTGGTGATTTCAACGCCATCGCTTTGCCATTCAGACTGTTCCAATTAGACTTGATGGGTCCACACGGAGAACCGGTTGTGAACAGAAATGTTAAAAAGTTTCGAGATTTTGTATTATTGAATTGTCTGAGAAATACAAACTCCTTCCGTCGATATAAAAATACATAAATATTCATGGAACACCAGAGATAGCATGCCCAGAAATGGTGCAAAGTTGAGAGATTTTATATTATTGAATTGTATGATAAATACAAACTCCTTCTGTCGATATAAAAGGTACATAAATATTCATGAAACACCAGAGGTAACATGCCAATCATTAACTATGTATGTTTTAACAACCAGCAGGACGTCTCTACTAGCACGTAACATCAGAATGTATAGGAGCTACGATGCCAACTTTGAGCATTTCTTTTAAAATCAAACTAAAGAGATGGAACTATGACGAATATAAAATTGAACATCATTTTGAATATATTAGTTGGAAGATAACGGATGTACCTTTACTCTACTGTTATCTTAAAATATGTTCAGTTAATGCAATTACAAGGAGACCTGTGGAACAAGTAACGGAAGATAAGAAGGTCTTGTAGAAAAATATATATATTATGAGCTTAATATAGATATGGAAGGGTAGGGAAGAGAATGGGCCTTGACATGCAAGAGCTCTCGCACGGGTATGCTAGCTAAAACAAAATTGCCGAAGACGATCTCAAGAAAAATGGCATACGCACGCTCGCTGTCATCAAAATAGGCAAATTTGTGTTGCTACAAATCAGGTATTTCCCCCGAGACAATCACGGAAACATGCCGTTAAATGAAAAGGCCCTTTACGTGTTACTAAGATCAAGTTCTTGGAAACTTTTGATATTTCGCAAGATGCCAATTGAAGACGATTCGTCGCCCATCGTTCGAATTTTCTCCCAACACGTGACTCCTATTATGACCACCACTCCAATCTTTTTCTGGGGGGGGGGGAGAAAACAGGCAGGCCTCTGGGGTACTGATAAATGGCGTGACAACACCAATCTACGAAACAACGACTCCACCTTAGAATAAACACTCGCTTAGGTCCAAATTCCGCGCTTAGCCCCTACCATCTACCTCGTCACACCATCCGGAGACACACAAGCGTCCGCCTTCGGTCGAGACCGCCCACTGCGTCTAATCCTGATACTTCTTGCCCCACTACTCTTTTTGGTGTCTTCTCGCACGCGGCGGAGAAAAAGGCTGAAGCCGGCGCCCAGGAAGGCGTAGGGTTCCTGCGACCCATACTACATAGCGAGCTTAAATAACGTACTGAGTTTCAGGAAGAAAAACTACACCAACTATACCGACAGAGTGACTCCGTCCAGTTTGTCTTACTATTTTCTACTTTTCCTTTGTCTAATTATTACTGCGGCGAAGATGTAACGGTTAGCGTTCGGACTGTTATACACAAGTCCGCGGGTTTAAACCCGAACAACGCTATGGATTTTAAGGGCGAAAAGATCCTTCGTACGCTTTTCTTCGGGGGAAAGTAAATCCGGCTGTATCATGGTAGTAGATTTACTGCATGTAAAACATCCTCAAGTATAGATGAAGCCTATGAACTAAATTCAATTGCCTGTTTCAGAGGCCACAAATACCTTCGCTAGTGGGTGAAAGGAGCGTAGAGAAATTTACGTGGTCAGACGGAAGAACAGACCTCATTGCCAGAGTTTCGCCACGTAAAAGCATCAATTGAAGTCCATTCCATTCAATAATTTCAATAATTTCAATAATTTCAATCGTGTCAGTCGTGTCAATCGTGTCAGTCGTGTCAGTCGTGTCAATCGTGTCAATCGTGTCACTCGTGTCAATCGTGTCAGTCGTGTCAATCGTGTCAATCGTGTCAGTCGTGTCAATCGTGTCAATCGTTTCCATCGTTTCAATAATTTCAATAATTTCAATAATTTCAATAACTTCAATAATTTCAATAACTTCAATAACTTCAATAACTTCAATAACTTCAATAACTTCAATAACTTCAATAACTTCAATAACTTCAATAACTTCAATAACTTCAATAACTTCAATAACTTCAATAACTTCAATAACTTCAATAACTTCAATAATTTCAATAATTTCAATAATTTCAATAATTTCAATAATTTCAATAATTTCAATAATTTCAATAATTTCAATAATTTCAATAATTTCAATAATTTCAATAATTTCAATAATTTCAATAATTTCAATAATTTCAATAATTTCAATAATTTCAATAATTTCAATAATTTCAATAATTTCAATAATTTCAATAATTTCAATAATTTCAATAATTTCAATAATTTCAATAATTTCAATAATTTCAATAATTTCAATAATTTCAATAATTTCAATAATTTCAATAATTTCAATAATTTCAATAATTTCAATAATTTCAATAATTTCAATAATTTCAATAATTTCAATAATTTCAATAATTTCAATAATTTCAATAATTTCAATAATTTCAATAATTTCAATAATTTCAATAATTTCAATAATTTCAATAATTTCAATAATTTCAATAATTTCAATAATTTCAATAATTTCAATAATTTCAATAATTTCAATAATTTCAATAATTTCAATAATTTCAATAATTTCAATAATTTCAATAATTTCAATAATTTCAATAATTTCAATACTTTCAATAATTTCAATACTTTCAATACTTTCAATAATTTCAATACTTTCAATAATTTCAATACTTTCAATAATTTCAATACTTTCAATAGTTTCAATAGTTTCAATACTTTCAATACTTTCAATACTTTCAATAATTTCAATAATTTCAATAATTTCAATACTTTCAATACTTTCAATACTTTCAATACTTTCAATACTTTCAATACTTTCAATAATTTCAATAATTTCAATAATTTCAATAATTTCAATAACTTTAATAAATTCAATTACTTCAATAAATTCAGTAACTCAATAATTTTAATCACTTCAGTCATTTTAAGCAATTCCATCGATTCAATTCAATCAAAATCGATTCGGTTCGGTTCGATTCGATTCGATTCAATTCAATTTAATATTGAGCATCGTTCTGTTTCGATTTGTGTCCAGCATCGTGGAGTTGGCGCGCACTGCGCGGTGAGGCGTCTCGACGCTTCGTCGCGGGCGCCGACTTCCGCTTCGCCGCGTCGCTTATCGCAACCATCACGGCGCGGCGCCGCCTTTCATTCCGCAGGCGCATCGATTTTGTGTTTGCCGCGACGAATAACTCTAATCTACTTAGGCTTTTACAAAATCGATAGCTCTCTCTCTGCTCGGAGATGTCCGCCCGGCCGGGGTGGAAAGCCTCGCAGGCCAATCGATTATCCAATGCTTCGCGAAAATGTGACAGACGGAGGCGGCGACTCCCGCGGATTCGTAGAGGGGTGCAATTCGTCGTAGCAATGATGTTCGTTCTAAACACAAAATGTAAAGATTATGTGCTGGGGGAAACGCTCAGGATCATGTGGACAGAAGATTTAATGTATTTGCCTCCCCCCCTCAAATAAAAAATGCTTTGTTCAAGAAACTTATTCAATTATCAGCGTAAGCATATCGTACATACATTCTGTTACTCTATCAAACAACGATATAAGTAATGACATTCCGCAGAGATAGATAATGGAGCAAAAATTAAGTGGTAACACTACAAACAAATGAGTTGGAAATTAACAAATTGTCGCTACTTCAAACAATAAATGCAATGGGGAATGGAAAACGAGGATCTCTAGACATATTAGCAATGACTCGCATAGGCCAGAAAAGCAAATGGTTCGACTTCCCTTCAGTTTTTTCTTTCTCCACTGCCAGGCGCAATACTGCCCGCAGGACGTAACGGCATTGAGCCAGTGTTATCTTGTTCTAATTGCCCTTCGTAAAACTAGAGGAGCCCAACAAGATTCCAATTAATTGTAGAATGCGCCTCCAGCGCAGTAGCACGTGTCGCAACTTGACCACACATGCTAGCAGTGGTAAAGCCGACACGGTACACCAGACACTAAGAAATTCAACAATAGTGTCGAAAAGTAGTGATCGATTCCTTACGTTTTCAAAAGCTAATTCATTAAATCTAAATACAATATGTTTCTGAATATGGTTATACATGTTTTATTTGCAAACAGTATTTTATTATGAAATCATAAAATATCAAATGGGAAACCACAAGGGTATTGGAAATTACAGATTTATTTCGAAGTTCTCAAAGCACGCATTGTACTGATATATTATGAGCGTAAATAATAAATGGATATATGGATTGAAATGAATAATACACACATTATTTAGATATAAAACAAAAACAATTGTCAGTGATAAAATCAAGCAGATAATTCGTCTTCATTTTTTTTTTTATTTTCTTATGGCATTCACTTGTGAGTGAATGCCATAAGAAATGCCTTCACAAGTGAATTCGTCTCCGATTCGTTAACTCAGGGGAAATTCCTAATTCCGAATGAGTTCCTGCGTGGCATCTATTCCGGTTCGTAAACTATATAGTATATTGTGTTCCCAGGCAATACAGAACGACTTCATGTGAAAAAGTCCGTCCATACTATACAAAATGAAACTGGTCGGGCGGTAATGGAATTGGATTTTTTCATTACACTTTTCGAATTTCTCTTCTTCTTAAAAATATCCCCTCTGTCAATCTTATTAATTTTATATTTAGTTACCAGTGTAGATGGTCTGTTTTGAGGTACTGTTCGGGAAGGGTTTCTATAAGCGTCTCTGCTATGAGGAATTTCAGCAATTCTTGTATTTCTATCTCTTCATCTTTTCTTTCTCCTGTGGTAATACTGTACGACAACCAATTAAGCTGCATGGTGCGTTTATTTTATTTTCTTCTTCAATGTCTTATAGAATGCGTTTTTCTCAAATACAATATATTTGACTTTAAATTACATATATATTGGACGTCTTTTTAACTCAAAATTTAATTTCAAATACTGATTTAATTACAAATACTAAAATAATATTGAATTAAATTGTTCATTTCTGAACCGTATAGTTAATATTCCAGTTGCAACACGGTAAAATGTTAAAATGTAATGATTTTGAGATCATTAATTTAATCGGAGTCTCAGAATCATTCAGCAAACGAAAACAGTGTTTAATGTGGATATTCTGATGATTGTGATGATTGATTGAATTAATGCTTTATTTTACGTGGCGAGACTCGGGCCATCAGTCCCGCTCTTCCGTCTGACCACGCAAATTTTGCCACGCTCCTTTCACCAACTAGCGGAGAAACGAGGTATTTCTTGGGAGACGAAACAGGCGATTTGAATTTTGCTCAGAGGCCTCATTTAGGCTTGATGATCTTTTACATGCACGTAAATCTACGAACACAGGACAGCCGGCTTCACTTCCCCTCCGAAGGAAGGCGTACGAAGGGTTTTCTCGCCCTTAAAAATCCACAGCTTCGATCGGGATTGAACCCGCCAACTAGGGTATAACAGTCCAATACGCTGACTATTACACCATCGCCGCGGCGTCTAAAATTAAGTCTAAAATTAACAGGAAAATGCATCTATATTAATAATTCAAACACATTAAGGTCTTTGAAGAAACAGCGGAACACTTGCACACTGACCTTACGAGCATGCGACATTCAGAGTTGTCTGTGCACTCAGACGTAGGTTTATCGCGCGGAAAGATATTCCCCTTCTCCCTCGCAGCGCTCTCTATCCACGCTTTCTATCCACGCATTCAAAAAGAAAGTATTTCCACAAATGTTAAAAAAATGTAAAAAAAATCAATGCTACGTAACATTAATCGAATACCTCCCTTGCACCTATGTAACGCAATGTAACGCCAAGAACCTTGCGATTATCTGTTCTTTAGGGGTCATCCATAAATTACGTGACGCTAAAGAGGAGGGAGGGGGTTTGAGGCAGCGTTACATAGCGTTACATTACGTTACATAGGAGAAAGGGAGGTATTCGATTAGTGTTACGTAGCATTGATTTTTTTTACATTTTTTTAACATTTGTTGAAATACTTTCTCTTTGAATCTTATACTAAAACCTTAAATATTATCTAATTAATTTGCTTTAAAACATAAATAATTTTGTTATTAGAAGTTATTACAATAAATACAAATATTTTTTCAAAGGTTTTCTATTGAATCTGTAAGATTATGAAGAAAATATTTAAAACTGATCAGCAGAATTTTATAGAATACAATTAAATAGGCGATGTGTGAACGGTTTGTGAACAGAAATATTCTTGCTTGTGCGTCCTTCCTTCACTCAAACGTTCCCCCAATCTTATTGTTAGATGCTGTCAACATAAAAAAATTATTCCGATTTTATTTATCATAAATTATATTACACGCAAATAAAATGAATACAATTTTTTACAGAGCTACAATTTACTTTCACTGTCACAGCATCACGTAATTATTTAGGGTGTTTCAATAATACGTTACGGGTGCGTTACAGGGGGGAGAGGGGGTATTCAAAATACTCCAATTTGCGTTACATAATTTATGAATGACCCCTTACAACCTAGAAAGGGCACCCGTTTTTCCGACCATTTAATTCGTCCATTCCTAAACTTTTAGCGTTTGAGTTATACAGTAATTGTCACACCCTTTATCTCCCTCACTTCTCAGAGACTTCTAGAACGTGGAACGGCCTTATGCAATAAGAAATCATTTCATCACACGGCCCTAATAGGTGGCGTGGGGGCATGTCGGGGAAAGAAGAATTAGCTGCTGAATCGACTGAAACGGCTGAGAAACGACTGCGGGACGTCGTTTAAGGTTGTTGAGATTGCGATTCAGAGTTTTGGTTCCTTCCCTACCGGCGTTACTTTGAACTCCCCTGAACAATTCAGATCAGGAAGAAACGTGGATCTCCTAGTGGGCAAGTATTAGCACGGACATGTATACCAGGGTAGAGCGATCGACAACGGTAATTTGGAACTTTTTGCGCATGAACAATATACGAGAGGTAAGCAAGAAGTTTTTTGACGATAAACATGTCAATTCGTCGCCAGTCCGTATTTACGGCGCCTGTCGGAAGCATTTGAGTTTAGGGGATGGGCCACATGGTCATGTGTTTCATTGATTGATGATTCCGGGCACGTCAATTGCTGAGAACATTAGTCCCAAAAGCATAGTGCATGTTTTATCGCGGGAAATGGCGGTGATCTTCCTTCACTAAACGGCGAGATCCGGCGCCACTATACCCGTCGGCTTGCGGTTTTTTTTCCGAACCAGCGATCGACAGCGGTAATTTGTAACTTTTTTGTCGCATGAACAGTATAGAGGTAAGCAAGAAGCACCCCATCCAGGCTGGTAACCAGGAGTCTCTCACCAGCGGGGCACCGTGCCAGCCGGGACAAGTCCTAGGGTCCAATCTAGTTTCTCAATATATATGGGAGTGTAGTGCAGGTAACTGTGTGTGTAAGTAAGGCGTGAGGTTAGAACAAGGTGGACGAAGGAAAGATGGGGCGCGGTTATTATCCCGTTTGTAAGGGTACTACTCCGGCATTCGCCTGGTGCTGATCGGAGAACCCGTAGAAAACTACCGATCAAAACTGTCGTGTGCTAGAATTATCTCCCAAACAGCGTATGAATTGGATCTATCTATGTAGCCAGTGTCGAAACTGCTGCCACCGTCGGAACTGGAACTCGAGGCCACCGGTCAGAAGCAGGGCAGTGACATCAATTGATGTTCTGAACCACTAAGCCGGTGTAATATCAAATTCGGACGTCGTTTATTGCAGTCCAACCACCTCCTCTGCCCCTCATTCACAGCGCATCCGCTGGACAAGAAACGACACAGAAAAGGAAGGGCAGAAATTGACAGGTGGCGGCGACGAGGGGAGGGAGAAGAGCAATTGCGTGTCTGAAAAATGGGATCATAATGTCGAATAAGTAGGAAAAAAGATCGAATACTTTGAAAGGAAGTTTATCTGTCTGAAGTCGTTGCAACACACCGAAGAAAAAATAACCCAGCCCCATTAAACGAAAACTTTACTAAATGAAAATCAATGCAGAATGTGTCGAAAAAAATTAATGAATTCATAAATTAAGAATTCTTTTTTCATTTTCAGTGAAAACAATACGGTATACTACCGTGCCTACGATAAAGATTGTAGGTACTTAGGACTGTTTTATACCTTCCTCAAATTTGTGATTCTTTCATTTGCAACATTTTGCCTGTTTAAAATAATATTTTTGCCTCTTAATTCATTTACTCATTTCGATTTGCCAGTTTTGAATAAATGTCTTACACAGAAAATGGGTCTTTCGTATATCTCAGCTAAACAACTGAATTTTTTTGCCAAAAAATTAGATCCAAATTAACCTTTTAAAACCCTTCCTTCTGAAAAAAAATGTGGGTCTTTAATAGTAAGAACTCTATCAATACCTCTCTCAATAAGCTATTTATATGACATCACTTTCCCAAAAATATGTGTGTAAACATTGTGGAAGAGTTGTACTCTCAGACTTATAAGTAGACTTACAAATAGATACAGACTTGTAAAACCCGTAATCTAGTATCTTACTGAATTTGTTGTGAATATATAAAAGGGAAACAACAAGGAAAGCAGTTAAGACATGTAAGACGACGGGCGTGAAAGACTAGCGAAGTCGTTCGAGCGAAACTGCAAAACCTGAACTATCTGGAGCAAGTGAAAGAGAATTGAATCGTTTATTTCGGAAACCATCAAACGCCAAGTTCCTCGTTTCGAGAAAACTGAGAACAAGTCTCTCAATTTTTCAGATTTTAAAATATTTTTTATTAAAGTAGTTGAAAAATGAATATTTTTCATTTAAATATTCTCTAAACGATGTGTCTATTCTCCTCTAACAATAATCTTTCGCTAAAGCGTGTTTTGTATTTTGGCTTACGACAAGTTTCTGAAATAAACTTTTGAATTGCACGCGGAGACATTGTTACTATTCCAAACATGTCGAGTGAGAACAACACGAGGATCTATATTAGAAGGCAAGTTAAAATAACTCGACCTGGTCAGCCGGGTAGAGAGGAAAAGTAAATAATTATATCTATAGTGTGAAAGGAAATAATTTTATAATTTATATCCTAGCTTCGTCGCGGCCAGCTTACACACCTCCGCAACCCCACCTGGGTCCGCTCTCTCTGTTTCGTTCTCTGTGCCCGTCCCGCCCCGCTCTGCGTCACCTTCATCTGTAAGCGCCGCAACTAGCATGTCATGCATACAAGCTTTGACCAGTCCTGCCTTGCCTAGATGAAAATGGATTGCATCATTTTTTGTCTGCATATTTAAAAACATTATTGTCTCCCCAACTCTGTTTTTAATCCCGTCAGAGATTAACGTTGAACATTTCTTTCATATTGGTTATTCACAGCTAATAGAACATATTTGATGTTTCTAATATTCAGTGGAATTGTCTCTACATTGGTAGGTCAGTCATGTTTGTAGTAATATGTTGTAGCTATTTTGGCCTGATGAATTTCGTAGTGTGGCTGAAACGCAGACAACTTTGCGTAGAACGCGGAGTCTATAGTACAGTCTTCGTTGAATCCAATCGCGGGAATCTACGTTCTCATAAGTCATATTTCATCTAGTGGCCTGCCGCAGAAAATATGCTGCTGAGAAAAACCGCACCAAATTAGTTTCCAAAATGAAGGGACACGCACACACTGCTCAAAAATAACAAATAAAATATTCTCTTAGAGCAACGCAATAAATTAAATAATTTAACAAAAACAGTTTTTATGAATTCTGCAATAACATACTTTAGTATACATACGATATACAGTGATGAACATATCAAGAAAATTTAAAAAAAAATGCTGTAACGCAACAATAGAATAGCAACTACTTAATGACGCGAGGCCTCTTCCCTGCAGCTCCCTTGCTTCCTTGCCGCTTCCTCGCCGCTTCCTTGTAGTCGAAGGACGTCAGCTATATCGTAAGCAATGGAGCATTGACTCGGAGCTGTGCGAGTTGTATGAGAATGGGAAAGAAAACGCAATCAAATATTTGCATTTTCAGCGAAAACCGCAACTGTTTCATTGGTTTTGGATTGTTCCCAAGTTCCTAGCTATCCAACAAAATTATTGTTTTTGGTTGCATAGTTTTCTCTCTTTTCAGTGTCTGCGCGCATTGTAAACTAGTAATATTTAATATAAAGAGTTTTTAGTAGCAATCATAAGAGCTACAAAAACGAATTTACGTATATTCCTTCAACCTGATCCATAGTACTACGTTTTAATCCTCCAGCTCCTCACATTCACTTTTTATACTATTTCGGTGTACCATTTCATTCCTTTATTATACTGTTTCATTCCAATAACGTCTATTACTGCTTGTTTTTATGTACTAGTTCGGTACCTGAAAACTATCACTCTTTTTAAAAAATAATCCTTTTGAAATGTGGGAAGAGCTTCATTCTGAAACCCAACTTCGTTTCTAACAGCACGGACTACAAAGAGGCTGTACTCTCCAAAAATGTAAAAGAACGCACAAACAAGTCTCATACACTGAAGAGCCAAAAAAACTGGAACAGCCTTACGAATTGAAATAAAGAGATCTGGAACCAATCAGAATACGGCGATCCGGTCGGCAACGACTATATAAGACAGAGGCTGGCACAGTTGTTAGATCGGTTACTGCTGCTACAATGTCAGATTACCACGATTTAAGTGAATTTGAACGTGCTGTTATAGTCGGCGTAAGAGAGATGGGGCATGGCATCTCAGAGGTCGCGATGAAATGTAGATTTTTCCGTACGACCATTTCACGTGTGTACCGGAAAACCACTAAAACACCAAATCTCTGTCATCGCTGTTGCCACAGAAAGATCGTGCAAGACCGGAACCGACGACGACTGAGGAGAATCATTACATGTGACAGATGTGCAACCCTCCCGCAAGTTGCTGCAGATTTCAATGCGGGCCCATCTGTTCAGCGTGCGAACCATTCAACGAGACATTATCTATATGGGGTTTCGGAGCCGAAGGCTTACTCTTTAACCGTTGATGACTGCACGTCTCAAAGCTGTACGCCTCACCTGAGCCCGTCAACACCCACATTGGACTGTTGATAACTGGAAACACGTTGCCTGGTCTGACGAGTTTTGTTTCACATTAATCCAACAGCACTTACTTTATCGAATTATTGGTGACTTTTGCAATTTCCAAAAATCCTGAGTTTAATGAAAATTGAACCTGCGCCATTTTTATAAGCGTATATTGTTCTATTTTAGAAAAAAAGAAACATTTTATACGTAATATATGTAAGATAAACATGTTTTATTAGTAATTTGTTCTTCTCAAACATTCGGGAAATACAATTGTACATAAATTTCGGTCCTCTAAAGAAACCACTCTGTAATGTTTGTTTCTAAATAATCCTTTTAAATAGTAGCCCCAAAATAAAATAGACAATAACAGTAACACAAATGCAAACCTACCTATAATACGAACGTAGTACAAACAATATGGCCAAATGAAAATGATATAATCTACAAAAAAATTACTACGAGAACAAAACTTTATTATTCATATCCGTAGTTTGGATCAAGAGGATGAAGTCTTTTCAGTCTCCTTGTCGCCATGCTATGGTCCAAGATGTTGATGGCCAGATGATAAATATTATTTTTGAGTCTGTGTTGCTATTTGACAGATTTGAGAGTACTTTCTTCTTTGATGGTGGTGACACGGAGGTCTTCATGTAGTATGGAGTTTGACTCAAACCAGGTAATTTTGTCTTTTAATCTTCGAATTTTAGATTGAAATCCTTGACAAATTTCAATAGTTGAATTTGAGGCTGTTTCTAAACTTAAAGATTTCCTCCCCTATTGACATTTGTCAACATTTTAGTTTAGCTTCCTTCCTTTTATCAAAATATGTCTCTTCCAGGTTAACGCCTATTCAGAAAATTTTGTTTTTAAAATTGCCTTAATTTCCCACAACTCTTTGGCTTTGTTCTCGACTGTGCTGTGCAAGACATTTTGGTATCATAGTAATTCATGTGGAAACCACGCACGTCCTTTGGGAGATCATCCATCACACGTCAGCATGAAACAGTTATTGTCCCTTTTAAACCCCCTTTTACCTAATTGAGTGGCTGTTATTCTCCTGCTTTGCATCGTCTGCTCAGCATACATAATATATGTCATACTCGTTCCCTTACTCTCAGCTAATGTAATATCGCCTAATCCAATCGGGGGTACTCATGAATCGTGAATGAGGCATGAAAAAAACACATCATAGCTTTCTAATTATCGAATTTTCTTTCACTTTGACAGGGTACATGTTGCCTTAACATTTTAACTTACATGCCACCTATCACATAAACTATTCCATGATGCATTGTTGAAATGAAATAATTATATAAGCTCAGTCCTTGCAAACACATCGCACAAATGGACGAGATCTAAAAAATACAACAGAGAAATATTATATAAGGGTTCATTTCACGAAAAAAAATCTAAAAATATTTTTTCAGACCGTTTAATACTTACTCTCCAAGACTAATAAAATGAAGAAAATTTACAAATTCTAAAAAAAAATTCAATTACTGTGCACTGTGAACACGGAGTTAAACCTGTATTTGAAATAGTTTATACAAATGTTTTACCAAGTTTTTTACATGTACGTTGTAATGAACCATAGTAGAAAATCTAGTTATCCACCTTAAAAACGTAATGAATCACATATAATTAGTGTTATTATTGACTTTTTTAAAGGAACACAAGAGTCATACACTAAGTTTGTTGGACATTGCGTTTTTTACAATCTTTGCATTTAAAAACACTCAAGCTTTGAGTTTAAACAACTTGCTACCTTTTGTGATAAGCGAGAAAGCCCCTGTTTTATTTTAACATAAACGGCATGAAAACGTTATAGATAGCACGACAATTAATGGACAAAGAATGATAACTCAAAGAATACAGGTTGCCAGGGCGACCAGTAAACAAAGAACTATGTTTCATAGACGCGAGCATGACATTCTTACGGAAGGGAAAGCGCAGCCCCATGTAATGAATAAGGAATATTTGTATAAGAGACGGTGCGAGGATAATAAGGAGACATTTTGGTGTTCACCTTCTCCCTCTCCCTCCCTCCCCCTCCCTCAATCCCTCCCTCTCCCTCTCTCCCTCCCTCCCTCTCCCTCCCTCTCCCTCTCTCTCCATCTCCATCTCCCTCCCCTCTCCCTCCCCCTCTTTCTCCCTCTTCTTCACTCTTCCTCTCTTTCTCTTTCTCTCTTTTTCTCTCTCTCTTCTCTCTCTTTTTTCTCTCTCTCTTTCTTTCTCTCTCTCTTTCTTTTTCTCTCTTTTTCTTTCTCTCTCTTTTTCTTTCTCTCTCTTTTTCTTTCTCTCTCTTTTTCTTTCTCTCTTTTTCTTTCTCTCTCTTTTTCTTTCTCTCTCTCTCTCTCTCTCTCTCTCTCTCTCTCTCTAACGCCATCGAGGTCCTATCGGGTGCTATTACCATCGGTTAGGATTGGAGTTACTATTTCAATTAGAGGGAAGAGGTAGGGAACACGGAAGTGGGAGCGATATTTTTCAGAGTTTCAAGCGTTAATAATCTAGAGAATCCAAAATTATTTTTTGAATGTTAAGTTAAATTTGAAATAGACTTTGTACTCGGAACGCAATTTATAATAGGAAAGAATCGAAGAGGGCCGTGTTTTCAACAATTCATGTTGAACCTAGGCAGTCGCGAGTAGGTATTAATTGCGCAACATTTCTTGAACAATGACCTTACTTCCTGAACAGTATCTTCGAACAAAATCACTTTTAAACGATCAGCAATCAGGTTTCCGTTCCGGCAGGAATACAGGAACCGCGTTACTAAACGTCCTTGAAGACGCGAGAACAGCAATAGATTACAGTAATATAACTATTTTGGTTCTTCTGGATTTCAGCAAAGCATTCGATTCAGTAGATCACGACATCCTGCTCGCCAAACTAAAGATCATGGGATTTGCACAGCCCACGTGTAAATGGTTTCTTAATTAACTTCCAGAACCCAAAGAGTGGTGTCCGGTAGCCGTAGCTTAAGGGACTTGAAGCTTAACCGCGGAGTTGCTCAAGGCACTGTGTTAGGGCCACTGGCCTTCTTAATCTATGTAAATGACGTGGGAAATGCACTTAAATATTGCAGTCATCAAATGTATGCGGATGATCTCCAGATATATCTAAGTGGTCACCCGTCTCACCTCGTTTCACTCGTACAAAAAATTAATGAAGATTTAATAGCGGTGAACAACTGGGCAGCGTCTTTAGGCTTACAATTAAACCCAAACAAGTCACAGTGCATGGTTATCAGCTCAAAATGCACTGTGAATAAAATCTCTTCTTCTCCTTTGCCTAATATTTATATAAATGACACCATTTTACCTTGGTGTTCTGAAGTCAAGAACCTAGATGTAGTTATCGACAACACTCTCAGCTGGAACTCGCACGTAGATTCAACCTGCCGTAAAGTTTTTGCTTCAATGCACTCACTGAAACGCCTGCGAGCACTTTTACCAGGTAGCACACGTGAGACTCTCATCAAATCACTTATCATGCCACATTTCGACTATTGCGACTTTCTTCTGACCAACATGACATTCAAATTACAACGTAAACTTCAAGTAGCCCAGAACGCATGCGTACGTTTTATTTTTGATTTAAGAAAATACGACCATGTATCCGAATTTTTTGACAGAATTCGTATGCTTACTCTAGACAAAAGACGGTTACTCCACTCTTTACTTCTTCTTTATAAAGTTTTAATCGGTTCTCATGCAACACGCCTCATAAGTAACTTCAATCCTCTGAAACTACATCGAGCTCGTGAATCAGCCCTGCTTTGTGTACCACGTCACAACACGACTTCATTCAGTAAATCATTCACCATTACAGCTATCCGAGCCTGGAATAAATTATCAGCGAGACTAAAACATTTAAATACTTTCGGCAAATTCAAAGCTGAATTAACCACATGAGTAAGGAATAACGACATATAGAACGGCGTTAACGTCTTCTTCAATCTCCAGACTTCTCCCACTCCCAAGCGCCCCGTCACCGCCCCCGTTAAACACCCTCTATTTCCCCCTCTTTATTCTCAATATTCTACCCCATACCTCATTGCTCTATCCTCACCTTCCATTCCCTCTCACACCTAAATTATGAGCATTATTATTTTTCTGTGTACCCTAATGAAATTGTTAATAAAATATACAAAAAATTAGTGACGTTCCAGATAAAATATACTTGTAGCTATCTTTGTACCATCATCAGGATATTCACTACAATATATTGGCATAAACAAAATTGATGTTAAGATACCCGCACTCTTTGTATTGTTCCTTAATACTGCCAGTATTGTGTTTAAAATTACTGTTATTATTAGCTTATAGTGTATTGTGCTTCTCTGGTGTAAAAATTATTGTATATTTATATTAAGTGCTACTGTAAACTAAACGTAGCTTTCTGTAACGTTCCTCAAATAACTTCACTTTTTTCGCCTACTTCTTCTTCGTCCTTTCCTTCGCTTTTTCTCTCTTCCCTCTCCCTCACAAACTTTATCATTTATACTTTTTGACCCCTTCCCCTGTACGTCTTTTCTTTTCTCTTTCACGAAACTTCCCTTTCACTACTCAGTATAACATACTCAGCTCTATTAACGTTCGGCCCTAAGCCGCCATCCTGATTGAGGTTTTTCTGGGTTTACTCAATCGCTTAAGGCGTTTGCCAGGATGGTCCCTAGATTTGTTCTCCCAGACGTAAATGTACAGCTTGTCCTCCCCTCTTAAAATGTTACTACTCTAAATGTATGTAAATTCAGTGGTTAGGCGGAAGAGCAGGCCCTATGGCCTGAGCCTCGCCTTTAATAAAGACATTATTATTATATTATTATTATTACTTCCTTCTTTCTGATACTATGGACAGTTGAAGACACAAGCTCGCAGTGAGCACTGATGTCAACATTCGAAACACATCTTCACAGGCGTAAAATAGAAACTATTTTCTGTTGAAGACGAGAACTTCGGTCCATGATTTTCTCAAAAAATCTAAAGAAATGACGGAAGCAGGTGAAGATCCATCACAGGAGATACCTCGAACTCCTGAGAAAGTTCGAACGCAAATTATTGAGAAAGTCGTGAAGTCATGAATGATTCTCCAGAGATTGGTATTGTTTCATAAAATCTAATGGCCGATTTCGTGACTAACCCCGTTTAGATAGTAACCACGTTTAGATTTTGAAAAACTGCCTGAGATTGTGAATAGACTTTATATATTAGAAGTTAAAAGTGGATTTTATTTTTCAGAAAATTCTTGAAAGCGTGATGCAATTTATAAGTTGTATTATTACCAGCAATAAAGAAATGATGTTTTGAGGAAGAGTTTCGTGCAAGTCCATTTTTACGTAAAATTCTCGACCGCTTGGACGCAACTCTATCAAAAACAGTAGTTTGGGGGTTAATGGGTTTCGTTGCTTCGATTTCTGGCGTTTTGTATCCACCAGTTAACTAGAAGTTCACTCTTGGTCTCTGCTGCTCCTCCTTTCACGGAAAATTTCCGACAAAACTTCTTCGAAACCAACAACTTGTAACCAAATTTCAGGCTATTATCCCAGTAACCTACAGCATACACTCTCAAGGTTTCTCTCTAGATAATCTGACGTATACCTCTTTTATTCTTCTAACAAATTTACCGCAAAAGACAAAATAAACTATTATTTAATTCGCGTAATTAGGCCCTGAGGAAGGTCGAAGAATGGCGACCGAAACGTCGTCAGCACCTTTGCCCTGGATGCGGCGTCACCCGGACAGCCAAGTAAATACTGACTCCGGCCGCAGAAGCGTATGCTCTCAATATCAACTATCTTTATACACTATAATGCACCTCAAGATATAAATACAGTAATAGTTATACAATGAATGGTCAAGATATGTTCTACATTGATTTCATGAATTTTTATATCACAAATGTCACAACATAAGTTATTTATGCATATCTGGTATTCATTACTTTGACTGTCATCGTTGCCCGAGCTTTGACAAATAAGAGAGTTATATTAGTTTTCCTGGACTTCACTCTAACGCTGAAATAAGGTGGATTTAAACTGCATACATGACTCAGAAAGCCAGAATAATGCCTAAGGGTTATTGTGCTACGTAGTAAATAAGCATTACAGATATAACTAAACCATGAATCAAAAAATATAACTTTACGTTTGCATTCAGGCACTTGTAATTTTGAACAACTTAACGAATTTTTCTTCAAAGAGATTGGATTGAATTTATGTTTCCATTTCTCAACGGATACAAGAAGAATGTAAGCACCTTAAGTCTGCCTTTTTTTATGTAGCAGACCTGAATACCGAGACGATATCAATTCATGCTAATTTCATGCAAATTCATTTTAATGACCTAAACGGTTTGTCAAACATTTTAAAGATAAGATATCTAATTACATCTAATACATATTATATTATAAGAAATAAGTGTCGTGGGAGACATTCACTCTCGAATACATTAAGAGTATAATAACACCTAATTGTGGTAATTAGGAGTGTATAGTGATTCCAAAATTTGTATTAACAGACAACAAAATAAAAGAGAGATTAGAAGCCAAGAAATCGCACGAGGCAGGTGACTGCCCTAAAAACTTTTTAAATTACATTTAGACAAAGCAGAAATAATTGTCAATCCAGACTGCAATCTTATAGCTATAAGATGGGACAGGAAAAATACAACGACCGTATTATTGAAAATAATGTGATAATTGAAAATAATGATAATAGTAGGAACAAAGGCAGTCAGTTGCAGAATTTATACGAACTGTATAACCTATGCATGTTCCTGACGAGAACAACAGTCATGTGTGGCGTCATATCAGTCGCCTTGTACAAACGTGACAAAATATTAGCCACGTGCATTTCATGCACATGAAATGCACGAAGAAGTAGTTTGCGTCAGCGGGCAGCGCTGGTGGGAAGGGGCGCCGGGCTGAAGAATGGCAAACCTAGGGAGCGGAAGGGAAGGGGTGCCGTGACGTGGGTGGCCACTTGTGAACCTCGTAGACTACTTGGGGAAAACTTGTGAACCCCGTAGTCATGCTGACTGTGGAAACGCGTCGGCGGAAACAGTGAGATGACGCAGTCCCGTCAGCCGGCCCAGAAAGTAATATAAGCGGACCCCAAACCTAAACTCCTTCTTCTGATTCTTGGGCGCGTCGGTAGGAAGTCGTGTGGGTTGTGCGCGGCGTTGCATTTCAATGCATAGGCTACTGAGGCAGGGAACTGTAGCCGGCGTGCTACGTCGAGACGGGAGGTGCGGCATACTCGCTTGTATGCTCATGTAGGCAACTGGTCCATCACACCGAATAAGATATCAAATTATCAGGCCAGCGATGGTGGTGACCAGAAACATTCCTTCTGGTAACGGGTCAATATTGTTTATTGTAATTATTGTACATAGTATTCAGGTGTTGGAGCATATTTCAAATAAATACTCAACAATTTACAAATCGTTCACGTCTGTGAGTTATTGCCCCGGCAAAGACGGAACACATGACCTTTGAAAGAACGTGTAAGCCATCCACGGAGCTACGAATGGCTTCGAATAGCTCCATGAAGTCATCAAAAACTAGTATTTTAATAAAAAATAATGTTGGCCAATGCAACGCAATATTTGGAACCAATAAACCACCAATATAATATGTCCCCACCAAAAAACCCCTAGTAAACTAATAATCTAAATAACGTTTTTCCATAAAATTCCTTTACATGACGATTCATCATAAAACGTAAAGAGAGGTATGTCAGCATTACAATATTAATATTTTTAAATTGAAATGATTGACGTACGAGTCATAACTTTGGCAATATAAGGAAATATCCACTTTCAAAGCTAATTTCAGTACCTGATATTACGCAATAATGGTTATCATAATGTATTGAACACTGTTTCACCAGGAATGTATACACATCAAACACGTTATTTCACGGTTGAGTCTGTTTTATTTTAATTTCAGGAGAAAAACCTAGTCAAAAATTTGAATACATTATAAAGTTGAATGCATACCATTTAAAACAATTGAGCAGATTTTCATCTTATCAGAAATTCATGAATGGATGAATAAATGAAAATAACAAAGATAAACCTTACTCAGGCAAAACCTGAATGTTGCAATTGCAGAAAACCATTCGCTCCATCACAGTTTCGCGATGAATAAATAAAAAAATGTTTTCGATTTCGCTTGAAGCGTGCCACACGACCAGCGGAAATGGATGGGTGTTTGAGGGAGAAACTTCCGCGCAACGTACTTCCTCACCACCCCGCCAGATAGCAGCAGGTCCGGCGCGCAAGCCACAACGTCGCCGCCCCAGTCAGCAGGCAGATGGCAGCACGCACCAGAATTAGGACACTGGGACGCGGGAAAAGATCCTGTGGTTTATCTACCAGCGCTGTCCAACTCTAAGATTGTTTTCCTTCCGACTCTTTCACTTCTTCTCTGTCGGATCCTCCGGCTGACGCTAATCGAATCTTCATTGCGAAATTCAAACATTTCCTGGGAAACATAAAGATCTTTGGAACGATTCATCGTGACGATCCAATTTCTTTCTCAGAACTTTTTCCATAGTTCAAGTCGAAATGTAAAAAAGATAATGAAGAGTGACTGACGAGAAAAGGGGCTATAAAGATAAAGTTTTATTTTAAAATATTTTTAAAATGATTCGAGTTATGCTTGGTTTCAAAAATATGATATTCCTAGAAATAATATAGTTTGAGTAAAAGAGTCAGAAGCAACTAGTCATCATTTCATAGTAGTATTTTACGAAACAAAAAATAAAATACAAACATTTTTTATTTGGAGGTATTTATGGCATACGATGGAGCGCGTGTTTTGAAATTGCCAATCTTTTCGGCGCGGCGTGGAGAGAAAGCAAACGTTAAAAGTAATTCGGAAAGAAATCGGTTGTGGCCCATATTCTATAATCACATTCTTATCTTTAAACAATGTAAATATTTTGTAAGTATTTCCAAGTTGATTTTAAATATCAATAAAAACATAACTGAGATGGTAATTTTGCATCTAATAATTTATTGTGTTCGCTCACATAGATTTGTTATTCGTTCAAAGCGCGGAAGGAATTTTTAAATTTGTTTATTTTTTAAAATTGTTAATGATTTTGATACTGATTACACTGACTATCGAATATTATGATTAGTTTTAAATTCAGTTATAACAAAGTTTTGTATTTTACAACGCTAATTCATACTATATGTCATGACTATATAACCTCAAGTTAAAGCCTATAAAATTGATTTCATTTCATTTCTCTGCGACGCGGAGAAAGACCCTGCCGTCCTTCTACCTGCGCTGGCAACTCAATGATTCGGTTCCTTCCGACTCTTTCCCATATTCTCCATCGGCTCTTCCCGCTGACCTCTAATCAAATCTTTCCTGCGAAATTCACGTATTTTAATTCATTCATTCAGACAAATTCGGAGTTCATATCTGAAATATTAAATATTTAAAAATATCGTGATTTTAATAATCGCCTGAACTCATCTTTTACGAGTACCATGTAATCACGAAATCAGAACGAAAGGAACACGAGAGCTCTTCACAGACATTTACGTATCTCGTTCAACGGCTTCCGAAAACATACATGTATTGGATTTTGGTTGCTCCCTTCTTTCATCGCGAAAAATGTACTTGAATTGAGATGTTGCATCGTTTATATTGTTGAATAGAAGAAGCATACCTCCGTAGACTGGAACGTGGAGGACACAAAAGCAAAATCACCCGCAAAGTTAATTCCTCTACCTTCCATTTCCCGCGTACTGCAATAGGAGTCAAAATTAATGTTCACACTAGTGCGCAACAATCGAGCTCCAGCGAGAACGAGAACAATCTCTCCGTCAATTCCTCTAACCCCATTGTTCCTCCATCGTAGTACCCATGGTGTAAGAGAATTCTCTCACACCGTGGTAGTGCCTGCGGCTATAGGAAACGTTTAGAAATCGAGAACTCTGATTCAATCATACGGAGGTCAGGCTCTGGTTTCCACCACTTCTTCCATGTACTTATGGTATTGGAATTAACGCCAGAAAATAAAATGCTAGAATTGACTCACGCACAGTTGTAACATACAGTTGTAACCGCGTCTATTATTAAAATTGAGGTAGTCTAACTACTAGCTCGGGACACTTCTATTTTCATCCAATCAGTTTATTGTGAAGTAGAAGAAGAAGAAGAAGAAGAAGAAGAAGAAGAAGAAGAAGAAGAAGAAGAAGAAGAAGAAGAAGAAGAAGAAGAAGAAGAAGAAGAAGAATTCAAAAAGTTTTTAAGAGGTGAGAGGAGTATTTCAGTTGGAATTCCTCCTCCTGCATGAAAAGCCCAATTAAAAATGCGTGCTTTAATGTGGGAACGTAGTAATTAAAAACTCGCCCGTTCTGGATTTTTGATGCGATCAATATGTAGTAACTGTTTTGAATAAATTGAGTCTAATAGCAAAAATAATGTTTGTTTTTCAGTCGGGAGATGGCTCCCAAGGCTACTGAATCCGCCCATGCTTTGAACAGGCTTTTTCTGAAGTTATAAATGAAATTCATTTGCCATTATGGCTTAAAGATAAGAATATAGATTCCAAGCAAACCTCAAATGCTTCTTTCGTTGCCTCTTTACAATAAATATAGATTTACTTCCACAAATGCATGAAATTTTCTTGTTAAATTACAATTATAAAGTTGAATAAAATATTTATTTTCAAGAATGTTGATTTGATAGTATTTATAGACCTAACATTAAACGTTGGTAAATATTTATTGTTTACTTTACAAACGTTTTTCTGCAGATAGGGTTTTCAATGAGAGAAATATGTCTAACTAAGCAATATAGAGAGTTTTTTTTCTAGTTTGTGGTTAATCCGGAAATAAATTATAACAGTGGAAACTCATTGTCACATTCATTTGAGGAGAAGGGTTGTAAATAAGAATCTGCCCGTTAAAGATCAGTTCTTTTAAACGCCGTCGGTTTAAATATTGATCTAAGACCTTCCTTAGCTACTGTACACCTAGTTTCGACTACGAAGGGCAATGAATAGGGAGCGGATTTCTATGATTTTGCATATTTTTCTTCATCGCTTCAGTGCATAGCTAGATGTAATTTCTTGTATATTATTTGGTTATTAATTGGATGCTTTGTAGATTAATTTGTTAGTGCATATTTATTCATATTTGATCGATTTTTCCTGTTGGGGCATATTCTTGTAATTATAGACAATTTTTTTCAAATTTCGTTAAAATGAAGCCTTACCTCTAAAAGGTTTCATTTTTTCATAGAATATATATTCGCCGTTTATTGATTACAAAAAGCTTGTCACAAATTGCGTAGTTTTTCTTTTCTATAGATGATAAAATACTTTTGCAAACGTAGAATATTTCTCGATACAACATTTTTTAAACAGAAGAAATTCAAAAATAACTACAATGTCCATAACTAAATCTGATATTTACTACAATTATTTCTCCAGCAAAATAAGGTAAATTGTATTATGTTTTTACACACAAATATATCTTTGCATTCCAAGCATGCCTCTCCTGAATTTTACCAACAAAGGTTTCTACAAGAAAAGAAATAGTTTTAATTTTTATTCCATATTAAAGTGTATATTTTAGAATTTTGGGGTCATAAATGCATATTTTTAAAAGCATATTTCAAGATTTTTCGGGTATAAAATTCCTCTTCCTAGTGATGAACAATGTATAAGCAGGACATATCTGACAGTTTCTAGGTTAACGTCATGCCTTCTTCCTGTCATCATCAGAAGACTAATCTTATGCAACTCCTCTGTGGTTTGTGACAATGAGTAACATTTCGTATGAAATAATATCTTAAAGATCATATTGCATAAAGTAATTTGTTTTGCCTCAGAGTCATCGACAATGCAGTGCCAGCTGGATTTTGAGGCAAACGGAGTTCAGGTATCCTTTGTATCCCAAGACAAAAGCGCAATGTCATTTAACCATGTGCAAGTGGATTAGCAATTATCGTCTCATGAAGACGAAATTATTTTCATTATTTATAAAAGAAAACACAAATGGTAAGAGTAACCACGAATAATTTGAAGAAAATGTACCTGTCAATGCTGAAGAGTTTAACTAAAATTTACAACTGCTAACGCTGATAGTCGAGCGTGGCGCTCCCTTTTTCGCAATGGCAACAAAAACAACAGCTATCTCATAAGCGTATATGCAGATTCTCGCTCACTTCAAGATCGTACGCCTAGTGCGTTTCTAGGAAGCTACACAGATAATCTTTCGTTGTTATAACTTGTAGTAGAATCAATTGAAATGAAATGTAAGTGCGGCGTTCCCCTATCGATCAAGGGCGGGTTAAGTGTCCACTATAATCTGCATGTACCGAGAGTGATGAGAAAGTACATGCGATTAGACCAGAATCTATGTTGTTCCAATTCCAACTGTCAATGACTTTTATAGTAGTCAATAAGCTGAATTACATGTTGAGGCACATTTGCGTGTTGCCTCACTCACAACGGCGGTAGTGCGGCAGTAGTGCGGCAGCAGTATGTGATCATTTGAATCCGTCTCGCGCGCCATAGACAACGCGCCATGTGAACCGCTAGTAGCGGCGACAAGGCCGAGATACGTGCCAACATGCTCCTGGCTGAGGAGCGAGTCTATGCCAGCGCTGCGCCTGCTATATAACGGGGCAGCCAGCGCCGGGAAGGCAGTCAATAGTTCAAAATGCGTGCCTTCGTAGCATACTGTGCGCGCAAAGTTATATTAGAAATTCAGAATTGCATATAACATTAAATATGCCGCTCTTCGAAGACTTTTAAAACTTAGCTACTAACTTCTTTTCAAAATTAAACGTGTCAAATAATGGCATTATTAAAAATTTAACTTTGTACGAGCTGGAGGCCACGTACAAGCGCCCGAGAGATATGCTGCAGTAAGCACAGCATCAATACTTGCATGAAAATTGCGGTAAACAACGCCAAAAGCGCGTCGAACGGCTATTGTCTTTCCTGACCGAGTTCATTTTCTATATTACAGATCAGCCATAGATGCCCGAACGGATAGAAATGGATACATAGCAGGGAAGTGTGGCTGCATTGCACACCGCAGTCACACGGAACTGTGTTGCAAAGCAAAGAGCGGGAAGACAGATCCGGCAGTTCAGTTGAGTATCGTGCAGTGCAGTTCCAGGCAGCGGAGAGTACGGTTGCCTACGTCGTACGTAAGGGTGGCTCCACACATTCGGTATTCGTCGAGCAGCGAGCTACTGCTCGCCCAATTCCGAACCACTGATGTGTTCGGCGAATGTTCGCTCCCTTTGAAACTTCGGAGTACTTACAGGGAACGTGATAGTGGTCGCATAAAAGGAGTAAATTAAAAAAAAAAAAAAAGCTATAATGAGAATGAGGTTATTCGGTGGTAGGGGTGATTCAGTTAATAAAAGTGTGATTTACATACAATTTCTGGGTTTCAGTGTCCTTTTCAAGAAAAGTTGGTCTTTGAAAAGGATGTTAGTTTGATCCGCGCTCCTAAAGACCGACACGCGGTGTGTAGGGCGAATACCGAATGTTCGGCGCTCGGCGAATCGCAAGCACCTCGTCCACACTACTCGGAATTCGGCTAGCGGTTGCTCGGGATTCGCCGAATTCCGCATGCGTGGAGCCGCCTTAAGAGACGAGACGAAATCCGCGGCCGACGAGCGAGAGAGCGGCAAGGGAAAGAATCGACAAGGGGGCTACGGGTTGCGAGATCGCCCGTCAGCGAGGCGACGCGAGCCATCGGGAGCTGCGGGTCTAGGGAGGCCCACGCACTGACCGAGCGAGGAAGCGCTCGGTGTCGACTACTTCGTGGGAGTGGGAGAGTCACCCACCCACGCCGTAAAACGGTCCGACTGGGGCCGTGGCCATTGCGACGGCAGCCGGAGATGTCGGCCAAGCAAAGGAAGCTGCAGACCGGGATTTCCGCTCTACATGGCCGGAGGTGTCAGCCTGGCGTGACGAGTGACGCGTCTCGTTTTTAAGAAGTTAAAGATAAGGTTGAGTGGGAAGGCATTAGGCTGTGTACAGAATTTTAAGCAAATGAAACGAATTTAGATTGAATAAAGTAACATTAAGCCTATGTTCAACTTTTATTTACTGAACATGACACTGCGCGTGCGTGACAGTAGAACAAAACTCTTGGAGGGATGTAATGTCAGAGAATGACGAAGAAGGAGATACAGTGAACCTTACTGTAAGACCGCCCGGATCAAACGAACATGCTTTTCAACGACCAACTTTTCTTGGAAGGGACATTGAAACACAGAAATTGTATGTAAATCGCACTATTATTAACTGAACCTCCCCTATCACCGTACAATCTCATTCTCATTAGAGGGATTTTTTCAAGTTACCACTTTTATGCGACCACTATCACGTTTCATGTAAGTACTCCGAAGTTTCAGACTACATACTAATAGCAATCATTTCCACATTTCATTCCTCTTCAAATGCCCATTTTAGACCAAAACGGTTGCATTAATTGGTTGATTCATTAGTGATTCCGGGCACGTCAACGGCTAAGGTCATTATTCCCGTAAGTGTAGTATGTTTTATCGCGGGAAGTAATGATTTTCCCCCGCTGGATGGTGACATCCCGCGCCAACCTACGTAGGATAGCGGAGTTTTCTCCAAACAGGTATCTCCCACCAACAGGGCACGGCCCCAGTCGGGTCAAGCTCTAATCTCCCGACCGGTCTCTCGGAATGTATGGTGGTGGATGTAAGTGTAAATGTATGTAAGAAGTGTGAATAGAATTGGAAGAGGTAGGAGAGTTTGCGCACGGCTCGCAGCCCGTTTGTTAGGGTACTTATCCGGCATTCGCCTAGTGTTCATCGGAGAAACCACGGAAAACCACCCATCAGAGCAGCCGCCCACTAGAATTCGCTTCCAGACAGTGACTGAATTCGATCTGGTTACGTAGCTAGTGAGGAAATTCCTGCCATCGTCGGGTCTCGAACCAAAACGAATGAATGTTTAGAATGTCAGAGAAAGAAGAACGGGATATCCGAAAAGTAAACCCTGCGGATTGAAAGAGCTGGTTTCCAACGGGCCGACGCTAACGAAACGAAAACCCATTGCCTAAACGTAAACGGCACTCGCCTTCGCACTAACCCCATTTCCCTTCAAAGCGAATCCTTTCTGTTGCCTTCCGGATCGAAGACATCGTTAGGAAGCGCGGTTTCGCCGCCCTCGCCGTCCTCGCCGCCCTCGCCGCCCTCGCCGCCCTCGCCGCCCTCGCCGCCCTCGCCGCCCTCGCCGCCCTCGCCGCCCTCGCCGCCCTCGCCGCCCTCGCCGCCCTCGCCGCCCTCGCCGCCCTCGCCGCCCTCGCCGCCCTCGCCGCCCTCGCCGCCCTCGCCGCCCTCGCCGCCCTCGCCGCCCTCACCGCCCCTCACCGCCTCTCACCGCCTCTCACCGCCCCTCACCGCCCCTCACCGCCCCTCACCGCCCCTCACCGCCCCTCACCGCCCCTCACCGCCCCTCACCGCCCCCCATCGCCCCCACGCCCCCACCGCACTCACCGCCCCCACCGCCCCGCCGCCCTCGATGGGCGCGCCCGACCGCGCAAGAAGGGCCGGCGCTGCGAAGCGCAGATTTGCAGCGCCCTCATCCATCTTGTTGACTGATTCATCCGCGAAGGAGGAGTCCCCGGCGTTCGCCCGCGCGTTGAGTTCTCCGCGCCCGACGCAGCGCGACGACCGACGGGCGGATTTTTAAGCAGCGGCACCGCCGACAGGTTCCTTTTTGCCTGGATTGCGCGCTCGAATCGATTGTGCTGCGGTAGGGGCTTTTTTTATTTATTCTATCGCAAGGAAGGAATATGACCGTGCATTTTAATGATTCGGGTGAGTACGTATGATAGCGTGACACTGCCTTGAAGATTTTCATGTACGTGATTAATAGTTGAACTTGTTATTACATCTTGGGCTCTGGAAATGGACAACAAATGCCGAACAAGTCTGAAATATAGGAATCCCAATCTCCTATAATACTAGGTAGGTTGTACCTGCAGTACTGCAATGTACAATGGTAAAAAAAGTAACCTGGCCTGTACGAGTGTCCTTCACTATTATGTATTAGGAAAAGGAAAGGTAAAGGAATTAACTCTACTTATAGTGTGTAAAATGGAAGTGAATGGTAGTGACGGGCATCCTTGCACACTTCCCGCTGCTATCTGCAGCGCGTCATCCTTCCGTCCCACCTCCTCCTCCGCTCCGTTCCATTCCGCACCGCCGCGCCCGCTAACCGTCCCTACTTTGCTATGACATCCCTGCCCCGCCCTCCACCCACCGCCCCGTGCCTGGTCAGGCAGGGCTATGCGAAGATGCATTACGAGTTACATGCGTTTCTTCTTTGTACTTTTAATCTATCTGTAATAATACGTGAAGAGAAAACTTTGTTCCTCTTTTCAAGCGTTTTTTGCACTTGGAGGAATGTGAGATTTGGCATAGGAAAAAAATATTATATTGCGAAGGAGGGGAAAGTTTTAAATTTTATAATATAATATGTGCTACACATATATTTAATAAAATAAAATAATATTGCGTGCAGATGCAACCTGCAACATGTTGCAACACACTACAAATTGTTATCGCACGAAATTTGGAAGCTCGAAAACGATGAGTTTTGGAGCCTTAAAACAAGATTGTTATCTCCTCTGAAGGAAACGAGTTTTGTTATCTTACCATAATCTAAGGTGACATTTTTAGACGTTTTATTCCAAGCTCAGTGTTTAAGAGCAAAATACCTCACTCCATTTGTGTACGCCAAAAGCATATAATTAATAATAATAATAATAATAATATTAATAGTAATCATAATTTTCGCATGTAAACGATATTAATTTTTACAAAGGTCGTAGTGAAATTATTTTTTCCACTTTACATAACATTACATATGAACAAATGTTACTGGAGACAGTACTTGTGACTATCGAAGGACATTTCTCTGTTGGCAGTTGAGGTTACGAGACCAATTCCCGTTGTATTTGTCATCCATTCGGGAGGTATGAGAACACCAGTTATTCCCCTGTTTTCATACGAAAGTTTTCATCGTTTTTCAAACTTAACAGGCATTGTAGGGAATTAAAGCAAACAACAAACGGTAATGATGCATTTGTGCACTAACGCAGATGACGTAATAGAACAAAAAGGTTAAAAAATGCAATACTTCAATGAGAGCTTGCAAAAACAGAAATAGTCCAGAAAATTTATTTGGAGATAATTCAACCTTTGATTTGATAATTATTCCTTTGATTAGATATGAGACAAATCTGCTGAGATTTAAAAAAAAATCTTATTTCAGAAATGTACCAAGCCAAACGACTATGTTCTGAGGAATAATTGCGTTAACATTTGTTTAAAATAATGTGTTATAGTTTAAACAAAAACTGTGGTTTTATGCAGTTTTTCTTTTCAACGAAGATTTACCAACCACTTTCCTTGCAAAATAACAATGTATCACAAAATACCACATTTTATTGTAAGGAAGGGCATATGTAATATTCGTCCAAATTTGAAGTTGAAACTTCAAGCAAAGCTTATTAACTACAACCTTTTCCTTTTCACGATCTTTTGTGAATAGGTTGTGTTTTGACGTTCAATACACTCAGCATAAACTTCGCAAAATCTGATGTGTAGTGCGCAACATTCGTTAGAAAATGTTGTGTGTGTCCTCTTGTCTTAACAATATTTTTGTACTTGATAGCGTGAGGTCTGTTATAACGTTTTCCTCTTCCATCTTTTGACGATAGAGCGGACAAAAGAGTTCCTGTCAGTCGCTGAACCTGAATATATGGTATTCCATTAAAGCTCGTGAATGCTTGATTGCAAACTTGACAGTGAACACATTGTTCCAACCAAGATGATGAAAACGTTTAATGTAAAATATAAATTTTTAACTAATCATTATTTTGAACCAACGAGCTACCACGAAAAAGTATGTATTAAACAACGTCGAAATGATGTTTTGTAATACTCTATAAGGCAGAAATCCGGACCATCAGGTATCGACGTGGATTTTACAGTAGTGTGTTACGGAGAGAGTAAGAAACATACAAATCCACAAACTTTGTGTACGAGTCGTTGCGATTCTCCTGCATGTGTTCGAAGGCGGGTCAGCTGCCGTAGGACTTTCCGGGTGCTAATGGCCACGGGGGCGGGGCGTAAAAACGCTTCCGGTCGGCGCGACGGCTGTTTCCTTCCGACAGCAGCCCGCGCCACGGCCCAGGCCCGTATATGTGTGAGAGTGTGTGTGTGTGTGTGCGGACGGTAGGAAGCTGGCTGCAGCAGAGGCCACAACGCCCGCGCCAGATGGCGACCGTCCACGTCTCGACCGCACTCGCGGTTGCGCTGCATATCATCTCAGCTGCAATGGCTGCGACGCCATCCTCCACGACAGGTCAGAGCGGCAAGAGACTACAGTAGAACGCATCTTCGGCTTTTCCCTGCATTTCATTTGTCGTAGCGTTTCAAATTTCGTAGCGCTTCAATTGTCGTAGCGCTTCAATTGTCGTTGCGCTTCAATTGTCGTTGCGCTTCAATTGTCGTTGCGCTTCAATTGTCGTTGCGCTTCAATTGTCGTTGCGCTTCAATTGTCGTTGCGCTTCAATTGTCGTTGCGCTTCAATTGCCGTTGCGCTTCAATTTTTGTTGCGCTTCAATTGTCGTTGCGCTTCAATTGTCGTTGCGCTTCAATTGTCTTTGCGCTTCAATTGTCGTTGCGTTTCAATAGTCGTGGCGTTTCAATTGTCGTGGCGTTTCAATTGTCGTGGCGTTTCAATTGTCGTGGCGTTTCAATTGTCGTTGCGTTTCATTTGTCGTTGCGTTTCTCTTGTTATATTCATTTGTCAGAGCATCTAATTTGTCAGCGAATTTTATTTCGTATTACGCTTTACTATTTCTCTTATCTAATTCATTTTCGTTCTCATATTTTTTATTAATTTTTATTCTTTTTATGACAGAACTAGAATAATAGTGATTGACATCTCTGATTTCTAAATCATTTTTATGCACTATCTCTGTCTTAATGAAGGAACGAATGCAAGACGTCTCTCCGATTGCTTCATACGCTAATTCTTTTTCGTGCCGTTTAATCAGAATGTCTGTAGTTGCACACGCTACTATTACCTGCATCTGTATGTCGGTCATTCATGACAGAGCTTTTACACATTTCTTCAGGTATATCAATCACTAATGCAGGGGTCAAGTTGTTGCAAGGCCAAGGAACAAGGGAACCAACTATCAAGAGAGTGACTAGGACGACCAAATAATTTTGACGCAAATCGATCTGGAGATTCGTGACATGAACATAATATTACAACACTCTGTAGAAGAAATGAATGGAATAAACATTCATATGTATTTCCAAGGTTATGTAGATCACATTTGGACTCGCTCATTAATTTATTTCCGGTGTTTTTTCAGTAACGCAATTTTTTCATTTTATGGGAAGTGACGAAATTGCTAAATCCTTGAGCTGTAAAAGCTTTCTAGACATGCTCCCTTTGCAATAATGATTATAGTAGTGACGTTTTGTCACACTCTTCGGATATTCTGTACGCTCCTAACAAACCAAAAGAGTATTAACGTAGCAAATATCGGCGCGTCACAAGACAATTCACATAAACTTGAAAAAATGGACATAACTCGAGAAAAAGATAAAATATTATACCAAACCCATCACGTTTTAATAGGATATAGAAATGCAAGTATTGAAAATAATTCTGTAGCATCAAAAAGAGATATAACGAAGAAACGAAATATCTGATTGGCGAATCGATATTCAATGCATACAGATAGGTTTTTAACTCCACAAAACATTCACTGGGATGTTCTCGCTATCATATCGAAATAACCTTACACAAGGGTAAACAAGACTTCGACAAATTCAGGTATCTCGTCAACACGTTCAGTTGAAACATGTCAACAAACTTTGAATTATATTAACGATCTGTTTAATTAAAACTATTGGTGCAACAGAATGGCACAGACTTTTTCGTACTAATTAGTTTTCTAATTCCTTTGGTCTGAGGTAGCTTTTCGGACTTAACTCATCTTCTTGTCAGATGCCATCTATCGCCGTACACTTTTTTTAAGTTTTCTCAATTTTTTGGTTTCCTAATAGCGGAATCCATTTTTTGTTCTCGAAAACCGGATCAATTTTTTTTCCAATCCCATTTTGAGTTTTCGAAAAACTTTATTGAAAGTCATTTGAAGCACTTCTACTCACAAATGCAATAATGTATACAAATTGCTGAAAATATACATATTAACGGCATGAGAGGTATTTAAAAAGTTGTGTAATTTTTGAAGAAACAACATAAGTTAGAAAAACGAACTATCTGTGTTCTTAAACAGTGTAATTAGTATTATCTGTTCCAAAAAGTTTAAGAAAAAATTTGAAGCCGTTTTTTGAAAAAATGCGGTTAAGAGTTTCTGAAAATGAGCAATTTTGAGCTCATTTTCAGACGAAACTTTAGAAATTTGAGAAACTTTATTATTCACAATGAAAAGCAAATGCACTCATAAATGAAATAATGTGACCAAATGCCACTAATGTAAATATTAACGATGTGAGAGACACGTCAAATATTTACATTTCTGTAATTTTTGAAAACACAAAAGCCGTTCTGTTCTATTCTTTTACGTCATCTTGTAGGGTACATTATGCACCATACTACCAACAGTTAAAAGAGAAAAAATGGAGCCGTTTTTGAGAAAATCATAGTTTTGTTATTTTTTAATATTGCACATATTGCACGCATTATTGCGCGAAAACGACTTAAATTTAAAAAATGTACATGATCTTAATGTAAAACTAATTAAGGACCACAAATTATAGTTCAAGGAAAACTCTCATCCTCAATTTTGTAGATGTAGGAAGATGCCGAAAAAATTCAAACATTTCCAGTTTTCAAAACTTCAAAGTAACAATGAAAATAGAACGTTTGCCAACTTAATAAATACATTTAACTCTATTCTTATCATAAATTTAAAGAAAATATTTGGAGCCAGTTTTGAGAAAATTTTGAAAATGTCGCAGACCCCCAAATATTAATAAAATAATTAAGTACCCCCAAATATTAATGAATGTTTTTCAAAATTGCAAAGTTCCGAGTGCCCAGATAAACAGAGGTTTATTCGGTTTAGAAAAAATCCTACGTGTAGTTTAGACACTAGTGTTGTTCGCATACACCAAACAAATGAACGGGTGGACGGACGCAAAAAACTTTTCAGTAGCAGGGAACCCCAAAACGTGTATTTCCTTTGAAATCTCGAAATCGATTTTCCGCGACATCAAATAACTTTCTCTATACCAGATATATTACTCTCTACATACGTACATATACGAGAAAGTAAAAATATTAAAATACAGTTAATCTGAGGTCATTCAATTGATAAAGGGTATTTACATTGGACAACCCGCATGGCTTAAGTTGTTAAAGCTTCTTCTGTTTCAATATCTCTTGTTGTTTAGTGTTGTTTGTTTAGTTCCAATTAGAAGGAAGATTAGATGCAAGATAAATTTTGGATTATATCTGTAAATTATACCAAATGAAAGGAACACGTAATATATCTGCTCAATTGAGAATATTTCAAGTAAGCTGGAAGCAAAGGAAAAGAAAATATTTACGTTGTCATTTACCTATTCAACCCTTCTTGGTAGAGAGTAACCTGAATAATGTTTGTCTCTGGTTGTGAAATAGCATGGAAAGTCTTATGTTGCACTATTCTCAAAGTTGAAGTGTGTGTGAGGAGAGAGAGAGGGAGAAGGAGACAGTGGGAGAGAGTGGGAGAGAGGAGGAGAGAGGGGGAGAGAGGGAGTGGAGAGAGGGGGGGAGAGGGAGTGGAGAGAGGGGGAGAGAGGGAGAGGAGAGAGGGGTAGTGAGGGAGAGAGAGGGTGAGATGGGAGAGAAAGTAGTAGAAAGGGAGAGAGGGGGTGAGAGAGAAATAAAAGAAGTAACAGAGAGAAAGAAAGGAAGAATGATCGAATGGAGAACGATCCTTGGCATGTGTTGTGGGCCACCGGCAGCGGAGGGAAAACACAGGAATTATGTAAATCTATCCCCGTAAAGAGCATGCATTGCTTGCATTGTAATACAAAGAATTATTTTTTTGTTCATTAAAAATGCGGATGCTATTTTAGAAGAGAGAGTCGAAGAGTTCAAATATAGTGGAAAGTGATTTGAAAGCAAACGTTGATCAGCACATCATGACGAAAATATCACTTTGAAATATTACGTGACAAAAAGATTCAAAACATTTTTGAATATACGAACAGACGTATGATCGTTTCCAATATCACTTTGCTTATTATTTGCACCCATATTCCATTTTATCGATTTTTACAATTTTTTGACAAAAAATATCGTTTTATTGCATCAAATAAGCATAGAAGGTCACACTGCGTGGGGAAGCAAACCCAGATCAAAAGGCCTGGGGGGATTCCTGGCATAATTTAATTATATATTATGTAATAAATATAATAATGTACATTATTAATATAATTTATTAATTATTAAAGTAATACTATTTATAAAAATATACATTATGTAAATGTATTTAATAATATATATGTATAATTGGAGTAAACTACCTGCAGAAGCACTTGAGGCTTTTCCTTCTAATGTAGCCAAATTTAAAAATATGCTTCATTCCATCTAGATCATCTCGAATAATACTGACTGAGACATTTATCTTTATTATTATTATTATTATTATTATTATTAGTAGTAGTAGTAGTAGTAGTAGTAGTAGTAGTAGTAGTAGTAGTAATATTACTTTTATTATTATTATTATTAATATTATTATTACTTTTATTATTATTAATATTACTATAATTTTATTATTATTATTATTATTATTATTATTATTATTATTATTATTGTTATAATTATTATCGTCATGTCCCTTACACAATGAAGTGAAGTGATGTGAAGTGCAGTGTAGTGAAGTGTAGTGTAGTGTAGTGAAGTGTTATGTAAACTAGAAGTGAATTTAGAGTTAGCTAAAAAAAATTGGAACTATGATATCGACCCCTAATTCTAATAGTAAACCTAATTGTAAATCTTGAAAATGTTTAATAATTCTAATTCTAATTGTTATCATGTTTGCCACCGAGCATTAGCTCAAAGCGAACTTTAATAAATCTATCTATCTATCTATCTATCTATCTATCTATCTATCTAATGAATAAATTAACAAATGATTCGCGGTAAATGATGTTTGATTCACGATGTCGTGTACTGGAAATGTGGGAGTGCATTATATATTATACCTGAATCCACGATACCCAATTCCTGATTCACGACTCATGATTATTGCTACGTGATTCAGTATAATAAATAACTGAATAGGTCACTAAATGTCGTAGCAGAGTCGCAGGGCGAGGCGGTGGCGGCGTGGTGCACGAGCGAGGAGCGCGTGTGCTTGGCGTGGGGCGACCTGTGGGCGAGCGGCGCCTGCCACGCCCCCCTCGAGCAGGGCCCCTGCCCAGACGCCCACTGGCTGCTGCTGGACGCCCACGCCATGCCCAGGGGCACGTGCGCGCCCCGCCCCTGCCCGCCCGCACAGCTGCCCTCCGCAGGTAACGTCACTTAGGGCAACATGAGTTAAAGTAGACACTGTGTCAATATCGAGTTCAAATGCATACTTTTTGATCACTGGGCACAAGAGCACGCTTTGAAAACACTTGGTACAAGGACACTCATTAAGAACACGAGGCACAAGAGCACACTTTGTGAACACCGGATGCAAAGGGATACATGGTGAACACCCATTATAAGGGTTCACTTTGTGATCATTAATTGCATTAGTACACTCTGTGAAACCCAGGCACTAAGACTGACACTCTCATTGAGCTCACTTTTTGAATGTTCACTCAAAGATCTCGCTTTGAGAACATCAAGAATAATTTTCTTTGCAACTAAGCACTATAGCGAATAAATGACCATCAAGTATAAGAGTATTCAATTTAATTCAATTTAACGATGCCATATATTACGTGGCAAGTCTCTGACCATCAGGCGCGCTCTTTTAGAGGTGGGGTTATTACAGTGATTGTGAAATCTGTATATGACTATACACACAATTTGAAAGCACCCAGTGTAATAGTATGCTTTGTGTTAAAATAGTACACACGCTACACTTTGTAAATACCTACAACAAGGGTTACATTTTGTAAACATCAAGTACAAGACCATACTTGGTGAACACTTAGTACAAGACACACATTGTGAACCCCGGTTAAAAAGGCACCCAAAGGCACTACATGTAACACCCAGCACAAGAGCACCCGTTGCTAGCGCTAAACCCAAAGACTTGTGGGAGGGTTGACCTGTGCAGGGCGGGGCATGGAGGAGGTGAAGGCGCGCAAGATATTTGAAAACACTCGGTTCAATGTCACTCTTTAGGAACCTGGTAGAAGAGCACACATTGTGAACACCCAACACCTGGTGCAAGGGAACAAATGGCGAACCCCCATTATAAGGGTACATCTTGTGATCACCCATTACAACAGTAAACTCAAGTTCAAATGCACATTGCAGCCGGTTTAAGTGCACACTTTGTGAACCCCGGGTACAATGGCACTCTTTATGAACACTCGCTAGGAGAGCACCCTTTGCGAGCACCAAAATGCAATAGGAGGGTTGACTTGTGCTGCGTGTGCCTGTGCGTGTGCAGGACGGTGCCTGGAGGAGGCGGAGGCGCGCGAGATGTGCTGGAGCGGGGCGGTGCACCTCGACGCCCTGGGGAGGCTGCGGTGTGGCGCGTCCCCGGGATGGGCCGCCATCTTGAAGGCTCACGTTCGCTGCCAGCAGCCCACCTTCCAGCCCTCCAACTACACGTTCAACTCCACCAAAGACGACGGCTACTACAACAGCACTGACGACGGCTACTACAACAGCACTGACGACGGATACTACAACAGCACTGACGACGGATACTACAACAGCACTGACGACGGATACTACAACTCCACCGACGGCGGTTACTACAACGCTACAGACGACGGGTACTACAACTCCACGTACTACAGAGGCTACAACTTTACCGACGACGACTTCAACGCTACCGACGTCTACGACTCGGCGCCCGACTACCAGCCGGACACCAACGTTACAGCCTACAACACGGATGCGTACCCGCCGTTAGCCTCCAAGTCCATGTACGTCAAAGCGGAGGTGACAGCTGGCGATCGACGAGCAGTTATGGCGGACGCCCCCGGCGGAGGAGGCCTCGGAGAAGGCCTCCCGGTTGCTGCGGCGCACGCACCCATCCGCCTCTCAGTGCGAGTGCTGGTCGCTGGAGCGCTGTGCTCGCTGCTTGCCACGCGCGTGACACGTTGTTGAGGAGGTTTCGCATCCGGTTAACCCAGAGCTCATCAGAATGGCGGAGTTCAGAAGTGTTGGCGAGTGCGGCGGGGTTGCATTCAAGGACGGGAATGAATGAATCTGCGTTTATGCCAATCATCAGAAGACATTTTTAATAGACGAATATTAGCTTTTAACGCAAATATCTGAAGTACAGCAGTACGTAAATATAATGATCTTTATTTTCAACCAGTACGAGCGCGAGTGACGTACTACATACTACAAGGAGAAACTGTATGTGGGTGGTACACCAGCATGGGACAAAACATACTGGAAAGGATTTGGAGACAGAGCCAAACTATTAAAATTGCTACGTACGAGGAAATATGCATAGAGTATGCCCCTTTGGTCGCAGGTCGTTGTGGTTTGGCAATGGCATCCGTCAATTTGACCTGCCCACTTCTTATGTCACGTTTCTCTTTGTAATCTTGCTCCACTGTTGTCATTTAATGAGATCAACATCATCCGACTCGTACTCCACGGAACAAATATGTGATGGGCCCTGGGTTAACCCACAAGGAGATGTCAGGTTTTGAAACGTATGTGGTCGGCCGGTGTATTATGTTTATCATTTTACCACCTACCTTTTATAAGATTATTGACCGAAACAAGAACTAATGTGACGTTTATATATTATTACATGCTCTGTCGATCACTAAATATGAATAATTGTTCTTAATTGCTTATTTGGTTAAATTTTAGAAATTAATGATTGTATTTCGGAAATCAAGGAAGCGTAGTTGTTGACGAAGCTGGTTACTATGATGAAAGATTCTATGTCACAAAATGCATGTAACTATATTTTCGTTTTGGAAATAAAACAATGGAGATGAAAACTTTAAAGACGTTTGCATCACTTTAACTAAATCTTTCCTTTTCATTTTATCTCAAAGAATTTTTAAACGCAAAGTCTTATGCAGGACCTTGCGACTACGATATTCTTGTGTACTTATACATACATGTTAAGAATCGATTGACATATCATTCTTATGAACTAAAATACAATTTTTTGTGAAGTTCATACGACAATAATAGATTAATGTTGATTGATTCAAACGATCTCGCACTTGCGGTTAACTACTATGCTCTTGAAGGTGATCAGCTTAGTACACGATTCAAGGGTTCGGCTAATTGATACTCAGATGGCAAACGTTACACTTTCACCTAACAGTGTCATCTGCACAGGTCAATGCGGTTTTCAAGAAATTGAAAATTCATTGGGTTTAATCTACTCAACAACTCAAAATTGGGAGGCATTATGCTGCTAATTCTGTATCTGAGCCAAAATGAAAACAGATATGACACCTGCCCGCTACATCTATACGAAGTTACATTGCGAATATTTTACCCAACATGTATAGAAAAGCCTGGTTTATCATAATTACTTTCTCGCGCTTAAGATTGAACTTCTTGAGAAGATAAAATTATGAAATTCTGCGCGAAGAAACGGAGAATTTTCGTCAGAAAAATAAAATGACAGACAGTCGTTAAATAAAATGACAGACAGTCGCAAGTGGGCGCTTCATCCGAAGCGTAGGAAGGGAAAGTCGCGTTTGACAACTGCATTGATTGGATTATAAAACTTTACTATCAAACAGTTAGGATTTTCGGGGAATATTACAAACATTTTCCCGCTGCCAGAATTTAGACGATAGGGGCAGCATCGCCAGGACATCCCTCCGACAGTATTCGGAGGGAAAGCATCTTGAAAACCAGCGTAGAACATATTTCTGCACGTGAAAAAATGCCGTACGGAATTTGTGAATGTACAAAGTAAAGATAATTCAAGTCATCATGTGCTTAAAGACAAAAATGTAAATCTGTCAGAATCATTGCAAACTTTTTATTATCAAACAAAGTAATTAGGCCGATAATTTGTAAATGTTACTATCATTTTTTTAATAACACGATAATACAGCAGAATTTCCAGGAATCGCAGCTCTGTAAAGAGTTACATGTCACATAGAATATCAAAATAAGATAAAGTATTATGTGTCGAACCTAGATTTGTAACAGCAATGACATTTTTCTATGAAGATTGAAATAGAAAAATAAATATTTTTTATAATAAATGCAATATTAACGGGCAATACTACTACTAACTGGCAATACTATAACTAATCAAATTAGTTAAATTGTCGAACATTTCAAAGAACCGTCCAAAGCGGAACAGGAATATAATTTGAATATTAGTAAAAAGAGGGATATTTCTAACCTCGGAAGTTAAAATTTATATATTATTTCATATTTAATTTTATTATATTTATATTACGTAATTTTAAATTGAGACTTTTCATTGTGTTAAATATGAAAATGAATAGTTGAGCGGTGATTGTTGGTTGTTACTAATTGTTGTAAAGCCGCAAGGATAACAAAGGTGATAATGACGGCTACTTTTCATTCGCAGTAATAAAAACGAATCCTTTTATATATTTGCAATACCATAGTGTTTAATAATAATTATTATATATTTTTATATCTATTTGTTTCCCAACGCTGTCAGTATCGTATTATTTATTAACTTTTAATTATTTTACTTCCTCGCATTCTGGTAATTTTTCTCACCAAATGTTCTACGATTTCAAATGAGTTTTACAAACAAACAAACAAAAATCTGGAGAGAAACTTTGGTATAAATAGTATTACATAATCATTACTAATGGCGAGAAAGCACGTGCTGTTAGCACCACTAGTTCTCTTATATCGATTTTATTAAAATGGCCGATGACATTAGGTAATCGTTACACCTCTTGTCTTACATAGCAAATCGTTTTAATTAATTGGTCAACGTCCTTCTCAACGGGGCTCGAGGACCCAGAAATATGCTTACCATTGTTAAAAATATTCATTTTATAAGTCAGGTGTAACAATGAGCTAATGCCTCGGCCACTTTAAAAATTGAAGTATAAATACAATTGACGTACTTGCGAATATGTATCTTTGCAGCCAGATGAAATGGTCATAAAATTGGTATTATAGGAAAAATTTGAATATTTATTGACTTACTCTCACGATCCTCGATATCCACTAAAACGAGGAGGTCAAGATAAACACTTGATTTATACAATAGGTGACGCTTCAGTCTTTCTATTTTAAAAGGACAATACAGATCAGCTGCCGTTGAATCTTTCCGGGTGCATTCGCCATTGGTGTGATGAGGTGGGGGTATAAAAACTCTTCCTGCCGCCGGCTGCATCCTTCCGGTCGTACGCGTCGCCGTGAGTTTGTGGCCAGCAGGTCGCTAGCTGAAGCAGACACAACTCCTACAGCTGATGAGGCTGGTCCACGGCCCGAGAGCCTTCGTGGCGGTGCTGCTGCTGCTGCTCCCGGCAGCGAAGGCAACAACTGAGAGGCTGCCGTTTCCGAACACAGGTGAGCTTGCCACCGCAACAACTCTCACCGGATTTCTTCGCCTATAAATGTTTGTCGTGGCCTTCTTCCATTTCACTAAGAACAACTTTCTTCTCTAATTTTTGATGACGCTCTCAAACAGTTCTCTCAGAACATAACGGTACAATAATAATAATAATAATAATAATAATAATAATAATAATAATAATAATGAATCTTAGCTTCGTTTTGTAGCCAATTCATTTGTATGCTCTCTGGCATTGAAACAAGCACAAGAGGATACGCCCTTCACTTGTTCGTGTTCCCGGTCACTTCGGTCTGAAAACCAAAGCACGAGCTCAACACGACCCCCCGACTTTTCTGAATACTCGTTACAAAACCTGTGTACAGTAAGCGTGTGACAGAAATAGAGGTTGTGCGCTTGCACATTAAATAGGAGCTATTTTGTCAATGATGGTGAAACAAAAATGTTCCCATCCCTGCCACTTTTTAAATGGATATTTGAACGTGAGAGCTTGAAATACCTACCTGTCTGCCATCAAAAACTGATAACAAAGATATGAAATTTCTGTTTGGAAAATCAATATTCACTGCATGCTGATAGATTTTGAAATCTTTAAAAATGTGTATGGACAATTATTCTACGAACGATGTGAACGACATCTGAAGCGGTATTAAAAAAGAGAGCTCTAATTTGATTTTCGTCAAAGAACAACAAAAACTCTATGTGACTTATGGAGGAGAAGTACAATTTACGCACGTTTTCTTGAGCATCAGAATCTTTTCCCCACCTTTTTACGATGCACAGTAGTACGATGAATAATAGTACCACCAAATAAAGGCTAGCAACGTTTGAATAACTAGAGTTATAGAAAACTTATTTTCATCGGTAAACGAACTACAGAGTTGATTTTTAGTACTGCTAATAAACTATCAACTCATCTAGCTCTACCCTACTACAATTAGCAAAAGAAGAGCTCAACAAAACGTGTTCATAATAAAGCTATATTCTTGACTAGAAGGAAAACAATGGACCATCTCATTAATTTAATGGATATTTTATTATTTTAAAATCTCAATGGATCCGGAAAAATGAACAAAAATCTTGATTAAGCGGGGACATAGACCCAGAAACTACTTTACTTCTTACAAGTATATTAGGTATTTTTTTAAATCATATGGTTCAAATGTTGACTAACGCATTAGATATTATTGCTAAAATAAATATGAGATTTCTTGTTGGACAGAATATTCACTAATTGTAAAGAAGCAGGTATGCAGCATTTTACTTTTAACTTTGACATGTGTATCAATTTTAAGTGTTTAATGTCATCGGGTAATGTGTAAGTAACGTACAAGTATTTTGTGTGAATTTGTTTCTAGTGAGCTTTTAATACTGACACTTACTTAATATCATTTCTCCGTATGCTGTCATTAAGTACATCTGTATTAGTTGAAAATATGTTCCCAATCTTAAGTAAGCAACTTCTGAGAAAAACTACATTCGTGCGTGTGCATGCTTGAAGGAAGTTCAAGAGGCCTGCATCATCCCCGGAGACTCGATAAGACCTTCATGAGATTTCTGACTTCCGAAGTGTGTTCATTATGCCAAATAAGAGAATGTGTTACGGAAAAATAATCTTTCAGTTCAGTTAGAATTTCGTGGCGGTAGCAGATATCTTGCCTAATTTTTCTATCCTGAATGAACATTCCTTAACAAAAAGCAGTCCCATTTACAATATTTTTATGGACTAGCCTCTACTACGCTTCCAGTCCCACCTTCTTTATGGGCTTTCACTTCTCCACATTCCACATAATGGCGACCTCCTGGCCGTTCTCAGCTCATTTCCTTCTTCTGTTATACATCTCTTGTTATGTTTACGTTGCTTGGGCAGTAAGAAATTTTTTTTATTTATTTATTATTAATTTCATCTGATTTGTCATTTTTATCTCGTATTTTGGCAATATTCATATTTTCTCCCTTACTTGACGTTATTTTCTCATTTTTTCCTTCTCCATGTTATAGACCCACTGCAGATGGGAAAAGTGTTTTTCGAAAGTTCACTTTGGGCACGTATCAATAAATATTATAACTGTGAATGTTGTGGTTCATTATTTCCTAACTCACATGACTTTTCGGTTGTAAAACAAGCTGTTAATGAATCGCTTAATCAATCTGGCCGTTTAATAAGGATTTATAGAAAATGAATAAATAAATACGGCCATATTGTTGCAGAGACGCGGGGTGAAGTCCAGACCAACTGCACTGCCAACTTAACCACCGCCGATGGCTACAAAGATGGCTACTTCAACTCAAGCGACGTCATCGCCCCGGAACTCGTCAGCACGAATGGCAACGCATATTCCGTCCTGAACGCGCCCTCCTCGCCGACGGCCACCACCAGTTCGACGCGGAGCGGCTCAGAGCTTGGCAATGCATCGACGGTCGACGGCAAGAAGAAGGCGGTGAAGGAGCCGGAGCTGGACTGCGCGCGCGGGGAGGGCGGCGCGTGCCCGCCGCCAGTGGTCGCATGCGCGGACGCCCCCACCCGGCCGCTGAGCGCCCTGGCCGCCATGGTCTACTCGTGGCTCGCCAGGAGGGGGCTCCGCTGGTGACGAGGACTCGGCTCACGCTCGCACGCTCCGGCTACGAAAGATCACTCACAACATGCGTGGCCGCTGCGGCAGCGCTGATGAGGAGGGTCCAGGGTTCGAGTCCTGAGCCCTGGTAAAGGAACGCGAGTGCACGATGTCCTTCACTATCGCAGCGCACTCTGGTCGTCGTCACGTACTCCTCGTGGCTCGTCACGAGGGGGTGGCGCTGGTGATGAGGGCTCAGGTCATGTTCGCACACTCCGGCTGCGAACACCCACTCATAACATGCGGGGCCACTGCAGCGGCGCTCACGAGGTCGAAGGATTCCACTCCCGATCGTGGCGGGCTTTCGACACTGGCTTTGTTGCTGCGTCTAATTCAGGCAGCTAGTGGCTACGGTCGGTAGTTTTCCGTGGTTTCTCCGATCAAGACCAGGCGAATGCCGTACCCTAACAATCGGGCCACGTATCGCGCGATCTTTCCTTCCTCTTCCATGTCCTATCCTCATCCCTTACTTACTCACACTTACACTTATAGTCTCTACGAATACACTTTCACACATGATGGGAGTGCATTCAGAACTCACAGCACGCTCCGCTTGTGAGAGACACATTGGTAATCGCTTCGTGAAAACTGCAATGTTCAGTCAGACCTGCCTATGAAGCTACCTATGAACACGTAAAGACCCTATTTCAGTATCTGTTAATGTACAGAACAGTGTGCATTCTGAGCAACATAGCGAATTTTAAACTTGTTAAGCAAAAGAAAGTAAATGATCATCTCTATCCCCACCAAAAGCACTGCAAGAAAAGAAAAAGTTAAAACAGTTATACCTTTGCTCAAAAATTGAAAATATTTTAATGCAAACTTGCAGAAAATGATTTTAATATACAAGTATTATTAAAAACATACTCCATTAGTTATTAAATATTTTATTCTTCCATTATATAACAATTTATTGTGTCCGTTGTTGATCATAGTGTTCTCTAGAAACCGGAATAGTGTTGGTATGTGACTGTTAATCTACGTATCAAAAATGTTTTTCCTACCGAATATGGTCAATGGGGTTTTCTGATACCCAAAATTTAAACATTGATTATTTTATAAAACTGAACTTTACTTAAACTATTTTAAATAACTTAATAAATAAAAATAAGCCTTCTTACGCAGCTCAACCTTCAATATACTTCATTTTTAATGGTAGTACTGCGTCAAACAGTTCTATTCAGTGTATGTGAGAGACATTTCAAACGTAATGAGAATACCAAAAAAACTTAGAACAGAAATAAACATTGAAAACTTGAAGTTCAAATGACTCGAATGTTAGCACACATCGTGACTAATAAGAATACCAAAAAATACAAAGAAGAGAAATAAACACTGAAAACTTGAAGTTCAAATGACTCCACGATCCGAATGTTAGCGCACATCGCGACGGTCTGACCTGTGCACCAACGAGAGCAGTTGGGACAGTCGCATGTGGGCCTTTTCGCGTTCCGATTGCCGAGGCGCGGTGTAGTGGGGGGAGGTGTAAAAACGCTTCCGGCCGCCGGCGCTTCCTTCCGGTCTCACGTGGGAGCGCCGAGGCGCCGGGTGAGTGGGTGGCGGAGGCAGATGGCGCCGATCCGCTGCCCGACAGCCCTCGCGGCGGCGATGCTGCTGCTCCCAGCGGCGATGGCGGCAACTGTGAGGCCGCTGCTTCCTAACGCAGGTCAGAGCGCCAGCGCAGCACTGGGTTTGTTCATCGATGCATATGTAGGTCCTTCGTTCATTCATTTGGCCATGCTTCTTCATTCGATCAGTTCAGTCACATCACGAAGGCACACGTGCAACTAGCATCCCCCGCTTATTTTTTTATCCAATTCATTTTCCCCTCTTGTACTCTCGCATTTCCGTTGGTGCAATAAAACTGAGGAATTTACTTATTATTATTCATGCACTCAGTCAGTTCAATCACCACACATATCTCTCATTGTTCTTTATCGAATTCACTCTCTGTTATGTTGCTTGGAGCACCTCATATGGCATGTTCTTCACCGGATTCATTAATGTTCACTCTCTGTAGTTTTATTGGCAGCCCAATTGCAGCACATCTACATCATTGTTTACCATTTACTTTCATTTTTAAAACATTTTTCCGCTGATTTTAATATAGTTTAAATAGTATTTTCTTCAAATAATATTTACGAGATGACACAAATCTTCTCCACATAAATCTTGAGAAACCTATTCGATTTTTGTGCTCAGAAATTTAAATGTCAGCCGTTGAATGCAATCTAAGGCTTCTGTGACGCCTTTTAGCGCCATGGCCGATTCGTCCGATTTCGGGACACTAACTAAAGACAGAGATTTCCTGGTAAAGAACAGTTCAAACGGAAGTTTACCAGCTGAGTTCACTTGAACGAAGGAAAGAAGCCTCCATGGCATCAGTAACGTATCCAACAGCTTGAGGTGTTCATCTGAACAGATTTTTATCACAATTTTTACATCATATTTCTTTGCTTTTAGTACATTTCAAAAACATTTTAAGAGAATTTTATTCATCATTTTTGGCGATATATTAGACCATCAAAATGCATCCCTACTATCTGCCCTACACTACTACACTACCCTACTAGTCGAACACACGCGTAGCATCATGTCCGATCTATAACGTCTGGTCGATCTCCATGAGAGCCGATGCTATTTTGTTTTCTGCGACAAGAGTCACCTTTATTATTGAAATAAGGCCTCGGTTTCCCCTCCACTTCATTTTCAACTGTCTGTCTAAACCGTGAATCTAGAACGAGCCTGATTAATCGCCGTTGCATATCGAATAAGTATTCGATCACTCTTTGTCATACGTTGAGTGGTCCTCAGATATGTGTGATCTCTTCACAAATATTGTACCATTCTCTCGTGTCTGTGAAGTGGGACACGGGGGATCCCAGCCTTGTTCATGGCGAGGACTTCAGTGGCTACATTTTATAATGCTGGTGGGAGTTCGCGGCGTCACATGTGCTTATTAATATCACGAGTTTTTGTCCCTAAAGTAATGCATCATTTTTACAGAGTTGATTGATCGGATTGGTACAATTCTTTAAAGTATAAACCTGCATTGTCAATTCATTTTTCAAAGAATTTTTGGACGAATCAAAAAGTACGTTACACTTCCTAGTTATGGCCATTTATGAAACCACCTACACATAGGCAACACGGCTATGACAACATACAATGTAAATTAACTTTTTCACATAATCTCCAAGAGACTGTAAACATTTCTCCGAACGGTTCACCCACATTTCGATTCCGGTTGCGTAAAGAGCGCCTTTTGCGCTATGTAACCATTTGGAAACAGCTGCATTCACCTCCTTCGTTGCTTGTATGTACGCTATTGTTGCTTATTTTGTGGATATTTCTCTACCGATCACTTCTCTACCGATCATCACATATTTTCATGATAACGGCAGTTATTCACAAATTTTGATTGATTTAATCTACTTCACATCAGTCCTGTTCTCTACGAGGTCAACCATCATATGAGGGCGAGCACCAGTACACTAGTCCAAAACACACGCGCACTGTCGACTTCGTTATTTATCTAATATTGTTTGGGTTCACTCTGAGAGTTACATTCATTCGATTTTCACTGTCAGGTTTATTCTGGGTTCGTTCTCTCTCCGAGTTTAATTGTGGCGCTAGGGCCCAACGCAACACATTGTCTCGTGTTTCATTTCGTATAATTTCCAACATAGTGGTGAATGTCGCGGTTAAATAATGAGAGCTAAGAAAGTGGTTTATTTATTTTAGTTTTTAATGGTTTACTTATTTATTTACGTCAAAAACAGTTAAAAACAGAAGCAACACAAGGGAACATCTCAGCATTTGCTTGAGGATCAGGGAAACAGGACGAAAACCTTATCGAGATGGGGGTCAGCGACCCAGAAGCTGAAGTAAAATACTTGTTACAGGTTCTTTTCAATTATACAATTCAAATGGTATATAATACAATTAATGTCATTGTTAAAATTACTTTCCTTTTGGATGATTGGTATAGTCTCTAATTGTATAGTAACAGTTGTACAGCAGAAAAGATTTGACTTGGGACTTAAACGTTTGTATTTTAATTTAATCGTTTAATGTCAAGAGCATGTGTCAAGTGTATGAGTGCTTTTAAAGATACAAGCAGTGTCCACATAAAAATTAAAACATTTCATCTGAATACGATAAACTTTTCTTAATGATCAATCAATATTTCTTAATTGGCTTTAGCTAACCTTTATTAAACTTTGAACAAATTGTTTTGACATTGTATTCAAATTGTTATACAATTCTTGAAACACCTTTATGGATGCAAAATTATTATCAATTTCACATTAAATAAGAGTGCTTATATTATTTTCTCTCGTCTTTCTGACTACCTAGAAAACAATGGTAATTGAGTTAATATCTCAATTATGAAAGCTATTAGTACATACTTGTGAAATACCAAACTCATATTTCAGGAAAAACTTTCAGTGGAAACTGCTGTTAACATTTCTAGCGCGCGTAAGATCATTACATCGGCATTACACCGCGAATAATTGAGAAATAGTGCGCTTAAAACCCGATTATAGAGGTCCTCCAAGTAACACTTCAGTTATGTTTCTTAGGTGAGAATCGACAAATGGCGACCTTTTTAAACCTTCTATTTCATTTCTTGAGTTTGGGTCTTCTATCTATCAAACAGGAAACAGATTCAGCAGGTGGCCAGATTCTCAAATAGTTTGTAAAATTAATTTCATCATTTCATATTCTATCAGATTCATTGTCGTGGGATTAACCATGCCCAGTCATCACCTGACCTGTATAACATAACAAGGGCTTGACCGCTGAAGTTTGGTTCTAGCATGAAGCGATTTTCCATTAAAATTAAAAAATGATTCGTAAAGTGCGGAACGTCAGTTCAGGTACACTAGTTTTGGCATTATTAATACATTTTGCGAACTTTTTCGTTTTATTGCACCATATAAATCTCTTTCACCTCATCCAGAGCGGATAATCACTAAATAGTTTGGGCTGCGTCTGTCATTTGCAATTCTTTTTGTTCGTATCGCACCGGATGGGCTGAGTCATGAGCTGAGTCATGGGGAAAATCGGCTTCATCCTGCTCACATATTAATTCGTCTCTGGTGACCGTGTATGAGCCAGCAAAAATTATTGGCATTTGCATGACAAGCAAGTGAGAATAAATTATAGGCAAGATGAGTTTCCTAGACGGTTCATAGATTTCTAAAACTTCTTAAAATTTTAAGAAATGATTGAACACTTACATTTATTATTATTATTATTATTATTATTATTATTATTATTATTATTATATCACACTTGAAATACTTTTTATTCCAATTCTACGAAAAAGATTCGGTAATAGCTATATAGGAACTAGATAGTGTCGTATATTTCATATGATTGTATTCACCTCCATTATGTGGAGTTTCATACTGTATTTTTCTATTCCTAATTACTAATTTCTACAACTATTAGAAAACTAATTAAAATTATTTTAAGTAAAAGCTAGATATCATTTTTTCTTTTCTCGTACTTTTAGAAGAGTTATTTCCTTGTCTCATTTATTTTTTTAGTTTAGCTTTTTGCGCTGTTGTAATATCTGTGCGGTTTATCCTCACAAGAATACGAACAGTCTTAAAAGAAAGAACGATTTACTAGAACAATGACCAATTATTAACTAAATAACTTATTTCCAGAGAGGCAAATATAAAAGAAATATAATTTTTCAGGAAGAGGTATTTAATAAAATTCAGCCTGATAGTTCAAGTTAGGATTGCACAGTTTTCGTATATTTTACATGCAAGAAACAGTATCTTTCAACACAATATTTCTCAGCTTGATGGTGAAACGTTTTATAAATGTACTGATACGTAAATCTAAAAAGATAAACTGAAATATAATAATATAGATGCATCATTTTTGAAATCAACTTTTCAATAAGCTCTCAATTGCTGGTTTATTAATTTTTCTGTAATTGGACCAACAACTGTTCTTAATAATGTTGAGAAATTATGAACAACGATGAATTATTACTAATTATTATGGAAGTGAGGCAGCAATTATTAATAAGATCTTTATAGAATTGGACTAGAAACACACACATGTTAAAACAAACAAACAAACAAACAAACAAACAATAAATAAATAAATAAATAAATAAATAAATAAATAAATAAATAAATAAATAAATAAATAAATAAATAAATAAATAAATAAATAAATAAATAAATAAATAAATAAATAAATAAATAAATAAATAAATAAATAAATAAATAAATAAATAAATAAATAAATAAATAAATAAATAAATAAATAAATAAATAAATAAATAAATAAATAAATAAATAAATAAATAAATAAATAAATAAATAAATAAATAAATAAATAAATAAATAAAGTGTGAAATATGTGAATGTCGGAGCAGAGTCGCAGGGTAAGGCGGTGGTGGCGTGGTGTACGGGCGAGGAGCGCGCGTGCTGGGCGCGGGGCGAGCTGTGGGCGAGCGGCGCCTGCCACGCCCCCCTCGAGCAGGGCCCCTGCCCAGACGCCCACTGGCTGCTGCTGGACGCCCACGCCATGCCCAGGGGCACGTGCGCGCCCCGCCCCTGCCCGCCCGCACAGCTGCCCTCCGCAGGTAACGTCACTTAGCCCAACCCATCAACAGCAGGCACACTTCAGCAACATGGTGACAACTCTCATTTACGTTATCTTCATATGACAGGGGGAAACATGGAGTTTGTCAACCCAGATACGTCTCAGATTGTTTTCAAAGTACTTGCTTCTTACCATAAGTTCTCACACGTTATACACACAGGCTTGTACGGAGTTTGGTATATTTGTTTTAGAAAACCTGTAAAATATTTATTTCTGATTTGGTGAAAGAGTTCTTATATTGCTTAAATACTGTTACTTTATCACACACGCACGAGATGAAATCCTATGTTTCGTTCATGATTGCCGTAAGGAAGGTAGACGCATGTTGACAAGAGCACGTTGTTCTCCGAAATCATTTATTCAGAGGCGATTCACAGCCTGTATACATTGCATCAGAACTATTGAATCATTAGTGTTCATGTAATGTTCATTTTCTGATGTGTATATTCACCTGTTTAACACACTTTTTCAGAAACATTCCCGAGCACTTCGATATTTGAAATGCCAATTGAACGATATCATGAGCGTTCAAAATGGTGGGATTTAGCATCTAGAGCTCACGATGCGGGGACGCTAGGACAGAAAAGAGAATACACAACAGACACACTCATCGAACTCACTTTGTGACTGTTCACTCCACGTTCATTTTGTAAACATCAAGTACAAGTCCACACCTTGTGTACACCTAGTACAAGAAACACATTGAGAACCCCGGGTATAAAGGCACTCATTGTGAACACTCACTACGAGACCACACCTTGCGAACTACACAAAAATGGGAGAGATAGATTAGGGCATAAACTGATGTTACTGCAGTCCCTCTGACCGGGAGGTGCAAGTTCGAGTCCCGACGGTGGCAGGATTTTCGACACTAGTTTGTTAACTAGGTCAAATTCAGTCGCTGTCTGGAGGAGAATTATAGCGGCCGGCTGCTCTGATCGGTAGTTTTCCTTGGTTTCTCCTATCAAAACCAGTCAAATACCGGAGCAATACCCTAACAAACGGGATACGGACAGCGCGCGATCTTTCCTTCCTCTTCCTTTCCATATCCTCACCTCTTAAACACACACACACACTAACATGCACTACTCTACCACTTGACTTGTGCTGCGTGTGCCTGTGCGTGTGCAGGGCGGTGCCTGGAGGAGGCGGAGGCGCGCGAGATGTGCTGGAGCGGGGCGGTGCACCTCGACGCCCTGGGGAGGCTGCGGTGTGGCGCGTCCCCGGGATGGACCGCCATCTTGAAGGCTCACGTTCGCTGCCAGCAGCCCACCGCCCAACCCTCCGACTACACGTTCAACTCCACCACAGACGACGGTTACAACAATGCCACCGACGACGGTTACAACAATGCAGACTACAGCATCAACAACTTCATTGATTCAGATTTCAACTCCACTGACAGCTATGCCACAGCGCCAGACTATATCACGAACGCTCGAAATGACTCCAACAGCGACGGGTACCCCATCACCAACCCCTCGTTGGATGACAACTCTGTGATGTTCAACTCGACGCATACAAACATTGCGGGGCAAGGCGTTTCCTTAGATGCCAAAGTCTGGGAATCCCCAAACATGTTCGGTGCCGCGGCGGGGGGACCGGGCCCTCTGCGGTGCGCGCGAGGGCAGGGCGGTGAATGCGCTCCGTTGGTCGTTGAGAGCGCTGGCGTCGCCGCCAAATCGCGCTGGGCTCTAGTCCCGGTCCTGCTTTGCGGGCGGCATCTCACTGGAGTTTCACGTTGGTGAATGTCCAGGGAGCAAGGCCTGTCGAGGGTCTCGAGCAGGCGCGCCAAGGTCGCGGGTAAGGTAACAAGCTTACTAGAGGTCGCTGCGCCCCAGAGAAATTGGTGCGAGATTTTAAAGAAAGGGTTCTACAAATGCTACGGCATGGCGCTACGTCACTGGATACCTGGCACATGGTAGTCTTACTTGGCAGTTGTCACAAATTTAGCTATATAAATTTTCATTTTTTCTTTAAGGCAAAGAAATAATTCATAAAAATGAAGTAATATATCAGTCCTATTTCAAATTTCAATTGAGAGTAAAAAAAATAATCAAAAGTATCTTTATTTTATAATCCTGTTTTTTATATTCCTTTTTTATTCTATAATCCTTTTTTAAGAGTGATATAAGAGTATGAACTTTCTACGTTCAGGTTAGAAGGTTTAACAAACAAATATTTTTGTTTGTTACAAGCGCGGACCGTCCGTATTGGATTGTCCGTCCGCTGTCCGTCTGCGATAATTGTTAACATACAGAGACTTGTTAATTTATTTCTCATTATTTCTAAATACAATAATTAACTAAATGATTAAATATCGTAACACAAAACGAAAACAAGGAGAGAATTTGCCATTCAAACACATTTCTGTCACTTAGCAAAGATGTTTATATAATGTAGAATTTAGTGAGAAAATAAAGATCAAATTTATAAGTAGTGAATAATTTAATGTAACAATACAATTCTCGGTTATTTGATAGATAAAATCTGGCAAACATATTTTCATATGAAGCTAGTATTCACCGCCTCGAGCAGCTTCAGGTTGCGAATGGACACCCCTTTCTGTATTTTAAGGGGAAATGAGTGCGGAGTCAGGGGAAGTTAACATTGCCCTTAGAAGCGCTGGGTTTCTCAGGCCGGGAAATAGCTCGAGTGGGTGCGGTTTGACGTGCTTTGTCTAGCGTATAAGTCTTCTCGTAAATGCTGCGAAAGTAAAGGTTATACACGTGCTTGCAATAACGTTCTGAGGCACTTTAGTACTCCCCATTTTTTACAAGGGAATTTAGTAGCGTGGAAAAATGTTAACTGACAAAATTTTTGATGTATAAAAAATCTGATTTTTTTCATTTTTCTGTAAAGTTATTAAAACATTTATCACTCTGGTGATGTATATTTACATGGCACAGTTAAACAATTCTGGCGATCTGATCAATCTGAATACTATATAGTCATTTTGGAATAAATATTGTACTTATTTGAATCATACAAATATAGTACACCAATATACCATTAACATCTGATAGAGAAAATATCATCTGGGGAAACCCTCTAAACGACACACGAGCAACGGTATAGCGAATGTTTGGGGAGCATATAAGTAAATGTTAAGGAACCAATCATATTTTTAGAAGTTTTGGGTGGCTTGCAAGTTTATCACCTTTTGATAGTACCGACATACTAATTAGCCTATAGCTGAAATGCAAATTAAGAAAATGTAGTGGAAATACCCTAAGATTCGGATCATATTCACGTTATTATTTATATTCGAGTTATTACTGAAAAACTTAGCACATTAAAAAAATGTATTACTTCATTTCATGATCTTTAATTACATGATGTTATGCAGAAAACGTGAAAGTCACAAGAATAAATATGGTTGAAATATGGCTTGAAATGTTCAGACGTCTTAACCCTTCGTTGGTGAACGGGTGAGCGCAGCGCTCACCTTTGATATCAATTGTTTCTAGTATACGTTTTAATAATAATAAATTTTGTAACTCCGTATAGCTTTCTACAAATTACGAGTACGCACTGCAAGTTTAAGCACTGCGAGTAACTAACTACACATTTAGTTTCCAGCGATCCCGTTGTTTTTGTTGCTTTTGAGTAAAAGTGATCGCCTGCTCAGCGTCGACCACACGCGTTAGTAATTTATAAATGTAATACAATGTTTAGTTTGACCCACCAGCATTAAGCAACAGGTAAAATGTTTATTATTAAAATTGTTGTTGTTATTATTATTGTTATTATTATTATTATTATTATTATTATTATTATTATTATTATTATTATTATTATTATTATTGAAGTTGAAAAGCTTTCCTTCAGATTATCTTTCGTTTTTTTCCTCCCAATTTTGTGATTTTTATGAATAATAATTCTGGCCACGTAGCTGAGAAAGCATCGGCAGACCTTCTTGAGCCATTTATGTGCCACGGAGTCATGAATAATAGACCGGCGAGGATATTGCGTGATTCTGGAGCGAGTTTTGACGTGGTGGACGAGCGATTCTTAGAAGACTCGGATTTAACAGGGGAAACATATGGGTATTTCAACCCTTAGATTCAAAACCGAGGAATCTACCCTTAGCGCAGATTAGACTGCAAGGATCATTCGGGATTGTCACCACTCGAGTGGCGGAAGTGAGTCGGGACTGTGATTTCGGCTACTATTTGCTCAGCAACCGCACAGCATAATTACTCGAGGAAGTTCGAGAAGGCTTCATTGAGCCGCAAATTGTGAGCGCGGTCGTCACGCGAGGAAACGCAGCGGCAGACGCCGAGGCGGGTGCTGTCGAGCCCACGGCGAGAGCGGCCGAGGAAGGGTCGGAGACCGGATTAGCGGAGAATAGCGACGCGGATGGAGAGTAGATAATGTCTCCACCTGCTACGGCTCAAGTAGGAGTAGGCGACGAGGAACTAAACGACGCCGAGAATGAAAATTCTATGCAGATAGAGGCTCCTGTAAGATAATTATTTCAAATCTCGACAGATGACTTTATTCTCGAACAAACCAAGGACAGTACGCTCAAGATAGGCCTGCTAGGCCGCCTCGCAAATTGGCTCCTGGTGTGTCCCGGCAGATCGACTATCTGCCTGACAGTGTTCGAGGAACACGTCGCCTGGTCCGAACACGTCGAACCACCATGTGCCATCGGCACTGCGCACCAGCCTGGGCGGACAAAGTGTTTGTGGGCTAGCCACGAGGAAACCAGAGTTGTTACCCACCCGCGCCATCCCGACACGACGTTATGTAGGCGCGAGTCACATGACCTGCCACGTCATTTCTCCCCCCCCCACGCGCTGGATAGAGACATTCTCTGGCGTTGTCTTGTACGCGGCCCCATGCCTTTTGGAAAGTCCAGCCTTTTGTTCGGGCGGCTATTTTTAGACCCCCCAGACCTATAACTTGCGCTTCAGCTCTGAGCTACAGTAGTAACCAGATTTTTTTCTGGGTAGGAACTGCCTTACAGTCAAAACTAAATCAAAATCAAAAATAGTATTACATTGTAGGCTAATTTGAGACGAAACAGATTGCTTTAAACGTTATGCACTTTAAGACAGAATTTCACACTAAATATTAATCAATTGAACAAATCAAAGTACTTTTGCCTAAGGTTAGTCTTGTGAAATGATGAGAGTGGAAGAACGAATATCGGGTCAGACATTGATCAATACCTACGCAGATGAACCGCGGACGCGTTATCGACAGTGCTGCATCACGAACGAAGACAACTGAAGTAATTCCCTGTCTCGCGTGTTCACGATGAACGCGCGTCGAATGAAATTGTGTTTCAGTCGCGGGCCCGAGTAGTAGAGGTTTTCTTTTTATATTTCATGTTTCATTACGTTTCGATTGATTCTTTTAAGCACGAAATAGCCTGCACATACGTCGAGAAGAAAAAAGCCAAATCACAATGCGATGTATAAAATTGGGATGCATTGAGGCCGAAAACATGCTACTACTTTTAGAGTAATCGCAAAGAAAAATATTTAAATAACTCAAAATATATTCAGACAACAAATTATATTTTAATATTATGTTCTTTATATTGTAAATATTTTGTATTGATTTTAAAATAAAATAAAATATTACTTGGAAAATGTTATTATTGCAGAAAGTTACATTAGAAAAGTAAAAAAAAAAAACAGCCGATCCGGTGGCCGAGATCGCTAAGGCATTAGTGCCGTAGCAATCTCGGACTGAAGGATCGCGGGTTAGAGTCCGTACTCGGGCATAGTTGTATTGTGTTCGTCCTTTTACCCTCTATCATCATATCGTGTCATCCTCACAGTGCTACCGTTACAAGCAATAGTGGTCGCTAATGACCTAGAAGTTGACCTTAAATTTAAAAAAAAGATTGAAAATCATGTAAATTTTTCTAAAGCGTGGGTGAGTGCAGCGTCGATCGACGGCATCGGTCTGGGAGAGGTCGACCAACCGAAGGTAAAATTCGAGTTGCAAGGATACGCGCCAAAAATTAGATATGAGTGGCATCTGGAAACCTTCGTTCCACATGTTCGCTACATGGAAAACAGAAATCCCAAAAATAATTGTTTCCTGTCGTTCAGTATTAACTCTCGAACACAAATGAAATGAATGAGGTTTACAAATTTTGAATCCATACAATCACTATTCACTGAGAACACCAAGTTGAACGTGTTTCTCTAAATGTAATTAAAATGACGTTCTTTTTTAAAACTCCACATGTGTTAGGCTATTGTTGGACTTTGCGTTGTGACAGCAGTAATCTTTGCAACTGAAAACTCAATTTTCGAACATGAAATGTTTGCTATTTTCAATTACGTACATCCAACTTCATACTCACCCACCCTTATTCTCGATAGGTAAAGGCATTTTTGAAGACGTTGTTGACACAATCAAGCGACGCTTTGATGAAATTGCGGCAAATAATCGTTCACAATATTAATTTTGTTTATATTATAAAAACGGTTTACGATAACAAGGGATAAGAAACTACCTTTTTTAAAGCAAAAAATAAGGAAATTTCGTTGAGTTGTTCTTTTGCAAACTTATTTCTAAACGAAAATCTGTACTGTTTTAGTGTGTAAAGATTTTTGCAATTTTCTATACATAAGGAGTTTCAATGAAAATAAGAAGTATACCATTCTTAGATGTGCACTATATTATATTTGAGGAAAACAATTCGTGAACAAAGTGCCATCCATCTTTCAGAAAATATTGAAAATATTACAGAGGACTAGTTAAAGTACCTCGTAAAATTAAAATAGTTCATGATCTCCGAAATAGTACAACATGATCTTAATCCTGAAATATTTACCAAGATGTAGCTCTAAAGATTCTAATCTAACAGAGTTCTGTGTTCTGACACATCCATCCATCCATCAATATGAACAAATCGATTTTCGAGAACAGAATAGAGTGTATTTCCTCTCCACTGACAGCATTATTAACTATTTTTAGAACTGCGCTGTTAGACCTTAATCTTAATCTGTGTGTAGAGTTACTGCTTAAAAGGTCTTGAACACCGATTTTACGACTGAAATTTGACATATTGAGGTGATTCTAATACTTTTCTTCTTTACACTATTATAAGGAGGGAAATTAATAAAAGGTGTATAATATCAGTAAAAGGAAGGATATACCGTTTCACAATGACCCTGATCCAAAACGTTCAGTGACATTCTTTCTGCTTTGTTGGCTTTGTTGTTCAATAGAATCTCGAATAACAAAATGTAACCTGTCGTGCATCCTATGAGAATCGGTTGTACAGATTGATCCAACATTGAAACTAGTAATGCTACAACAGCATGTACATTCTCACATTATTTTTAACTTTTGCATTAATTGAAAATTTGAAAGTGTGCGCCAATTTTTAAGTGAGCTCCGTTCTCTTCGAAGAAAATATTTAATGAAAAAACTTGGAGCCGTTTTTGTGAAAAAATGTAATTTGTCTTTATTTCAAACAACAATTACGCGATAACTACTAGATTTTTCAAAAAAATTGTACAAAATCTTATTAAAAAGCTAACATTTGGAACAGATTTAAGAAAAAAAATTCTCATCAATACTGTTCTCTTGCAAAGCCATTTTTTTGCAAGTTTTGAAAACGCATAGAGTTAATCGAAGACACGGCGTGTGCCATTTTCATAAACGTACTTTGCTCTATTTCAGGGAAAAATTAAAGAACTAGGGCAGATTTTAAGAAAACATGTTTAATAAACGCCTAAAATTTCGCAAAACTGCTAATTATTAAAATGTGTCAATGAAGAACTGGAAATACGTGTAAACGGTTATGTTGGCAAAAAAGGGTTTATACATTATTGTGTTTTTTCTTGCTCACCTTACTTTCTACTTTGGTAGTAAAGCTGCAGTAAAAATCGGAAAGATTTTTTACAAAAAATTGTCGGGTCTTTGTAACGAAAAGGTGGATATATCTCGTTCGAATTACATGGAATAAAGTACTTATTCTAACAGGATTTGTAGTCAGAATACACGTTTTGTGGTTTCTTGATACCAACAATTTTTTTGATGGAGAAAAGTCAGTCTGTCCTGCACTTTGTTCAACGCTAGCTCCTTTTCCACTCAGACGATTTTGTCCAAATTCCTTGATTGATTTGATCGATTCAATTCCCTGTGAGTTTGAAATGCATGTTTTAATTTTTGGGACTTCTTTACATAAAGCCGTCATATTTTCAAAAGTTTCTGTGTCATATTTTTTTCTTTATATTTTGTTCGCGAATGGAGCATTACCCATTTAAAAATGGCCCAAACCTCATTTTCAACCGATTCTTTTAAATTTTCAGAAATTGCAAAAATTACAAATAATGCGGAGAATATCTGTTTTTCTAGTATCTAGTAATATCAGTTTTAAGTTTATCGGTATTTTCTAAGTTAGTTGGATATTACTGTAAAATCCACTGAAAAAATGATCCCTAAAAATAATATTGCTGTTTGTGTTTAATAATTTATTACATTTTTTCTACCTTTATTATTCTAATACAACGATATTTCTGCTGCCATCACTAAAAACATGTTGATTTGATAATGGTTTCCAAATAAAAATAAAGGCACTAATTATTGCTCATTTAAATTTAACATCAAGAGTAAAAGATATAAAAACAAGAGAAAGAGTTTTCGGATAACCTATAATTACTACCTAATATTTAAAAAACGAATAAGTAACAAAAGAGCTTACCAATGATACATTTCTACGGTTCCTGAATTTTCTGGGCTCTGGTGTATACATTCTCTGAAGCAAGATGTAGGATGAACTTACCTGAAAACAAAAGAAATAACAATGTTAATAAAATTCTTCACATTGTACATTAACGGAAAAACTGACTAAATCTAGATATGAAATGTGGTAATCAGCATGAACATAATAAGACCGTCATTTTCCTCAAAACAAATTGTTTTTATTTAAAATGTATATTTTCCTGGCGATGGTTTGCGAATAAGACCATCCATATAATCCATAATATATTTATATTTTTATTGATCACGACGTCTACAAATTTAAATTCAAAACGGAAACGACGTAGAAATTTTTTACCGTGGGTCAATAATCGGCTCGTCCAATACGATTCCTCGAACTATTTAATCATTTCTAAAGAGGAAAACGTTTGAGGTATGCAATTACATGATAGCGAATTGTTTTTATAGAACGAAATAAATCATATATTTTAATTGGAAATATTTTCTTGAATTAATGTTTAAATTATGGAATCAAATACATACATATATTAAAAACAATTCTATTGAAATTATTTTAGAAAATCAAACACAAGAGTTTCTAAATAAACATTTTTTTAAATTATATTAATTACAAGAAAACGTAGAATTATTTTGCTCACATTTGCCATGCATCAACATTTAAATAGATATTGAACATCTCTCAAATTTATGGAATCGTTCGATACTATACATCAAACTGATCCCATTTTATTGACCTCATGCAAATATTATGAAGCATTATACATCATTTTCGCAGGTCAGCATTGGAAACCTGGCTTTGTGAAGACACTGCCTATCTATTTGCCACCCTTCCATAAATCTCGAATAAGTTAAATGAATACATATTTATCCACTTCATTAATTTACGAATTGTATTACTATGCGTTTCTCAACATAATGAAAACAAAAAGTAACCTTTTAACTCAAATTCTAAAAAAATCTCAGTTTACGTTACGCGTGTCTGACCTCGTAGCGGGTTCCCAAACTTTTTTTCTTCCTCCCAAAAACACAGCGTTTTGCCCAATTTTATCTTTTACAGTATTGCTTCATTACAGCGGTTCCAACTGTCCTTAACCGTACGCCAAGATGCCCATCGTAATACTAAATGCAAATCTTCTAAACTTTGCCGCCATATAAATGCCTTTTATCTGATTTTTTTCGATATTCGATTATCATTGGCTAGTGGTACAAAACATATTGTTTGTATTGAAATAAATTTTCTTAGCACGAAATGAAAACCGAGACAGGACGCACAGGCGAAATGGGGCATAAAGTTGCATCTTTTACCATTGACGGGATAGGGCCTACCGTTTCACTGCTTCAATTTATACTGCCTCTTTACGAAATTACAATCAATCTTTTACGAGTCCGTTTTAGAAGCCAAAAGTACAAGATTATAGAACGTAAGTATCCTGTATGTACTTATTAGTCCCTCTAGTGCAATAAGATGATTAAATACTTCCATGCTTTGAGAACTCCTAAATAACTACGAAAACTAACCCTACGCTACACATTTCATCGATACTTTAACAACATTCAAAAGATTCGTAGTTGTATCCATTGACAAACCCCCATAAAACGAAATGTATTAGAGCGGTAAACCATTCAAAAATAAACAAATAGTAAACAAAGAACGGGTGAATAAATTAATAAATAAATGTTTGCATTCTTGCTCCACTCTTGCTATCGTAGGATCGTAAGTTCCCCCTAGTTACAGCATGTGAGTTTCAACCCTTTGTGAAAAAGAGCAGATGTGGAGGTGGAGGTGGTTCGTTAGGGGCATGGCTAGCGTCAACGTGCCGTGTGCTGCCTAGTTCCCTTCTGAAGGGCAGCCCACTAAAGGACCTCCTCCAGGAGATGGCTGCGCGCGATTGGTCGCCTCCCGCTGCCTCAGCGCAGCCACCCCCACCCCGCCCCCACCTCCTCCACCCTCCTCTGCATGCTGCCACCTCATCCCTGTGGCCGAGATGAATCGGAGAGTTCTCTCCTCTTGCGGAGGAAACCTCTTGCGGAGGTTTCACAGCTATCCCGCATCCCTATCTTCTTTCTTAGATTTTCGTAGTTCACAGCGAATGAAACGTTGCGAGATGGAAGACCGTAACGTCAGCAGCACTAAGGATGGAAATGAATCAGAATAAGCAAGGTGATATTGAGGCTGGTCCATGTTGTTGTTAAGAGTTCTTATCTGGCATCCGTTTGGGATGAAAACACTGAAACTATGAATTAGAGCGGTCGGTCTTTGGAATTTTCACCAGGTGACAGTCTGCTTCGCCCTAGTTATTTTACTGTTATCAAAAGTCCTTTTGTCATATGTGGACCCCACTACCCATCTATGCAAGTTCAGTTGTGCTCTCATAACTACATAAATGCAATAACAATCGGTAATTCAAAGTAATCATGTAAATACATTGATGATTCTGTAAGTAGTATGCAGTCAAATCACAAATGTCATTGAATTACCAAATTTGAAAATACGTAGTGATAATTAAAAAAAACATTTTTAAAATATAAAACTTACTTTTTTCCAGAAATGCTATATACCTTGAAATTCAATCATATAAATTATTCTGAAGTCTCAGAATAAACAAACGTCGTGAGGGACAGATTTCTTTACATCCATTTTCTTTCTTATGTCCTCGATCTAACAGGGCCATCAGCTTCCCTTTTGTTCTTTTATCAATCTCCCAAACTTCCTTAACCGTATGTTGTAACATTCTTAACTAGTGAGGAGTAAAGACGTCTTTTAGTAGTGTTGGTGATGGTTTTGTTCCATAAGACTGTGTTCCTGTCACGTTTCTCCCTAAGCCTTTTCTAGTCTTAATTTCTATTTGTTAAAATGTACACCAAGGTACTTACATTTGTTAAAACTCCTTTCATTTTTCCTCCATTTTACAGAAAAAATATTATATCATTGTTACTAACTGCCAGGTATTCAGTTTTGTCCATGTTAATATTACGTCCTTCATTTAAAAAGTGTATTCTTCTCAAAAATCGCGTTCCGCCATTGGTCTGCTTTCATCGTCCACCGCCCGTGTTGACTTCAGAAGTTCCTTACCCGTCTTTCGTGAGGCAGAGGGAAAATGAAGGAAAATTCACAACACTTCCGCCGGAAAACAGAGGGACTTTTCCTCTGAAACTCTTCACGCCATCTTTGACGAGGACAATTACGCAAGTTTGCGCCGGCTCAGAGAGGAGAGCGTCGGAGTCTGTTACATGAGTAATGAGTAAGAGATTGGCCCGTTAAATAATAAACTCTGCAAAGGGGCACTCTAACCAGGCAAGTAAATTTTATATCAATGTCCTAACGAGATTAAACACGGCCCTTCTGGACATTTCGCATCCCGTTTTCCAGAAACTTTTGCCAAGATGCGAAGCAATTACTGCCAAGATGCAAAGCTGTTACTAATTAGAATTTTCATTAAAATATGCGGAAAGAGGTTGAGCTGTTTATTCGTATTCTCCGTAATCACGAACGGAGGGTATGGAATCATAAATGAGCCATCGTCATCGTGAGTTACGAAGTTTCTTAAACTTCTTCTGAGACAAAGTTAATTCACTCCGCTGGAGAACTCGGGTGCTCGGCGCGGAGATAAGCAAAAGATGAAACTTGCAAGTAAAGTTCTGTTTCTTAATTGTTCAAACGATCGCCGATAATATTACTCGTGTCTCAAGTGCACCTCAGAGACAAATGAAGTTCTAACAGCGAGGGACTTTGCTTCGTTATTGATAGTTATGTACTGCAACGTGACGTAGCAAGTCCAAAATCACGTGTAACTACGAGAATAAACGCATAACAAGCGGCACGGAACGATAAAATGGATGTAAAATTAAAAGTTTCTAAAAACATGGCAAGCGCCAAGGCAAAATAACAATGATTCATAGTTACGAGCATTAACACATTGGAAGCTACACCGCATATTACGCTGGTGATTGCTGAGCCTGCCGCTTCACATCGCACCGATTGGTGTGTCTGTTAGTTCCCCGATCAGCTAATGATTCGATTTGATTGATGGTTGATTAGTGATTCCGGGCGCGTCAACTGCTAAGGTAATTAGTTCCGTTAGTGGAGTGCTTGTTTTATGGTCTAGAGGTGACTATGATCTTTCTCCGCTAGATAGTGAGATCCGGCACCGACCTACCGTCGGATAGCGAGGTTTTCCTCAACTAGATATCTCTCATCAGCGGGGCACCGCTCCAACCGGAATAATCTCTAAGGTCCAAACCGGTCTCCCGGCATGCGTGTTAGTGTGTGTAATGATACAAGGAATGGGAACAAAAGATCGCGCGCAGTCCTTGACCCATTTTTTAGGGTACTGCTCCGGCATTCGCTTGGTATTGATAGGAGAAACTACGGAAAACTACCCATCAGAGCAGCCAGCCGTTAGAATTCTTTTCCAGACAGCGGATGAATTTCACCTAGCATTGTAGCTAGTGTCAAAAATCCTGCCGCAGTAGGGGCTCCAACCTAGGACCTGCTGTCAGAGGCACTGCAGTGACATCAGTTGATAGCCTGAGCCACCTCTCTCGGCCTGATGATCAAAGCTTAATGCATATCGCCGCGACTCAGCCCGTCACCACGGCCTTCTTGTTCTAAGACGGTACTGTTTTCATCAGCAGCAATAGCTCAGGGCCAACATCTTTTTCTCCGCAGCATCATTGACCAGGATATTATGGTTCAAGCCACAACAGAGGCGGATATTCGGTATCAGCTAGATTTCAAATATATCTCACTGGAGTAAAATACTAACAGCCAGAAGCTGAGAATTGTGATTTTCTGTGGATTTGTGGGTTTCCGATCCATACGACGCATTTGCTGGAGTACATTGCTAAAATGAAGGCCACTTTAGTTAGATCAAACATAACACGTGAAACGTAATAAGTGTAACATATTTCTTCTAGTTATAGTATTTATTATGTTTGTATATTCAATTGTATAAAGATGGGGAACGCTAAAGACCTAGATGTTATAAAGCGACCTTAAATGAATTTTTAAAAAGGCCACGGACCGCGCCGAAATTTCCTTTCCTCATCTTTGCTGTTTCATATCCTCTCACACATACATATTCAATTATCTTTATATGTATTGAACTACCACAGTTACCGGGAACCTATATCTTGATCCAGCTGCGGCAGAGTTCGCTGGAGGAGATACCTGGAGGAAGAATCTCACAAAGCGACGTGCGATAGGGTCTCACGTGCAGACTGGCAAGAAACACAATCACTTCTGAGGATATCACGCAGTAGAGTGAGTTCTCAGGAATTGACGATTATTATATCAATACTCATTTCAGTAAGATTTATTTTCAAGGAATACTTTGTATCTAGCGAGAGTTTGAGGGACCATTGCTAAGATCGTAACTTTCTCTATTCTTCCTCCTCCGCAGACTCCCACTCTCACACACACACAAACACATTTCTATAAGTAAAGCAATATTTTCATATGTATAAGATAATTGTAGAGCGTAAATGAAATCCGGGCTAAGTGCCAAAATGTAAATATTTGCAAGTGTCAAGCGCATTGCGGTGTAAAATGGGCTATCTGAAATTCTCATTTTTATGGGTTCAAATTGTCGCTACTAGTCTGCGTATCAGTCAAGTCCAGCGAGCTTTTGAAACAGTTTTTCTTAATTTCTCGGAATTACATTTTTGGCACTTGGCACGGTTTTCAATTACTGCTTACAATTCAAGAATGTTTCCGAAAAAGTTTGTTGACTCCATTGCAGTGAGTAAAATGGTTGGTTGCTTGACTCAATCTTAAGGGACATGTTACCCAGGCGGACGTTCCATATGTGCGATCCATTGTATAAACATGCATTAATCATGATTTTTATGTGTCTGTTCGCTGTGTCCCTTAGCTTGCTCCGTTGGCAGTCATTATATAGCAATTCTACCTATGCGCTTGGACGCTTGATAACTGCGAGTGCGCTTCGTACCTGGCTCTTCACACACAGATTCAGACTGGTTCAGACGGGCTACAAGAACCTAATAATACTAGCGTATTCTGATGCACTGCTGGCAAGATGTGAAATGGACAAATGAACAGTCGAACAAACCGGACAAATGCGAAACGGCTTAAAATTTTCACGATAGAGCAATTTTTATTAATATTATTTATTACAATATTACATCATGTACGTTTTAAAAATTAATTCCAAAGTTATTAATTATTAATTATTTATTATTATTATTATTATACTTTTTTAAAATGTACAAGTTGTATTATAATAAGTAACCACATTACTTTACCCCACAGTCGCGAAAGAGAAAATTACGTCCCAGCATTTGTCTAGGGAAAACCCAGCTCTGGCGGCACAAAGTAAATTATTTAAATGAACTTATTTCTCTTTAATTACGAATGTAATGAATAATAAAATAAAATTAATAAATTAAAATAAAATTATTTTTTTTAAGTTCTTTAATAGAATTAGTACAGGAAAAATACGATAAACATTATTCGCGAATTTCTTTGCCACCTGTTCTGGATCTGGACTTTCCATGTTAAGCACAACGAACCGTCACTGCAAGACCCCAGAGCTTCACGGAGTGCGAACCTTCAATTTCAGACTCTCAACTGCACACGCTACCACGCGGTAATGGAAAATATCAAAGGTCGAATCCACCGGAGTGCGCAGTATTTTTGGGGTATTGCAGAGACAACGTTCGCACCTACGCTTGTTCCGCGCATCCCGTCGATGAGTCTGCACGCGAGGGAGGCTTCGTTAGCCGACGGCGGTGGCTGGGCGGGGCGCGGGCAGAGGATGTGGCCCTGGAGGGGCGGGTTGGAGGCAATGACGGGGCACTGGCGGCAGCGGAGCCAGACTGTGTCGTGGCCGGGGTAGAGGACGGAGTCTTGGGCGGAGTCGTGGGTGGAGTCGTGGGCGGGATCGTGGGAGGAGTCGTGGGCGGGGTGGAGGATGAGGTCGTGGGCGGAGTCATGGGCGGAGTCATGGGCGGAGTCGTGGGCGGAGTCGTGGGCGGAGTCGTGGGCGGAGTCGTGGGCGGAGTCGTGGGCGGAGTCGTGGGCGGAGTCGTGGGCGGAGTCGTGGGCGGAGTCGGGAGGCGGAATCGGGTGTAGAGACGGGGGAGGAGTCGGGTGTGGAGTAAGGGAGGTCTGAGAGGAGGTGGTGGCGATGGGGTTGCAGTGGCGGTGACAAGGACGGAAGCAGTGGCGGGAGTGGAAGCGGCGGAATGGACAGTAGAAGGACGTGACGGAACGTCAGTGTGGCTGCAGGGGGTATGGCGTGGTGGGTGGGCGTCAGGGGCAGGATGGAGGCGGAAAGGCAGTGATGTGGGAGGGTGGCGGATGTGAGCGGTGACAATAGGCCGCGTGTGGTCGTGCGCCAGAACGGCTGCAGTGTCAGAGTCGTGGGTGGAGTCGGGGAAGGGGGCGGAGGGTGCGGCGCGATAGAAGGAGGAGCTGGCAGGGTGGTGAAGTGGCAAGGTGGCGATGTGAGCGGGGCCAGGAAGCCAGGTGGAGACAGACGCCGAGCGACTGCAGTGGCAGTGTCGAGGGTGATGTGGCGGGGACTGGGGGGGGGGGAGGCAGATCATTAGCGAGAACAGGATCCGTCGCCCCAGGGGCAACCGAAACACTCCGCGGGCGGGCGCTGTTCTTCACCCCGTGCTCGACGCCGGCCCCAACTCGCATGAATGGCTTCACGCGGTTCTCAGAGGGAGTCGAGGAAGAGGTGTGGCAACATTGCCAGCCTTTCTTTCCACGCAGTATGCGTCGCGCACGAGTCTCCTGTTTTTTCCTGTTTGAATACGTATTGTTTACTCTGGATTCAATTACCATATAAAACGCACCTGTAATATTCTTTTACAAATATGGATAAAACAAAATTCTACAGTAAAAAAAATATTTTCAACTGGAATATTTTCAACATTTGTATTCATTTACATTCAAAATGAAACTGTATAAAAGGTTAATCCTGACGTGGTCCCCGCAATGATTTCTACACGAAATCTGTGACATTAAGACTAAATAAATAAAAGGCAGACCAATATTACTTTAACAACACACACGAAGCTAATAATTTCTGGCATTTATCCAGATATTTGTCCATATTTTTTGTGAAAAAAAGTAAGAAATAAACAGCTTGTTCAACAGAAAATTATTAAAGATTGTTACAAATTGAATGATTTATTGTCAATCGCTAATTTCAGAATACGATATTATTTTGTATACGAACGTGTGATTTCTAGGCTACAGTGAAAGACAATGCAGTGACAATTAGATTTACCTCGAACATCATATTTCACTTAATTTATTATTTTATTTATAAAAGAGAATTCACATATTACACCACCGAAAGAAGTTAAAGGGGTCAGGGAGGAAGCCCTGGTCGTAAGCGAGGGTTGTGTCGTCAAGGCCTCTTAGGCACTGCACATTACGCTCTCGAAAATGGTCATGAAAATTGCTTTTATTCTTAATAAAAGTAAACTCGTAATGTTAAACACATGATTATGTGTATAAATAACTAATAATATGCTCTTAAGTAACTATTAATATGGCCTTAAATAACTAATAATATGCTCTTAAGTAACTATTAATATGGCCTTAAATAACTATTAATATGGACTTAGAAGGCCTGCAAATGCATTAAAGTAACATAATAAAATTTTAAGACCTACTTAGAAAACATCCGAGAAGTTTTCCTTTGCCAGTGACTATAATTAAAATAGAAGAATAGAAGAAATATAATACGGAGAGAAAGATCTCTGAAATGTAGCTGTGCAGCGTAAAAAGAGATACAAAAAACGTGAGGACCTTGGACGCCCTCCATATGCATTCCAGAGTTCATTTCATATAAACTCTCGAAATACTTTATCAAAATGTTGTGATATGGTTGATATTAATACATGAAATTCGTCCTTGGTTCTCACCACAATATCAATGTTTTTAAAAATAAATATTTCATTTATTTGTAATTAAATTTAATCTAATTCGTTTTTCATTTTTATTTTTCAACATTTTATAAACTGTTAGTCTCAGTGTATATTAATTAAAATTGTCTATTATATTCAACTACAAATAAGTTTTTCTTAGAAAATAAAAGAATAAAAAAACGACAGAACAATATAGAACACAACTTTGGGTATCTACGTTAAAATGACAGTACTGAAGCGTTATACATCATCTAGGCATCTAATAGAGTCTTCCTATGAACACAAGGAAACATTTTTTATAATGCCAATATCAATCGTTGCCACGCGATCATAAATTCGTATATGTGCTCATTCTCTTAAGATATGAAAAATAACCAAATAACATTTAAACGTATGAACCATAGCTACTCACTAGATTTAAATGATCAAATGCAATAAAGTAGATAATTCAAAACAGTAATTGAATGAGAGATTGACTTCAATGAGAGATTCTACTTTTATCTGGAAATAGTCTCACCAAAGTTCCATCAAACTGTACATATTGTTGCAGCTTTTCAGATATTTATCATAGGATAAAATTAATATGAACGTCAATTCAATGAAAAAAATATGCAAAATAATAGATATTTGCTATCTTTGATTGATTTTTTTTAACCTGTACACGTTTGGGAAAAAATCCATTTTAATAAATACATGGCATCTACTAGATTCTATTCGCTTTTTTGAACCAAAGTTCAAGAAAAGTACACAATGAGAAAGAGTAAAGAAGAAGTCGCAATCTTTCGTTTACCTTCAAAGAAACTCGCAGCGTCTCAAGAAACTCGCTGCGTTTGTGTTTGTTGAATATTTAACACATCATCTTTCCTCCTCCGGCCCAAGAATTCCTAAAGAGTTACGGCGCCGGCTCAGACGTAAACAGTCCCTTATTGATCCGCAAACGGTGCGATTTCTTCTTCCCGCGCCCCCCGTCGCCCCCACGCGGCTTCGGGGCCTCCGCACGTGCGGCGCGGGCCTGGGGGAGTGTCTCAGCCTCCGAGGACCGGCCCTGCGGCCAGCGCCGGCAGCGCTCGTGTGAGCAACGCTTTATACCTTGCGCTGCCCTGCCTCTCGCCACTGCCTGTCAGCTCCGCTCCGCCACGCCCCTCCATGTCGTTTCATTCGTTGATAGATTAGTGAAGTTTTGAATGGTGAGAATAGGGTTCGACCTATGCAATGCTAGTAGGATTTTCACTGCCGCCAGCGCCGGTGGCGCTCGTGTGAGCAACGCTTTATACCTTGAGCTGCCCAGCCTTGCCGCTGCCTGCCAGCCCCGCTCCGCCACGCCCCTCCCTGTCGGTTGATTCGTTGATATATTAGTGATCCTTTGGATGGCGAGATCCGGGCTCGACCTATCCAATGCTAGAAGGATTTGCCCTGCGGCCAGCGCTCCTGCGCTCGTGTGAGCAACGCTTTATACCTTGCGCTGCCCCGCCTAGCCGCTGCCTGCAAGCCCCCCTCCGCCAGGCCCTCCCTGTCGTTTGATTCGTTGATAGATTAGTGATCCTTCGGATGGTGAGATCCGAGCTCGACCTATCCATTGCTAGCAGGATTTTCCCCAATCGGTATTTGCCACCAGCGGGGCACCGCCCCAACCGGTACAAGCTCTTGACTTCCCACAGGCCTCCCGGCATTCGTGTTAGTGCAGTGAAAGTAAAATTGTGTGTGTGTGTGTGTGTGTAAAGAAGAAGTGATGATAGGGCAAGGAAGAAGAAAGGATAGCGCGCTATCCGCGTTGAACTAATTATTTTGAAGTAATCTGCTTGGCAGCGGGTGTATGTAGTATTAGGAACAACTCTTCGAAAGCCAGTGGTATACGCTACTTAATTATTTTACGCACAAAGTCGACTCTACACAACTATCTTCCATTCCTTTGTAAAACTTTTAGAGTGTGACCGACACTGTTTAAATTTCTCCGAACATCTCCTACTCTTTCTGCTCGTTCTCAGACCCCTTCTCCCTTTCTAAGGCCCTCTAAGTCTTCACATTTATCCCGGAATCTCCCTTCACCCACCCTCTCTTCCTCTCCTTCCCTTTCCCACAGGAAAAATCTCAGTGTGCAAAAGGATTCTACTAAAAAAAACCTACTGATGGCGCAGTTATCATCTGCGTGCGCGGTGGATTTGAATTGAATTGAATGCCTTATTTTACGTGGCAAGACTCAGGTCATGAGACTTACTCTTCCGTCTTAACGTGCAAATTTTGCTACTCCCCTTCCACCAACTAGCGAAGAAAGGAGGTATGTTTTGGGCGACGAAATAGACTTCATTTAAGCTTGAGGATATTTACATGCTGTAAATCTACTTACATGGGACAGCCAGCTTTACTTTCTCTCCGAGGGAAGAAGTATGAAGGAATTTTTGCCCTAAAAAATCCACGACTTCGATCGGGTTCAAACTCTCAAACATGGGCATAGCAGTCCGATACTCTAACCGTTACACCATCGCCGCCGCCAAACAGGGTCAAAGAGGTGACGGCGACCTGCAGTCCTCTTGCTCCATAGCTTCCCAGAATGAACTTCATTTGGTGCGATCAAAGGCCAGAATCTCTTCACAGGGCAAACGACCCTCTTCGTCAGTCCAAGAGCACCTTAGGTCTTCTTCAATTCATTCCTATCCTCTAGCCCCTCCTTTATGCCCCCGACTCTCATTGGCCCAATTCGATCTTTGTGATAGTTGGGTCTCTGAGTATCAAGAGATTTGTTCCCGTAAAACACATGTTTATTATCACAGTCTCATAAACTTACAAATACACAATGCTCAGTGCCGCACGACTCATTTATACGCAATGAATTTAACAACAGGGGCATTGGCCGTCGGATGGGAAGACAACGGTGACCACAGCTCGTAAAGGTCGATGCGTCGGCGGTGGTGGTGAGTTGGTTTAGTTGCTAGATCCTGTGTTTATTGTTACGGAGGCTGGAGGCTGGACAGGTGCCGACCCGTCGTGAGCGAACTGGTCAGAGACGTAGGTCGCAGTTCGTTATGAAAACACCTACTGTTGGCGTAGTGCAGATTGTCAATGTGTAACCCTCGTGCATCGCTGCTCTCTCTCACTCTCTCACTTTCTCTCTCTGTCTTCTCTCAATGGCTGCTTGTGCTCAGCGGAGTCTGTTTCTTAGTCGCCGTTGGTCAATAAGCGACATCCGCTGTGCAACTGAGTTTGCTACTCACTAGTATCTCTAACTGGGTCGAGTCCGGAGCGCTATCTTCTGAGAAGGCGGCGCGATGGGGTGGGGCAGCAGCGGGGAAGAGAACAACACAGACACTTTCCGATGTCTCGAACCATCTCCAATACACTCCAATCCTCCCGATACTTTGCGATCCTCCACAATCACCAAGACCCCCGAACTCCCTCTAACACTCTCTCTCTCCCTCTCGCTCTCTCAATCTCTCTCGCTCTCTCAATCTTTCACTCGCAATCTCTCCCTCTCTCTCGCCCTCTATCTATCCCTCTCTCTCGCCCTCTCCATCTCTCTCTTTCCCTCTCTCTCCCACTCACTCGTTCTCTCTCCCTCTCGTTCTCTCTCCCTCTCTCTCCCTCTCGCTCTCTCTCCCTCTCTCTCGCTCGCTCTCCCTCTCTCGCTCGCTCTCTCTCTTCCTCTCTCTCGCTCGCTCTCTCTCTTCCTCTCTCGCTCGCTCTCTCTCCCTCTCTCTCTCTCGCTCGCTCTCTCCCCCCTCTCTCTCTCCCTCGCCCTCATTCACACCCACGTCACTCTGAGGGCGAAACAGCGATTTACGCGTGAAATGAACGCCTTTATACTCGCGGTGTGGACTTCGCGAGGGCCTTCGAATTAGGCTCAACTTTGCGCCCTTACCCCGCCCACCCTTCAACTTCAGCTTCAGCTTCACTCAGCGCGAGCTGACACCGCAAACCCTGCGCAGTACAAACGATTATACGTTCCCAGAAAGAGAGAAAGAGAGAGATGTGATAAATAGATAAAGAGAAAGATAGATGAAAGGAAGTGAGAGATAACTAATGAGAAATAGAGAGAGGGGAAGATGAATGAAGAGAGAGCCAGAGGGAGGGAAAGAGAAAAATATCTATCATAGTGGAAACTTCGAACACTCCCAGCCCTTTGCAGCCCCATCCCCACCATGTTTTAACTTTTTCGGCTCTTTCACCCACGTCCATCAGATACTTACCGATCATAACCAATCTTTAACGACATTCAAGCCTCTTCACCTCCACTACTCCTCTAGGATTCACTGCGCCCCTCTCGTTATTCTCTAGCCTTCCTAGAGTCTTTTACTCCTCGTTCGAACACCCACAATTTCTCCTCTTCCGCCTTCTTCGCCTCGCCCTATTACCCTCGACGCGAAAGAGCTTCACGTGACATAAATGCCCTTACATGGGTCGGCAAGGACTACGTGCGTCTGTGCGTGAGGGCCTTCGACGAGGCTCCTGGGAGGCGTTCCTCGCTCGCCCTCCGCCCTTAAGGGCTCCGCTCGGCGCGCGCAGGCGCCGGACGCCGTTCAAACGACAAACTAGTCATCGCGTCTGAGGGAGAGGGTGAGAGAGGAAGAGCGTGAGAGAGGGAGAGGGTGAGAGATAGGGAGGGTGAGGGAGAGAGTGGGTGAGAGAGGGAGAGGGAAAAGAGGGAAAGAGAGGGAGGGAGAGGAAGAAAGAGGGGGAGAGGGAGAGAGAGGGAAAGAGAGAGAAAGAGAGCGCGAAAGCGCGAGATAGCGAGAGAATGACGGAGAGGACAGAAAGGAGAGAGGCAACGAAAGAGTGCGAAAGTAGAGATGGAAGACAGAAAGAAAAAGCGAGAGAGAAATTAAGTTGGAAATCGAGAGAGAAAGCAAGATAGGAAGCGAGAGAGAAAGCGGGGGAAAAAGAGAGAGAGAAAGCGACTTGGAAATCGAGAGAGAATGCGAGAGAGAGGAAGGAGACAAAAAGCAAGAGAGTGCAAGCGAATCATAAAGCGAAAGAGTTTGTGATAGTGAGTTCAGAATAGAGAAAGAAACCCTTTGATCTTTCCCTCCCACTGTTGGTCCCGTTCCCTCTCACCTTCATCAGAAACATCAACCCTCCACGATCCCTCTTCGACCCCCAATGCTACTCTTCCGTAGCCGTCCAGCGCCTTCGTTTCTCTTCGACCTTCCCATCCTTCTCCTCCCCATTGCCACCCCATTCCGCCCTCGGCGCGAACAGATATTCGCGCGTGAAACAGCGCGCCGTGAACTACGCGAGTCTCCGAGCGGGACCCAGCTTGGTGCCGCCGTTCCGCCCTCCAACTCGAGGGAATCAGCGCCACTCGACGCGACGGCGCCGGAAGCCGCTCGCCGCACAAACGGTTCCCAGAGTCCACGAGAGAGAGAGGGAGAAAGGGAGAGCTATCAAGCACCGCGCAAACTCTCCCACGGTGCCCGGGCCGCTTCAATTCGAGTAAATTTCCCTCACTTGCAACTCGGCGGAGGAAAGCGCTAACGGTGCTTCACATTACAGCCCGTTTAATTGGGCTCACGGGGAAAAGAACAAAGAAGAATCGTTTACCGCAACGGATTAAGGTAATCGGAAAACAAATGGAAGTTCGCAAACAATTCTTGTAACTCGAGAGGTATTATTAAACGTTACCGCTACATACTTTAAAAACTTCAAACTCTATGAACTTAAAAAAACGATGTTTAAAAAACCATGATATCTAGCCTCTAGGTAGTTATGAATCGCAGGATAATATATCCACTAATTTCTCTTCAAACTTAGAGTGAAAAATTGTGTTCATGTTTTTGTTCTTAGTAATTCAATAGTGAAAGTGTTTTATTTAAACTAATAAACTGCTAATCTCTCCAATATGTGAGCCTTTTCCATCACCTCTGAAGCGAGTACTTTACTGGATAGGTGATGAGTAATGCAAAAAATATTTGAATGATGAGCAGCAATGGTGGAATGAAAGTCAGGGGAAAAGGGAGAACCCTGAGAAAATCCAGAATTAATCGGGTTTGTCCAGCGCAAAATATCACACGGATAGATCGGTATTAGAACTCCAGAGGTGAGCGGTGGTGCAAGTACGCCATGGGTTCTGGGCGGTTCTTTATTACTACACCTATGCTTACAAATTATGACCAACCTGGAATTAGTGAATGATTGATGGACAGGTGATTATGAAGATATGACATGAGAGACAACATAACAGCGGTGGAATGTGTAGCGATACAGATTTCGTCATACGTTTTGAAACAAAATTCAGCGGACTAAAAATTTAAACAAACAGACTCGGCCACCCTGAGTTCTATTGGGAAATGAACAGACAGCGTTGCACGTGCAACCTCGCTTATCGCGACACTCGTTTGCGCCCCCGGCACATTAAGAAAGTCGTTACAAGGGTCAGTCGTCGAAAGATTCACTGCGAGACGCACGTGACCGCCCCGGCCAGCTGCGAACCTTCTAGAACGCTCTTGAAATCGACATCCAGGGAATCCCAGAGCAATAAATTCTTTCACGGACAACGCCTGTCTTGTGCAAGCATGTTCTAGAAGGAATAGGAAAATTCTGGACGCTCACAGTGACGCAAAGAGTTGAAACTTCCTTCACTACTCACGTCACGATTGGTTGAAATAACGTAATGCGACATTTCTTTCGGCCAATAGCGACGCGACTATCATAGGAGCTTGAACACACGAAAAAATTGGGTGGGGGCAAAAGTTAACCTAATACAATTTCAACTTACAAAATTCAGAAGACGCAGGGCAGTCGGGGGAGAAACTTCTCTGGGGGGGATATTCTTCGGTCAGAGGCAAGTGCGCCTCTGTCGGACTTAGAAAATTTCAGAAAGTGCAGAGCATCAGACGGGGCCAGATCATTAGACGGGGGGGCAGTCGGGAGAGAATCTTCTCCTGGGGAGTAATTGTTTCATCGGGGAGAGACCAGTGTGTCTCTGCAAGACTTAGAAAACTTCAGTGCGAGCCTGAGCTTTGGGGCTGATAACGATTGGGAGAGAATTTCTCTGGGGGGGGGGTATTATTCGTCGCTTAGAGGCAAGTGTTCCTCCAAAAGACTTATTAAAAGGGGCAAGACGCAGCGAGTAGACTGCAGCAGGGAGAGAAAATTCTCTGGGGGGTGTTATTCGTTGAAGAGAGGCGAACGTATCTGAAGGATTTCAAGACTTTCCAAAATTGTATTTGAGAAGGACACATAGTTATTTACTCCGTGCCTGAGGTCGGGAGAAAATCCCGACGATCTTCAAGTTCTACCAGAATCTACCAGAATCTACCTGAATCTACCAGAATCTACCAGAATCTACCGGAATCTACCAGAATCTACCAGACAGCGCGGTCAGACTCCGTTGAGCGCCGCAGACGCCGTCGCTCCACTGGTGACGTCACGAGAGGGCCGCTCAGCTGTTGGAGAGGGGTGGCACCGCCACCGCTGCGTTCCTGCCAAGGCCGCAACCGCCCCCCTGGTCTCCGCCGGGTCCGTCCCGGCTGCATAAAAGAACCGTTCCCAAGGCAGTATAAACCCAGGGCATTCACCCCTGTCAGACTTATGTAACGCAGTGCCGCGCTATGGCACACTGATTTGTAATTTTTTTTTATTATTACCATTGTAATGTTAAGGATAATTCTTTCTAGTTTTTTAAGCTTTACTGTGGTGTCTAACATCTAATTTTCTTTTCTTTCTAATTAATCTCTTCATTTCTTTTCTCTTTTTAATTTTTCAATTTGCAAATGTAACTTCCCTGGGGCATTTTAAATTATTTTGCCCAGGAATAAAAGTGATTTTTACCAGTGATCAAAGTGTTTCTTTCATGTTACCAGTATCTGTTTAACGATTCCTTCCATCACCGACTGAGCCACAACCGGCGCCGCTTACCGGGCGTTCTCTCCCGGGGGGTGTTACAAATGAGACAGAAGACTTCCCCAGAAAACCTGCCGAAATGTCGATTTGATAGCCAGCAATTCCACACGGATAGAGGAGAATGAATCCTGGTACCCAGAGTTGAAAGGTGAATGGCCGGTTACTGCATTTGACAGTTTCACTAACAGATAGTATATATTGTGAATTTTATGTTCTTACCTACATGTAACTGCGGGTATCATAATAGCGTTGGTGTCAGATTGCAACGATTTATTTTAGAGAGTATGGCCTACAAATGTATTTAGAGGAAGTGTATAAGTGTATAAGTGTAAGAGGAAGTATATCAAAGTGAATAAAATACGTTGAAAAATTAGATACTCTGAAGAAGACAATGATTTAAAAAAATAATTGAACAAGTGAGAGAGCATTGTTTTGTAGCATTCCAAGGCAATTGTTCATTTCCTTAGAAAAGGACGTTTAATTCAATATGCTGTTGTTATATTATATATTAAGGGTTATCTCAACTTTTAATTTTTCGGTTTATGTGTTTACGATATTTATTTCTATCAAACCATGATTGAGTAGTTTATGTTGTTCAGCGATAATATATTTAATGTAATATAAATACATTTATTTTTTAATGAAACTTTTATTCACATCATAGCAGATATCTGGTTAAATAGCTTTCACTTATTATTACCTAATAAAATAATAATTATTTGGCAACATGCCAGTAGGGTATTACAATTGAAAGAGATAAAAGCACTGCTATTTTATTCAATCATCAGTTTTCAAAAGTCTTCTAGTGACTCAATACGCAGTTAATGAACAAAGTCCATGCAGACACGGCTGGAATAATATTGCAGAAATAATTGTGATATGTTGCATTCACGATATACAGTCATTCCATATAACATCTATGTAGTGAAATAATGTTTTGCTAACTTCAATGCGTGTGTTTGTTTTTCTTATTTCTTGAGGAATATATTAAGTGGCGAAAAAAAATAAGAAGAACATTTTTCACTGATAATCATACAAGAAATGAGCGTTCCTTCCAAAAGTGTACTTGAATAATTTTACAATAACACGATCTTAGTCTAACGAAGATTTGAACTATATTTCTAATTTTTAAGTGCACGTAAGATGAGAGATGATTACGTGTTTGTAAATGATGTAATTTACTCAAGTAATTTATTTACATCATTTTACAAGAATATAATAATCTTCAGAAGTGTGCTCAAGTGTACCTTATATTCTTAGATACTGTGAGGAGAAATACTGCAACCCCCACGCATTACTTTCAGCCAAATCTACAATTTCAAATGCGAAACCCAAGTAACAGGTGATCTCCAGGACCATGTTGCATTTGCAGTATGGTTTGCACCCAAAGTATATCTAGGCTTAGCTGTTGGTTTTCCTGACTTATACAATGTGCTTTGCAGATTCCAGAAATGATCGTGCGTTGTAAGTATATGATTAAATTTTCTCAGGATTGGGTCCAACTTACACGCCGGAATAATTTAAATTACAATTTTAATAAATGAGAATGGCAGATAAATTGTAATATTTACTAAATAATTTATAAAAAATATTAATGGTTTGATATGATCACGTATTCTCTCAGATACCTCAACGTATTTGCAACTTCAATAATAAGATATCACGAAAGGAGACGACAATATTTCCATTCCTAACACGGCACACAAGTCACGTACCAAGTAAACTTGAACACTTTCTTTGCAAATAGAGGTAACCATATCTTCGAGATTTTAGTTGCTAGTTAGTCCAGAAATTATAGGCCTCAAAAAAGAAAACTAGTCTCTTTAATCAATGTTTTAGGTTTTTAAAAGATCTACACACTTGAATTCAGAAATGTAAGGAGTTCTTTCAAAAGAAATAAAACACCTAAAATAAATTATTGCCAATGTTCATATCTTTATTATAATTCCTGTAAGCTACAGAAACGAAATATTAAAACAACGACTCCTCTTAATTTCAAGCTAAAAAGAAGATGGTAATATTAAACTTTTGTTGGGTTACATTATATGCACATTATCACTTAATATTCTAAATGAAAATTTACATGTAAACAGTTTTATTTCTTCAACGTTCCTGCCACCCTTTTTTTGTTTTTAAATATATATTTATTACATTTCAGGGGAATACATAAGATTACAATAACTTTTCACATCCATTGGTGGCTTAGAAACTAACTTATAACTAGATTCTTACAGCTAACACATTGGTTGAGGAAACCTATGAGACACCTCTATATCTGCCACCCTTAAAAATATTATTTTAGCCCTCGATACAACATGGCTTATCCAAAAGGTGGTCCTCGGCGTCGGCCGGCGATTCCCCGACGCGTCGCTCGCAGGGATTTCCGTGCGCGGGCGAACGGCTCGGGGAGGGGAGGGGGAGGGGGTGGGCGCGCGGGATGAAAGGCCAAGGGCATCGAGCAACCGCCGCGCTTCACTTGTCGCCCTGCGCGCCGCCCTAAATCCCGCTAGAGCGCCTTGTCGTACGCCCCTCCCCTCCCCCTCCCCGCCCGCCCCGCCGCGCCCCACCCGACCGCTTCGACGCGCCCGCACCGGCCCGCGCGGTCTAATGGAGCCATTGTCACGGCGCGGGGGCGGAGGCGGGGGGCGGAGGCGCGGGATAAATCGAGGACGCCCGGTGGTCGGGGGCCGTGTGGTGCAGGGAGGATGCGGCGGAAGCTGTAGGAGCGGGAGCGGGGGCGGGGTGTGTGAACGAGAGTAGGAGTAGAGGCGGGGGCGGGGTCGGCGGTGTGCGAACGAGAGTGTAGGAGTTGAGGCGGGGAGAGAGTGAGTACGGAGGTGGAGGCGAAATTTGAAAAAGAATATTGGAGGGTTTTAATTGGTTGTTTTCTGTTTCAGTCAAATGCAGGTATCGTCATTCCCGTAAGTGTGGTGCACGTTTTCTTACATGGGGTGGTTGTGATCTTATCCCGCTAGAACGTGAGATGAGGTGCTGTTCAACCTCTCACAGCATGCAGGAGGTTTTCCTTTCGAGGTATCTTCGCCACCGCTCCAACTTAGGCGCCGCCCCACCGCGGGCTAGTTTTAAGCTCTCGACTGGTCTCTAGAACGTGCACGTACATTGTACCAGTTGACGTACATTGCCAAGTGTGGCTACACTGCCACGTGTGGCAATGTAGTGCATCTAAGTGAAAGTGACTGTGAAGCGGAGAGGCGGGATCATGGATGAGGAAGGAAAGATTGCGCGTGGCACAGGGCCCAGTTAAGTCACTCGGCGTTTTACTAGAATAGATTGAAGACAATCCGGAAAACTACCGGTCAGAGCAGTTGGGCGATAGAATTCTTCTCCAGAGCACTGTATCTCGCATATCTACCTAGCTACTGTCCAAAATCAGCAAACGTTACCGAATGAACTAGCTAAGAGTCGGCGTTGCCCGGTGTCTAAACGGGAGGTTGTAGTGTTCCAGTTCCAATTGAGACGGATTTTTGACACTAGCTAAACGCAGGTGAGAGCGGCGGGAAGATGATGGAATATGAGCCGCGAATGATGGTCGGCTAGAGGACGAAGAAAGAGCGCCCCGGGGACAGATGCGGGGAAGTACATGAGGCGAGTGTTCATCAAAGGCAAGAGAGGTCGTGGCACGCGGCGCGGATAGGAGCAACGGGCAGATGGAGGAGCAACAGCGACAATGAGCGAATCTACAGTGTCCCGCAGGTGAACCTGACTTCAGACGAAACCGACGGGGAGAGGGGTAAATAGAGAATGATGGAGGGCACGGCACGGATGACGCAAGGCAGTTGATGAAACCTATGAGACATCTCTATATCTGCCACCCTTAAAAATATTATTTTAACCCTCGGTAAAACATGGTTTATCCAAAAGGTGGTCCTCGGCGTCGGCCGGCGATTCCCCGACGCGTCGCTCGCAGGGATTTCCGTGCGCGGGCGAGCGATTCGGGGAGGTAGCAGGGTTGGGTTGAGGGTGAACCGACACGTTGGGCTTAGGGGTAGAGAGGACGCAGATTTAAGGTGTATGCTGAGAGAGGAAGAGGCGGGCCGAAAGCATCGTAGAGTAATGTTCTCGTGCCGGGTCACTGCGAGCGAGGACCAGGGCAGGGCATTTGTAGGGCGGGTACTAGAGGGGATAACGAAGGTGACACGAGGCGCGGTAGGGGCGTGGAAGTGTCGATAAATCGGAGCGCGTGGGGTGGTGGTGGGGGAGAGGCAGGAATAAATCGAGGGCGGGTGTGATCGTGGCGCCGCAGGGCCGTTACTGAGCAGAGGCCGAATGCGGGGCTGCTACAGGCACGAGGCGAAGATGTAGCGCTGACAGTTGCGTCACCAGAAGCAGCGGCGGCGCAGGCAGAGCGAAGCGGATGCAGCGCGAAGAGCATGCAGGGTGGGCGGTGCAGAGGTGGATGGGGAAGGGTGATGTGCGGGTGTTGGTGGCGCAGTGGTGCAGAGGCGGCAGATGTTGATGACGTGGTGAGGGCGAGGTGGTGAGAAGCGGCTGCCGCATAAGCGGGTGATACGGAAGCGGGTAATTCAGAAGCGAGTAATTCAGAAGCGGGTGCTCCGGAAGCGGGTTCTCCGGAAGCGGGTGCTCCGGAAGCAGGTGATTCGGAAGCGGGTGCTCCGGAAGCGGGTAATACAGAAGCGGGTAATTCAGAAGCGGGTGCTCCGGAAGCGGGTGCTCCGGAAGCGGGTGATTCGGAAGCGGGTGCTCCGGAAGCGGGTAATACAGAAGCGGGTGATCCGGAAGCGGGTAATCCAGGAGCAAGGGCTCGGGAAGCGGGTGGTTCAAAAGCTGGTGGTTCAAACGCGAGTGGTTCAAAAGCGAGTGGTTCAAAAGCGAGTGGTTCAAAAGCGAGTGGTTCAAAAGCGAATGGTTCAAAAGCTGGTGGTTCAAAAGCGAATGGTTCAAAAGCGAGTGATTCAAAAGCGAGTGGTTCAAAAGCGAGTGATCCAGAAGCAGGTGGACCACAGAAGACTGCAATTCTGGTTGAATGGTCGAGCAGAGTGGGTGGTTCGAAAGCGTGTGAACACAGAGCACATGGAAAGGAGCTAGAGACGAGTCAACGCGTAATGGTTGAGTGGTGGGTAAGTGTGAATAGCGGGGTAGTGAGGGTCAGGTATGGAATGGGTATAGAGCGTGTGCGTGGCGAGAACGAAGTGGGTGGTACAAAGTGCTAAGTGGTTCAGGTTACGACGGTGCCAGGCCGGAATGAAGGCAGGATTGCTGAGCTGCTGCGGAAGGCGGTGAGTGCTGGAGGCGGGGGCATGGCGGTGGTGAGGCAGGAGCGAGGCGGAGGCGAGGTGGGTGCGAGACGAGGGCGAGGCAGAAGCGGAGCGAGGGCGAGACGAGATCGAGACAGCGTCGATATGAGAGCGAGGCGGGGGTGAGGCGGGCGAGGCGTGGATGAGGCGGGGATGGGGAGAAGCGGGGAAGAGGCAGGGTGAGTGGGCGGTGAGGCGCGAGGGGGGCGAGGCGGGGGCGAGGCGGGGGCGAGGCGGGGACGAGGCGGGGACGAGGTGGACCAAGCGGGGGCGAGGGGGGCGAGGCGGGGGCGAGGCGGGCGAGGCGGGGACGAGGGGGGCGAGGCGGGGGCGAGGGGGCAAGGGGGGATGAGGTGGTGGTGGGGGAGGCGGGGGAAAGGGGGGAGACAAGGCGGGGGAAAGGGGGGAGACAAGGCGGGGGAAAGGCGAGGACGAGGCGGAAGCGGAGCGGAGGCGAGGCGAGGGCGAGACAGCGTCGATGCAGGAGCGCGGCGGGCTATGAGGTGGGGGTGAGTGGTGGGTGAGGCGGGGGAGAGGCGGGGACGAGACGTTAGGTGATGGCGGCGGCGGAGCGAACGCGGGCGAGCGCGAGGACAAAGCGAGCGGTGGGCGGGGGCAGGGGCGGGGCAACCGAGTGCACGCGTCGCCCGCCGCGCGACATCGCGCGTCGTTTCCGGGCGACCGTCCCTCTTCCGACGCGACGCGACGCGCCGCCCCCGCTGCCCGAACGGCGCCCGGCGGCGCCCGGCGTCCGCTCAGCGATGAACGGGGCGGAGAGGCGCAGGACATCCTGCCTTGTCTCGCCTTCTCCTTCTCCAATGCTGATGTACACGCCAACAAGCACGATAATTAATATTCATTTCCCTGTAAATCTATCAATGCTATTCAGGGTAAAATGAAGCGAATCTCGATAGCTAGAAATCCTCGATAATACGAAAACATCGATAGCTCATCTTTAATACCGAAATTCCCGGTATAGCGAAATTTTTCTGTCTTAATATCCTCAATATTACAAAATTCTTGACTCATTTGAATAATAAGTATGGTAACATGTTTTTGTTCTTATTTTCAGGAACAATTTAATTATTTCGGAGCTCTTATTATTGACGGCCAAAGGTAGAAGAAGAGTTGACAAGCGCCGGTCGGTAACATTAGCTAAAAAATGGGAAAGATTCTCAGTAATTTGTAATTTCTTTATTCCGCAGTTTTGTGAACAACATTTTGCATGTAAAGTCAAAAAATGACTCAGCCGCTGAAGATAGATTACTAATCAAAACCTATGGTCTATTTAAAAATTTGAGAATTCTGGTACGTTTGAGAATAAAAAACAATGGCAACGGATCAAACAATTTGTTAGCTTCTGACAATTTGTTAGCTTCAAACTGCTTTACTGGTGCATTGAACTTTTTAATGCCTAGTGACTGTTTGTACGTACTTTCATTGGATTAAACTTACATTACATATTTTTTGTAAATTTGTAACTGGAAAGCTGTTAGTCAAATGCAACTTTCTAAATATATATCATAATTTTCGAAAACTAACTTTTTCTGGTCTCATTTATATACGTATGTAGGTACTAGTGAGATTCACTTGCCAAAAACCAACAACACCGCTACTCCAGCGGTTTAAAATATGTTACTCGGAACCTTAATATTCGACAAATAATTATCACAAACCAAGAAATAACCGTATATATTAAAAAAGTAGTTTTTTTACAACACTCCATCCTACTTTTTAATTTTTCAATAAAATAGCCGTAAATCGATAAACAAGAAAATGAATCACGAGATTTGGCAACGCGAGAACGGGAGAACGCCGAATTTCGTCTGTACCCCTGGCACACTGACAGGCTGGAGCGCTCTCGATTGTTTTGGCAATATCCACAGGATTCGTTTTGTTATGAAAACTAGCGCGCGTTGCAATCGATTAATATCAGAGCAATGTGGCGTTCGCGCTCTTACTCCTCCTTCCTATAGAGATTCGAGCTTTTGTGCGGCTTGTCGACGCTTTCACGATATAATATAAAGCGAATATGCTGCGCCACAACGCAAAAGAGTCTCTAGCAACAGCCCCCGTAATGGCTGTGTTGTACAGCTGCTGTTTGGTGGTCAAATTATTGCTACCACGCTAGATATTATTTTCTATTTGGTTTCAATATTATTACCGCTAAATATTTGATTGCCTACTACTGAGCAAATTCAAAAATAAATTAGTTTCCTGAATGTTGATAGTAGTGTTATAAATATATTTAATATTATTCAGTGTAAGTAACTATGTTGTTATTGTTATTATTATTATTATTATTATTATTATTATTATTATTAATTATGTGCAGTGCGGTGAAGTGTGGTGAGGTGGAGTGCTATGAAAGATTCAAATGTTCACGTTAATTTGTAAAGTTTGTAGAGTTTGTAAAGTTGTTAAATTCTGTAATGTTAAGTTAGTGTATTCTGCCACCACGGTTTCAAACTTAATTGCAAAATTATTAATAAATCCAATCTACTTAATAGTGATTGTATGAATGTGTTCGTTTCAACCACTGACTAGAGCGATGGCTCAAACATTTTGCAAGAAACATTTTGAGCGGCTTAGAAAAAGGTGTGTGTATATATCTGTTGAATCATTGTGTGTGTGTTTTTGTGTGGTGTGAGTTTAGGGTGAGTTTCTATTCAAAATGTTGGCCGAAAATGTGTTTTTACAAACTTTGCATTAAAGTAATCTGCTTACCAAGTAGGTGTTACGATTGCCGAGCGTCGCTGGGGAAGGTGAGGTGGGACCATATGATGACAGGAGAAGGTGGAAATGCAGGGAGAGCAGATCGGGCGGAGAGGCTGAATGGATTGAAGGGCGTACAGAGTGGGTTGAGAAAGTGATGTTGATCGGTGGTTGAGTCTGCCTGGTGTTGATCGGAGAACCACGGAGAACTACCGATCTGAGCAGCCGGCCTCTAGAATTTTCCTCCAGACAGCAACTGAATTCGACCTAGCTGACAGCGTGTGTCGAAAATCTTGCCACCGTCGGGACTCGAACCTAGGACCTCCCGGTCAGAGGTACTGCGGTGACATCAGTTGTTGCCCTGAGCCACCTCTTTCGGTACAACCCGACTAAGGGCGGTGAAGTTTCATTTATTTACTAGGCTGTCCGGGTGACGCCGCGTCCATGGCGAAGGTGCCGACGTTTCTGTCGCCATTCTGCGACCTTCCTCAGGGCGTAATGCATTACGGACAGCCAATTAAATACTGACTCCGGCCGCGGAAGCCTACGCTCTCAAGTTTCATTTAACACCGGTAGAAAGTTTCAAGTGATCGGAAGCGATAGCGTGTGATATTGTGAGTCCGGTTCTAGGTTCGATCTCCGACGGTGGCAGATGCCCGGCATCAGCTATGTTGAAGCGGGTCGCTGTCTGAAAGAGAGAGAGCTGAGTCTAAACAGCCCTGCCCTGATTGGTCGTTCCTTGCTTTTCATCTGGTAATTGGAAAACGGATTCCGTGGCTTAAAGAAGCGAGTTTGATCGTTGGTTCCCCTCAGTCTGTCTCCAAACCCATCGTCACGACCGGGCGATGCTCACACACGCACTGATATTCATCATCGATTGAATTGAATTGAATTGAATTTGCCTTATTTTACGTGGCGAGACTCTGGCCATCAGGCCCGCTCTTCCGTCTACCCACGCAAATTTCGCTACGCTCCTTTCATCAACTAGCAGAGAAAGGAGGTATTTCTTGGGCGAGAAACAGGTGATTTGAATTTAGCTCAGAGGCGTCATTTAGGCTTGAGGATCTTTTACATGCAAGTAAATCTACGAACATGGGACAGCCGGCTTTACTTCCCCTCCGAAGGAAGGCGTACGAAGGATTTTTTCGCCCTTAAAACTCCCCGGCTTCGATCGGGTTTGAACCCGCTAATTGGGTACAACAGTCCAGTACGCTAACCGTTACACCATCGCCGCCGCCAAATCGATATCGGTTATCAGTATCGGGTATCAGTGTCGATATCGGCTAACTAAAAATCAGCAACGGATAACGAAGATCCAACGACGTAGGGACGAGTGTGTTGTTGTCAGCGAGTTTTGGGTTCGACCCCGGCACGGTGTTACAAATAACTTCATGCGTTTACCATCAGTGAGTTTCAGGCACCTGCCGAAATCCAATTCGAGCGCCAATTGCGCTCTTTAGGTGTTGCAGCAGCCGAGAAGACTCATTATAATATCACTGTTGTCACAGCTACGACTCTGTTAGGGAGATGCTAGATTTCGAGTTCCGATTGTGACGAATACCGCAGACTAGGTAGAGCTATGTCGAATTCATCCACAGTTCGGGAGAGAATTCTAGCGGCTGGTTGCTCTAATCGACAGTTTCCTTTTTTTTCTCCGCCTAATACGTGGCAAATGTCGGAATAGTACTCTATCAAAAGTGCCAGACACCGCACGCATTCTATCCTTCCTTTTCTCTTGCATACTTACTTTTTTCATTCAGTACCGTATTAACGTAAAACGTCGGTAATCCGAACTAATTGGGAATGTGGCCTGTTCGGATCCGGAAATGTTCCGAAAAGAATGTACCGTACACATACAAATATACCTATGGGAATACCATACAAAGCAAAGTGGCGTGCGACTTGAGAAAATGACGACGTAGTCTAGCTACCGCATCGTCACTTCGCTTCATCAAGCAGATTCAGTTGCTTACGACAAAAATATATTACCGATTTTGATAAATATGTGATATACTCCGCAGTTACCAGTGTAATAAACGTTTCATTTGACAACTTGTGTTTGGATAAACAGTTGTTCAGTTCCACAATAATTATACTAAAATCCTTTCTTTACACTACAAACAAGAATTTTGTTATTTTGTTTATTTTTCCTCCACCCCGAATTTTGTTCGGATTCTCAGAAATTTCGGATTTGTGGGATTCGACTTAGCGAGGTTCTAGAGTATACTTGTCAGAAGACCAATCGGAAGCTTAGAGCTTGACCTAGCTGGGGCATTGACCCACTGGGGGAGAGATCTGAAGAGGGAAGTCCCACACGTAGATGCATGACTGCGCAGAACTGGGGGAGGTACACCGCCCCCTCACGGCTTTGATAAGAACTGCACTCATTAAACCGATGACCAAAGAACTCCACGCATCTGGAGAAACTAAATTATTGCTCTACAATTGAAGAGGTAGATTCCGAAACTCATAGTCATTTTTTTAAAAAAAAATTGTGCATATCACCGATGGGAAATAATAAAAGACTTAATCCCAATGTTAGGGAACCGACAAGGGTTAATTTCGCTCAAGTCTAGTACACTGTACTAATTTGTAATACTAGTACACTGTACTAAAGCCTAATTTGGCTCGTGTAGTATACGGTACAACTCACGGAAGTCGTTTAAAGCGGCACTTCGCGCCGCTCCGGCGGTAACTGCACAGTTTGAATTCCGGAGGCTTTCTTTAAAAGTGCTTTCTTATAAAAGTGAATAGGTAATTATGCGGTGGATACACTCAAGGATGTTTATAGGGAACGCGAGGTCTGAAGGCCCGAGCCTCACCGTGACTTGTAACCGGGCGAGCGAAGCGAGAAAACGTGCCGTTGAAAGCAAATTGGCATTACAATGCGGCGGGGACAAGGCGTATGGAGGGCGAGCCATGAAAATCTCATATCCGTAAATTTTATTAATTTATATCAGAGACCGCAGCGTAATTTGAAGGAGGGCTATAGGAGACCCCTCCCTCCTGCTACCACGCTTCTCTGAGGGTGTACCGTCTACCCTACTTTAACCCTTAATTTTTCTAACTCGTGCTTACCCATTTATTCAAAGATATAAAAAACTCTTCTCCTTAAGAGAAGTATTTTCTGACAGTGCATTTTAGAATCCATCTTTTCAATTACTGAAATATTATTTCTACGCTTATATTTTTTATTCCATTATTATGAAATAACCCGTTTATATATCGAAATGTCCAAATGAAAGAAAAAAACAACAACACTATCTCCACGTGCAATACCGACTGACAGGCGGCGTAATTTCGAGCTGCCAGGGGCGGTGGGAGTGGGCGGGGCGTACGCACGGGGCCGCAGGGCGTCGCCAAGCATTTTATGGCGCCCACCGCCCTCCGGGAGGTTACGCCGCCGCCTGCATTTTTCATGAGCACCCCTCCCCCCCCCCGCCCCTCGGGAACGTCCACGGGGCAAGCTCGGACACGGACTGCCCGCGGACCGCTCAAACATCGCCACTAACACCGCAGCTACCTGCCTGGGTCACTCGCCAGACAGCCAATGAGTATTCCTGCAACCCTAACTTAACGACCAAGAACTTTTATTTAACGCTCGCATACTAAGCCTTGTTGATTGATGATTCCGCGCGTGTCAACTGCTAAGGTCATTATTTCCATTAATGTAGTCGGGAAGTGGAATCTTTCCCCGTTAGATGGTGAGATACGGCGCTGACCTCCCGTCGTCTAGCTGGTTTTCCTCACCAGGTACCTCCTACCAGAGGGGTTCCACTTAGGCACACTTGTGTTTAGGTAAACTGTTAATTTTTAATTGTATTTATTGTTTTACGTATATTAATGATTTTTACATTGTAATGGTGTACACTATGTCTTTCATATAAACTTATTTGCACTCATTGACTTCGATTTTCTACATTTCCTCCAGTGTCACTGTTGCAATGCATACAATAACTTTTTTCCAAGGTATACATTTTTTTTTGGTTTGCGTATTGGTTCCTTCAATCAGCCAGAATCTCTTTGAAATCTCTTGCCGAAGCAAATCAGAAAGCAGCTGAATTTCTTATCTCAGAAACCTATGTTTCCGACAGACTAAAATTAAGTGTTTAGTGCCCTAGCGCCGTAATAAGAATACAGTACGTTGAATAGAATTACCTACAAACGTTGCATTCGTTGTGTAATTTTTTCTACGTTATCTTGCATAGTAACTTTTGCAAGCAATCCACGTCATTAACACAGCTCATACAGTCAATATACCCAGAATTAAAAATGTATTCTAAGGTTTGGGAACTTAAACATTCATTTAAACACAATGATGACAACGCCTGCTAAAGCAACGCAGAGCGCAGATGACTTTTCTTCGGCCACATAAGTTTCTATTAAATTAAAACGAATTTCAAGAATATTCTTGATTACATCAAGGTCACTGTAGCTACAGAATATGAGGATATACATCTGGGGTGTGAAATGACGAAATGGGGTAGGGGAATTGGGAGAACCCAGAGAAAACCTACCAAGAACTCGCATTGCCCACACCAAATTTCTCATAGTCTGCCCGAAAGACTTGCCTCGCTTATGCCATCTAATGAAGGAAACTCGCCTAGCCACGTGCCCAAAATGTGAAGGAATTCTGTCTTCTAGTCACATTAACAAACATGTTCAAATGTTAAAATATAAGAAAAACTCGTTGTCGTTAGAAAAAAATGTCCGTATATAAATTTGTACCCAACTGAAAGACGTAAGCTAATGAGAAAATTACTCCTTTCGACAAATGAAATTAAATTACCGTGAAAAGTTATTGTTATTCATCATTATTTGTGGGTGTCGAATCTGCTGTTTAAATGTTAATAAAGCCTAAAATAATAGTGATCTCTTAGTAATTTAAAAAGTAACTTTAAAAATAATAAATTTTAAAAAAAATTCTTGTTTATTAAGCTCCGCGAGGTAGAATGAGGCCGAAATAATTTTCCAAAGATTTAAAGAAGGTACATACCAAGACATTTCTATTTCATCATCATAAAATTCACAGACTGAGCTGCACGTCTTTTTAGGAAAGATTTTACAGTCTTCCTGTTGGTAATTCTTTAATTTATTCACGATTTCGTAGCACCAGATATTGCTTGACAGGCCTTTATTATATGCACACGGTTTCTTAAGCCCTCATTTTGCTAAATGCGAGAGGAATGGGCATTGCGTATTTCGACGACAGGACTATTATAACAAATTTGTACCTCGTTTTTGATGCAAAATAGTTTCTGTTACACGGAAGAACACTTTCTGGTAATTATATTTTATCAACAACGCTCGTCGCTAAAGTTCGTTTTTAATTCAGCTAATGTTATTTAGTGAAATGTGAGCAGTCATTACAAAGCTCAAGATAACGCGCACTTCTAATAGACACAATGCCATCTGACCATGAACCAAAATCAAACAACCTATTTAAATTTGTCAGAGGCATCTTTTAGGCTTGGGGTGCAGTATAACGCGCACTTCATTACAAGGTTGTTTACATTCGTACGCATTTTTTATATAGTTGAGCACCCATCTTCAATATTCTGTTAACTAGTCTTCATAACTAGGGCCCTACGTTCTCGATTCTGCATTTCTGTAATAGTGTTCTGTTTATTCATTGACCCAAGAAATAAATAATAATTCCATATCCATTTGCAATTACTCGGACATAAAGACGGCCTTGGCGACTCTTGCCAACGCCCCCTTCGACGTTGACAGTTGATAGAAGTGAGGATAGCGCCGAGAGCTTCAGCAGTGATCGCCACAGCTAGACCTTCGACTCCCTTAACCTCAGCTCATCTCGTCTCACGCGGATTGTAGGGCCTGCACGGAATTGGCGATAGAAGCGCGGAAGGAGAAAAAGGAGGAGGAAGAGGACGGGGAGGAAGGGAGGAGGAGGAGGAGGAGGAGACGGGTAGGGCAAGAGCATATAACAGCCCTGAACTCTCCGTTTTCCCTACCTGCGTCCTTCCTCTCACACGAGTAAGTATTTTCTTATAAGCATGTTGCTGCCGTTAGATTAATTTTTTGGCTTAAACATTATTTAATGCATCTGACGAGTTGGATAGTAAAACGGCTCAAAACCAAAAAGAAAGCTTTCAGAATGCAAGTTTTAAGTTTTCACGTGTGATTTTTCCATATTTTCCTCTATCAGTAGGTAATCTAACTTCTGTAAATTTAATTTCTTGTTTCTCATTGGAAATGCGTTATAGCACTAGATTTATTTCCCAAATGTAAAAATATAAATATATATACAGTGTACCCAAAATTCAATATAAATTGTCCTTTTGAATATTTCTTGGATATCTTTATCTCAGGTGTTGGTCTTCAGACAAATTTTGAACTCGTTATAGGTGGCAAATGCTTATGATAGCGTTAGGATTTGAAAAATAAAATGGATATTATGTTCTTGTGGTGTATTTTATACATGAAAGTAACACTGAATGGTATTGGGTTAAAAAAGAAGTTTCCGGGATAGGTTTTGTGTCGTCACTCATCATTTCGTTCACTCCAATCATTATCACTAATTTCTCAAGCAAAGACTCTGTAATGAGATTAGATGGGGACAAGCTGTACCCCTGTTTAGCTCCTCTGCGAATTGGCACCTCAATGCTTTTCGAGGGGTGCTGAATGACGGTGGAAACGTTAGCGTAAGAGTCCATTACCAAATTAGTAAAGGCGTCGGGGATCCCTTTTCTGGGAAGAGCTAAGCAAATTGCCGCTTGGGAAAATGTGCCTAATGCTTTGGATATATCTAGCACAGCATCGCCACCACCTCCACCTCCTCCCTTTTTAATGTCACAGACTGCTTGATGAAAAATGTGAATATTAGCGAAACATCCGGCTTCGAGGATGAACGGTTTTGAGCCTGGATGGAACATCGCCACCGATCGTGTTAGCAGAAGTAATTTACCGCTATTTCAACTTACAATAAACATTACGAGGTCCTACTATGAATATTAATCTGCCGAAAAATTGCCTTCTTGGCTGCAGCATTATGCGTTTTCTATACTACGTGTGTAGTATGCGAAAATGCAAAAAAAAGTGTTTGTCAATATATTTATTCTAAAATGAACGATTACTGTTTTGAAAATCAAACAACTGCGGTTTGCGAAATTTGATAAAAAGATGTATGAAATTAACTTAGATGTGAGAGAAATAACTTAAAGACTAGACCGTAGCTAAACCTTTCTACTTTTCTATTTCTAGAGTGACACAACATGTACAAAGAGTTTGAATTCTGCACTCACAAATAGATATATCCATTGACGCAAACTTTATAGATTCTCTTGAGCCTAATTTTTACAGAACAGTTTAATGAAAACAGTGGTTGAATTTTGGTGTGCTAGTATTAACGTTTCCGAAATTGAAAAGTCTTTCTCACTTGCAGGACATACAAGCCTTACGGTGTCAACGATATGGATTCTTCTTACAAAGGTAGTATCTCGTATAAGCTCATGTTCATTTATAATTCTAAAGCACTTATACTGAGAACAAGGATATGTTTATGAAAGTGATTAAGTTGAGCCTTTTAAAATAAATTTCAAGATATTCAAAATTATTAACTTATATAAGATGCATTAACGCATTGAATCGTGAAATACATCTACAATGTAAATATTAAGAACGAAAGCGGTTTGAAAAAATATACGTATGTAGTACAAGTACTTCTTTATAAGACTGCATGAAAACAGCATCTATGGTGTATGGTTTTGTGTACCGTGCTCTTCGGTACTATATAAGCGAAAGAAAAGAGTCAAAGCAGTTTCGGGAAAATCCTTTTATACATATTTGTGAAAAGTTGACACATTTATATTCAAAATTCCGCGTGAACTACGACGATTCTCATTAGGACTGAAGCCAGTGTCATTTGAAAATCAATATCTAAAATTGAAAAAAAATATTTAGCTACAAAAAAGGAGGTTTAAGAGAATTTATTGTATATTTTCAATTTCAAAAAAATTCTTTGAAAAATGAAGGCGTAGGATTTCGCGGGGGAGTGAATAATTACATAGCTAACCGTGAGATGCCGCGTCTTAGAGAATCAGGTGCAACTAAGCTTAGGACGCGGCGTCTCTTGGAAATGTATTCGATTATGAAATACGATTTTACCATTAATAACGTAGTTTGCTCTCTTAGAACCAACAAAATAGAGAAAAATTGTTTTTCAAAACATGGTATGAGATTAACACAATGTTTTACAGATTGTATCACTAAAACTATTGTTTCATATTAAATAAAATTCATTGACATTGTATTAAAAACTAAAATGTCATGTTAAATGGCCAATTGTCTGAAATGGAACAAAAAGAGAACTGTATGCAATCCTACATTTCTTGCAATTATTAGTCTGATTTCATTCCTTGGACATCTAACCTTCAGAAATAGCTTTCCGTTACTCACTTTATTCAAACGTTTTCGACCAAACGAACAGGTGAGTGATAATGCCTTCTTTCAGAGCGCCGTTACTTGTGGATACTTGGAGATCACGTGCTTATGGAAGACGTTACCCAAAACGTGACTTTCAAACCAATCTTTAAAAGAGCATCTAACTCGACAGACGCATATATTTTCAAGTATTCAGAGCGATCCTTTGACAAAAACACATCTTTTGATCAGAAATTCAAGGAATATTTCACTCGATATTGCTGTCCACCCACTCCGCCAAGGACAAATTCAACAATCTCTTCGATCTGCAGAGAGTCCAGCAGTCAAGCTTACAATAAACGTAACCGACAATCTTATGAAAAATGTCCTTTACGACATGACGGTCAATCCTATGAAAAAACATACAATAAATCCCGGAAGAAATCTAGTTCTTCTGCCAGCAAATCTTACAACTCATCGCGTAAACAAACCTACCGTTCTTCCGACAATCAAAATTACAACAAACCTTACAATCAACCCTGCAAACAAACAGACTCTGATCTATATTTTAACCAATCTGATGAACAATACCGCAATCAAATCTACTGCCCTGTCTGCGATATATATTTCTACCAGTACTCCCATCAATCCAACAATCAAACATACTGTTCATCAAAAAATCCATCTTCCAGTCAATCCTACAACACATCATTGAATGCATCCTCTAATCAATCGAACAGTCAAAACTACAATCGATCTTACACTCAATCATACCAACCGTTCTCCTCATTATCCAAAAATTCACACTGTACCCTTTATTGCAATCCATCTAATAATGTATGCTACAAAACATATTATCAATCGACAAATTCAAGTTCTAACCTATTAAAAAATCCACTTTATAATCAAGACAAAAATTTGTCTTACTCTCCATACCACATTCCAACCAATCGTACGGACTGTCATTCACGACGCCTTTCTCAAAACATGATCAGAGAGAAATTTCCCACTCACAGCACACGAAAGCAAGAGCCAGTATACAATTCATGCTCTCCGACACCTATGTTCTTCAAGTTTGAGAAGCAAAATTGGTATACTCCTGAGAATTACATGGATTTGTCAAATAATCTGCCAAAGCAAAATGAAGCAATGATCCAGAAAAACTTAACGAGTGGTGGAAGAAATATCTTCCTTCATGATAATGAACTTTTGCTTGGCAACATTGAGAGTGAATACGACTCGAGCAATAAGTGTAGTCAGAAGAAATTTGAATTAACTAAAGAGCCGGATGATGATTTTCAAGAACAGGAGACTATTATTAATAACCGGATTAATTTTTATATCAAGAAACCCGAGTGCTTACTAACCTCAAACCTTAATGTAAATAATGAGTCTGCATATGAACAGACACAGAAATGTATTATCGAGAAAGTAAATGACCTTATTTACTCGTACAGAAAACTTTTAGAAACAGTAAAAATTAAAGCAAACAATCACACGGACGATGCAAAGAAGCACGGATTTATTAATGAAAGAGCGAATTCTCCTATATGGAAGAATAAAAAGAACCGGTTACAAACGCGAAAAATTGAATTCAAGAATAATTCTGAAGGTGCAAAGAAGCTGAGATTTAGTAATGGAATACTTAATGATGTTATAAAAAAGAATAAGAGGAGCTCAAAGAGGCGTGTGTATAAAAAGTACAAGAAAAGGAAATGGATGCCCGCACCGTCACTTCCAACGATAATGGAAGAAACTGAGACTGGAAATGATGGGAATAAGCTGAGATTTATTAACGGAGGAGTTAATTATCATATAAAGAAGATTCACAAAGGCTCAAAAGTGCCATTATTTGATCGTAATGAATGTGGAGATTATGTCAAGAAGCTGAACTTTATTCATGAGAGAATTAAGACCGTTAAAAACGAGATAGATGAGTTTAATTCAAAAAACATAACCGAAAGAAATAAACACTACAACAGTTACGAAAAGAAATCAAGCTTGGTTAATGAAAGAGTTAATTCTGTTAAAAACGACATTCTCCAAGCTATTAATGAATTGGAATGTATGACAAACAGTCGAGATAATATTAATTGTGATTTATTACAACACGACAATGATGAAATAAGTTCCTTAAAACATAGAGGCTGTGAGACAACTGTCAATATTCTTTTTGATATTAAGCAAAGTGATGTAAATGATGGTTTCAGTGACGATTACAAACATGATTTAATTCTTCGCGATGCGCAGAGAAATGGAGAGTTTGTGTCAACGGAAGACAAGGCGACTGAGGCTAAAAACGATTACGAAAGTAGTGAAAATTCCTTCGAAGAGGAAATGCACAGCGATAAAGAGCAGCATTGGAACGAAAAATTTAAGGATAAAGAGAAGGAAAAGTATGACGAACATTATAGCGGAGAAGCGAAGGAAGAGTTCCATCAAAAACAGAAAGACCAACAGCTGAAAACGTCGGATCAAATTTTGAACGGCCAACAGGAGGCATTGAACGGGCGAAATTTCCATGGTGAACAAGAAGAATTTCTGGATCGTAACGGTTACTACTACTGCTATTTGCCGGAAGAGAGCGCACCTCGAGCTCGCGGCGCCGGAAGGGGGCGCTTCGTAAAACTGAGGCGGTGGCTGAGGGCAGCGTTCTGCTGTGTGTTCCCCCGAAGCATCGGCGAATTCGGGTGAGCCCGCGCCCGGGGCTGCGGAGGGCGCGCGTGGGAGGAGGGAGAGTGCAGACACCTCCGCGCGGTGAGTTCTGGGCAATTTCGGCAACGGCGGTTGCGAAATTCAATGATCTTATCTCAATTTCGTCGAAACTGTTGCTCGAAATTCTCAGTAGTTCTCGTAAAACTCGGCATATACGAATGGTCAAAATTTCATCACGTTGTGAGCCATTTTGGGAGAAAAGACTGTCAAAATTGTTGTGAATTGTGCGGAAGGTATGAAAGGGAAATTGTGGTGAGTTGACAATATCATTTCGAAACGAAAAAAAAAAAGATTGTCGAAATTGTTAAGATCTGCACTACGCACTACACCGCAGTTATTTTGCATTGAGTACCAAAATGTTTAAAGTTGCTTTCTTGATGCTTGTGAAATTCATCAATTAATTACATATATTTTTGACATGCGTGTCGTATGGTAGGCGGTTAATGAAAAATTTGCGTCACATTTCTCTGCGACTCCAGAAGTATAACGCTATAGAGGAAATCGCTTTGCTACAAAAACCCAACGGTAAAACTTAGCTGCTTTCCAAAATCGACTGTTGGGGTGAAGTAAAAAATAGAAAATCGCAGAAACCCCCCAAAAATTTAAACCTTTCTTGTTGAAATTGCAAGTGAAACTAACACAGATAGAATAAATATAATAAAAACTGATAACATTTTTGGGTGTTCCTTGCAGACACCACCGAATCGACTAATCACCGACACGGGCACAATAAGAAGTCACTTTTATCACTCTTCTCAAGAACTATCGCCCTCACCCAAATACTCGCTTACCCTATTCGTGGACCCTATAACTCGCTTATTATGGTAGTCACAGATTAAAAAAAAATTCTTCCCACTGATGGTTTGCGGTTAAAATTGCGTTTATTGCCTACCAGCAAACGCAACCTCACATACTAGCCGTCTTGCGATAGAGGTACCGCTCCCATCCGAGGTTCTAAACCAATTGCAGGGGTTAAACTTTGGTGAAAAAAGGCTCAGAAGACTGAAACGAAAAATACTTCTGATACAATGAATAACGGCCTCCGTTGGCCCGCATACGACCCCCCCGCAGTTCTTTATCATTGTTTTTTACATTAAAAACTTTCGAGTTTTGTCAAATTTACAAGTGAGTTGACAATTTTATAGTGTGTTGGTGAGCACACAGTTAAATGGAAATCAAATTCACGACCGGAGTTCTAGGGTAATATAATTACTACGTATTTTTAGTAAAATAGATGGCTACCTTTCTTTTTGTCTCTAATATGCTATTTTATATACCTGAAAAAGGTTTTACATTTTTAATGCATTGCGGAAGCATATCCTAAATTCATGTATTCAGTGTTTTTGACTTTGCGTCTAAAAACATGCAAATGTTTCTACTGTGTATTGAAATATATTTCTAAGAAAATTCACAACATCAATTTTACATCTAGTTAAAAGAAGGAGTAATTCAATAAATTGTATCACAATGAAAAGTCTGTATTTGACCTGTTCCATAACAGGACTTGTTCAGCAATCTGCCTGCCATGAATTTAAATAATACAAATGCCATCTATGCGTTGCAATTAACGCATCTAACTGTGAATACACTACTGTGATATTACAACTTGAATTCAATTCGTGAATAACCTTCATTTCAGGAACGTATTTACATAAATTTCTCATTCGGCTTCCTTTTTAGAATGAAGCACGTTCTGTAAATAAACACGCGGGATTTTCTGCTGAATAAGTTATTGTTTACGCTTCTGAATAACCTTTGTCCCCAATTTGCGGAACACAATGCTGTATTGTTGGGGGAGCATGTGTGCGTTCCGCGACTGGAGATCTGGTGGAAGGGGAATTGGGAGTGGGGGGGGGCTGGAAGAAGTACCGTTCGTCATGGGCAATCCAGCCTCCCAACCCTCCCACGATTCCCATGTTAAAAACATTTTAACGAGCAATAGCACAATTAGCGCGCACGAGAGAGCCAGAGAGAGCGAGATAGAGAGAGAGAGAGAGAGAGAGACAGCGAGAGAGAGAGCGAGAAAGAGAAAGCGAGATAGAGAGCGAGAGCGAGAAAGAGAAAGCGAGATAGAGAGCGAGAGTGAGAGAGAGAGAGAGAAAGAGAGAGAGAAAGAAAGAGAGAAAGAGAGAGAAAGAAAGAGAGAGCGAGAGAGAGAGAGAAAGAAAGAGTGAGAGAGAGAGAGACAGAGAGAGCATGGCTATTCTGTTCTCGTTATAAATCTGTATGGATTTGGAAAGTCTCGTTGTACCTTCATTTCTGATAGTGCCCGTTCGTGGGTTGTGTATTGGCATTAAAAATTTACCTATGTTCTTCAGCTTCATTAATGTTATTTAATGGGAGTCTAAAATAACATTTCACGAATTTATTCTTACTAATTCTCTTTGTTCTTCATGCGTGGTTTACGATTGTTTCTTAAGGGGGGAGTTCGTTCTTGAAAATATAGAAGTATTATTAATCAATTCAAATATTAGTAATATTGCAAAAAATATCAAGAAATATGTGTTTGTTTGGGGTAATTTGTGATAACTGTTTATAAGAATGGTAATTACATATCAATATCTGTTCATCACGCGACCATCTTCTCTTTGAGAATTCCAAAGCATTTGATTGAAGAATGTATTGATTGAAATCTATGTATATACCATATCAAGAATCCTAACGATACTACGGTGCGCTAGGAACGTCTCTTCACAGTGGCATCACGCTGGTTGGAGTGCTAGCAACAAATTAGGTTGGCAACACGAGCTGCAGCTTGTAACAAAGGAAAATGAAAATCGAGTACCCACCACAATCACAACAAATGCTGAAAATGTTGTTCCCGTCGTTGAAGGCAAGCTTCAAGCAGTGTACACATGTTTTAAACTTTAATAAAAGTTTCTTGCGTTACTGACTAGTCATAATTTATCACATTCGTTTTAAGTTCATGAGTTGTTTTGGATAACTTTTATACGCAGCCCATTTTGACGTACCCCAAAAGAAAAAGATGGATTTAAATCAGGGGACCAGAGTCCTGTAGTTAATAGTCTCTCAAAAAAAACTCACTTAAAAGCGCACGTGGCTGGTTGGATGAATGCGATGTAGCATTATCTTGCTGAAAAATAACAATATTCAGATCTGTCTTCTTTCAGTTGAGTAATAAATTTGCAAATTATCTCGGAACAGAAGTCGTTCGAATTACCTGTACTGTCGAAAAACATTGGCTTTATTATTCGCTCGCTCTCGTTAAATAGCAACATACACGCCAACTTCCAGCGAATGCAATGGGGTTTCTATTATTGATTTAGGATTATACGAAGACCAAATCCTTGAATTTTTAACGATGAAGCAATGTCTCATCCGTAAATAAAGTTTTATTTTAAATTTGAAGACCGTGTCTATTAATGAATTTCTGGAACCACTGACAGTTCAGCGATGTCTTCTCATAATAATTATCTTTTAATTCATCAACAACCGCAAATGTATATCGATACAAATTAAGTTCATTTTTTAAAGCATAATGGGCTGTCCACAAGGATATTCTGGTATCGTATGCTAATTTTTGAGTTGACTTCGTAGGACTCTGCAACATTGTATCTGAGATTCCATTAAGTTTTTTTGACCATTATAGTTGTGGGTCTGTTATTTCTCGATGCATCGTGAACTGAGCTTGTTATCTGAAATTTACGTATTAAATTGCGAACAGCATCATAGTGTGGACACTTGGAGTTAGGGATGCGACATCGAGGTCGATGTTTTCAAAAACATCAATGTTTTGTTGAAACATTGATGTTTTAAACATCGATGTATTAACACTGATGTTTTTTAACTTTGATGTTTTATGATCCAGATATTTTTCTTTTCAATGTTTTGTTTCTGAATGAAAAGTGCCCAAGATCACAAAACTGTAAAAGTTAAATTATGAAATAATAACTGATAGTAACACTGTTATTCGTATGTTGGAACTAAAGAAACGCTGTTTGCACTTCCTTCGCCGACCGAATTCTCTCGCCCGAGATGACCTCCACGCCCTTGTATTTCCTCTTTCTTCATATTCCTTTCGTACATTGAGGTATGATTAGTAAATATGATGTGGGATTAGGGTCTGCCCCTTCATCCCGTAACCTTATTCGGCGAACTGAACAAACACTGTCAAATGAAATGTTAATGCACACGAATTTAATGTTAGAGATTACTAATCCAGTCTAAAAAATATCGATGATTTTTAGTCGATGTATTTTGAACATCGATGTTTTAATTTTGAACATCGAGGTTTGCTAGCATCGATAGGTTGTTATCGATGTCGCATCGCTACTGGGAAGTAGGACACGCCCATGAAATTGTAATTTTAGTTTTCCGATAACTTTCCATTTCGCGAAAAACATGTTCCCCAAAAAGTTTTATCTTCAGTTTTTAACAAAATCAGTGAATAATAGCCGTATATCTGTATTGTGTCTTGAAGCAGAGACCCGATTATCACAAGACATTCACATACGCCGATCACCATTATACAATCTCACAATTAAACTTTCATTTGTTCTCAGTGACCTAGTTGCTATGAACATAAATGCAATTTTTAATAGCAGGCAATGACACTCTCAGTGCGGAGATACTTTCCTGGCGCACTGTATTTTCAATGTGATAGTGAGAGGAGATGTTCGGGATTAGATCTCAAGTAAATTTTATAGAAGACAATTTCAAAGAAGTCTCTGACTCTGGTGATCAACTTAAAAATCTAATCTAAATTAATTTATCTACTGCATTAAACGAAAAAGATAATGATCTCAGTTTTGTTTATTGAGTGTGTAATCCCAAGAGTCTCAAATACAAGAGGTTGTAATGAATGCACCACCATGTCTAAGAGGATGACCTCCTTCTCGCAAAATGTTCGTATTCCACGAAGCTTAAGTCCCACTCCAAAGCGTAAACTTTCCAAGTTTCGGATTGTATTCAGCTTCGTCTCTTTTCATCTGCAAACCGCGGAGGTAAGGATTTCCATTTGAGATACTGCTAGATGACATCTAAGTAGCCAGGACGTCTTCACCTTTGCTATCCCCGGAGTCTTATTCAACTGAAAGATGAAGTTGAGTTGTATGCAAGACCTCAGTCCTGCCAATGCCGGAACGACGAAGAAACCTACTGATGTAATGAGCCTGTGTTATTTGCCTTTTGGTAGAGATAACGAGATCTTCAGAGAATTTTGTACATTACAAAATCAGATAACGTTTCTGTGAAAAATGAAAATATCGATGAGAAAAAAAGTGACCGCCGTCAAAGGTAAATCCAATTATATTTAAAATAGTTATAATTTGAAGAAAAAAGTACATTTAAGTTCCTTACAAAATCAACTTGAGAACTTTTGGAAAGAAATACTTTTGAGTTAGATTTTGATTCTTAGTGAGTAATTCCCTTTTAATGTTGAGAGCACCAAAATCTGGGCTTTAAACAGTAGTATCTCAGGAAGCAATAGGCCAAGAGAAAGATAAATCGGATGCATTGTTCTGAAACAATGTAAATATTTTTTTAAAAAGGGAATTGTACTTTCTGGAACACTGAGGATATTCGTTACTTTTTAAACGTGCTTATTGTTGTAGGTCTGAAATAAGCAATTAAACCTTAGTTTATTCCACATTTACGAATATTTACAACGGGCAGTAAACGACTTTTACTATTTTGACTTTACAGTTTTGACCTTTACCTATGACATTTCTATTAAAGATTGCGTAATTCCCCTTTACTGAATAACAACAAAAAATTACAACTGAAAATTTTGTTCATACGTTTCATGAATAAGTGAAATTATTTGGACTCTTGGACAAACAGATTTATGCCAATGAAATTTATCACATTTCGCAGTTGTCTAATATCTTTTATCAAACATCCAAATTTTCTCAAATTTCTGCAATTATAATTTTATCTCGTAGTAATATGAGTGATGTAAAAATGCATTGCAAGTGTTTCCAAGGACTTCTAACAGTTTTGAAAATTAACGTAAACAGGTATGAAAAATTTGTATGAGCACATTTAAAAAATGTCTTATTTATGATTCAAAATAGTGTACTATTATATAAGTAAATTCTCACGAAACTGAATTATGAGAAATGAAACTTATAGTTTCATTAAAAATATGATCGATTCATTCATCATCTTGATGTATTTATTTGGACAATGTATGTGGATAGTATGATTTTCATTTACATCATTACCATTGAAGAACCTACCACAAATAATAAACTAGGAGCACTTAGAAATAATTTCCGTTTCTGTTAAAAATTAACTTATTATTTTTGTGATCGTCAGCTTCTCAGGATAGCTGAGCTTAATTGTGGATTGTTCCACAGTATTTACACACTGCTGTGTTGATTCAGTGGTGTTTGGCGTAGTTTCCAACGGTAAGGAATAACGGGACACAATTCAAAGCCGCATTTAATCACTGGAATAACTGTTATCCAATGGTAACGGAGGAAAGTATCGGCTAGCATTAGCAGGCAAGAGCTGCATCATTTATTTTGGCGTATAAAACGGAAAATGTTACTGTTGTACTCGCTAAATGAACGAAACGAAATTAAATCGTGCGAAAACAAATATGCACTCCAGAGCTTGCGTCTTTTTTCTCTCTCCAATTCGTTTTCAGAAATGAAGTATTGAGTTTCCCATGGACGCTAAAAATCATATAATATATTCTAGAAATATAGCATGAAATATTTTGTGAACATATTTTATTTCATACAATGACCCAAATTTAAAAGATTTAAACATTTCTGTGGGCAGGTTCAAGAACAGGCCAGGAGTAAAAAGATATTAATTTGCGGCTCAACTACGTCTCACAGTGAAAAAATTACAGATTGCATGTTAAATAAATAAAGAACTTTATCCTGCCAAAAATAGTATCATTATTACAAGCTATTTAAAAGGATTAATTGTAATGACGTTGCGAATAACATAGATTTTATTGTAGAAATCTACACTCACGAAATTACATTGAATGACGAAATACGGATATAACCCAACCAACTCCCGCAAATTTCTCTAACACAACGCTTTTTTAAATATAAAGCACTGTATTGCCCTCTGTGACGCCAACACATATAATGAATGAAAATAATGAATTGTGAACTTGCTATCACAATTACTAGGAATTAAAAACTAAGAGACGTTTTAGCTTTTTTTAAACAAATTTGAGAGGAATGATTGTCTGAATTTCCAGATATGAAGTAGGCTTTATTATTATTATTATTATTATTATTATTATTATTATTATTATTATTATTATTGTTATTATTGTTATTATTATTATTTTACTAATGCAATTTAAACTATATTTTAGAATTACAAAGAGCATGTAAAAGTAACGAGCAGAAGAATCTGAAATTTAACATAATTCCTCTCAAAGATGTAAGTAAAAGTATATAATTGCTTCAATTATGTAAATTCCTTTGATTTTTAATGAACGACGTTGAAGGTGAACTTTTCCTTAATCACCGACCGGTCACATTTCACGAAGCAAACCTCCCTGGACGGAAATGAAAAATTACCATACATTCAAATTTTAAAATTGTAATTACTCAACGAAATATGTAGAAAAACATTTTGCAAAAAAACACATTATTTTACTCTACGTTAATAGCTGTAGGAAACATTTTTACTTCAAAATCCATATTGTAGGTCCCCAATAGCGAAAAAGTTGATACTTCTTTTTACTTTCCCTTACACATACGTATATACGAAGTAATATACGAAGTAGTACACGTAGTGTAGGGAAAGTTATAAAATGCTGCGTAAAATCGATTTCGTGATTTAAAAAAAATACACATTTTCGGGGTACCTGATACCGAAAAAGTGTTCTTTTTAATGTCCGTACCGTCAGTACACTCTTAAATCATATGTAGGATTTTTTCCCAAAATGGATATTCCCCGGTCGATGTGGCGAATAGCTAGCCAAGACCAAAGTAGAAAACTAATAAGAGAAAGTGTGTGTGTGTGTGTGTGTGTGTGCGTGTGCGTGCCATTCTGTAGCACCACTGGTTTCTATATGCAGTAAATTACTTTACCACGGATTCTGACTTCAAAACGTGCTAGAAGGAAGTGTCGAGAGTCTATATATATATATATATATATATATATATATATATATATATATATATATATATATATATATATATATATATATAGACAAGATTTATTAACTTTTTCGCAACCAGGGTCTTAGTACTAAGAGCACTATGAGTTTTAGTCAAGAAACTGGCGATATTCGATGCAGAAATACACTATTTTTCTTCTTGCGAAGTATGTGGCAACGTAAAGGCTAGGGTAAATGGAGTAGAAAAGTAAGTTCTGCAAGAATAACTGTGCCATTCCGTAGGACCGCTAGTTAGAGCATGATATACAGCAACAATAAATACGAGATTTATTTAAGTTAGACATTGGATAACGAGAAAAAACTAAATATTCAAACATTGCTCGCCATTGTAAAGATAACATTTTCAAATCTAAACAATGTGTGCAAAGTCAGGTCGAGCTGAAATTACAAAGGTAATATGTTGTGAGATATTACCTCATACATTAGTTTCTCAGTCCTCCATATTTGCAATGAATTTGATGCTTTAGAAGGAAATAATAGTAACTGAACATTATGATACTGACAATATATCAACAACCACTAATAACCTGACATCGTTCCCAATGAACTATTGGAAAATGTTTCGAATCTTATAACAACAATGTGTGATGTGCTTCGGCACGTCTGTTTTGGTATTAAAATGAGCGAAAATAAAAGACATTTCTTCAATCTTACATACTTTCGTAATATGTAGTGAAAATAAAAATCTTTAAAAATATATCATTGGAAAACACAAGGGATTGTGATTCTCATTTTTTATTCCTGAATGTGAACTAGAGATACAATTTCAAATATGAAAACATTTATTAACAAGACAGAGTTAAATTTGTACGTGTTAAACATTTCTACATTGTGTGATTTTTTGTAGGTTTTATATTTTAATTAAAATCTAATATATTGAACATATTTACACTTTTGTATTATAAATTTTAAAAATTCTGAGGCAAATAATCTTTGTCATTTCTAATATACGAGAGTTTATCAATTTCTCAATTTAATTTTTGATATCTGAAGGTGTTTTTGCCACAGAAGTATCGCCAAAATGTCGAAAGTAGTATTTCATATTACGTTCAGTTTCGTTCATTATGTAAAATTTATCTTCAAATAATACACAAATAATGAAGTTTTCATTCATGAAAGCTTTGAGATTGCTTTGCCAAGAGTTGTACGGACCAGCTCCTTTCGTACAGTTGTAATGTCACATTTCTCATTCCTAAATCCACTGAGCTCTGCCGCCTTCGAAGTTAGCACGCAAAGACGGCGTGGGTGTGCGGCTCCCAAGGCTCGAAGTGAGAGGCAAGGAAGAAGAGCGCGGCTGCGAACGACGAGGCGGCAGCAGTTGGTAGCGCACGCAAGGGCGAAAAGGAACTAGTGGTGCTCAAACAGCACGTAATTTCTCCCCCGTATTTTCTCGCAAAATTACACAAAATGTACTAAACGTTTCGAAACATTTTACTAGCAATTTATTTCAAAATCTATGTTTAAGAAACGTATTTCAGTAAAGAAAACATCTCTATCTTTAATATTTTAGTTGTAGGAATATTCCGAAACACTTATGAACTCTTTGCATTTTGGGAAAATTAGGGATATACACCAATCTCTTATACGTCCTTGACAATATCTAACAACAAAATTTAATCGAACGGATATTAGGCATTAGCTGTGTAACTATGTCGAATTGCGACCCCACCGCCTGGAAGAGAATGTTTGAGGCTGGGTGGCCTGATCGATAGTTTTCCGTGGTTTTCTCGATTAATAGCAGGTGAATGCCGGGGCAGTACCCTAACAAATGGGCCATGGATCGCACGGGATTTTCCCTTCTGTATGCTTGGGCCCCTCTCCCCTTACACATGCGTACACGTACATTCACTTTCACATATATCGGAAGATCAGTTGGGAGCTCAGAACAAGCCCGGCTGAGGCACAGTCCCGCTAGGCGAAATGCCTTGCAAAGAGAATCCCCGCAGCCAATGTGTAGATTAATCGCTTCTTATGTTCGAGCGCGAAGCGAACACCGATCCTCCGCAGGTGGCAATAATGGGACAAAATATGATCATAGTAGTTGACCCACCCACCACAAAAAACAATGTAAGAGACCATGCAGTAAGCTGAGAAACGAGAGCGAAATGTAGTGGCCCAAACACCGGAGAGCGCGGTTTGCAAGATCGGTGCGTAACTGTTGTTAATCTGTCGTCGCCGCTATTTACTCCATTATTTCCCTAATGGAGATATAACGCCAACGACAGTTTAATGGTACTGAGTGCGATGAGCCAGGGTGGCGAGTCGGGGAAATCCATGTTCTCTGGAACTGATGCACGGCTACCGACCCCGGAAGGCGGGTCTGAGAAAGCAAAGAGCAAGAAACGCGAACTGCGAGGGCCTTCTGTTTCGTGGTTCAAATAAGCGCAATAGTTTTTGTGATGTCAAATGTGTATTGCGTTAACACGCAAATAATTGTAATAGAAACAACTGTTCAAAGATAATTACAAAAATTAATCAAAGTTCTTCTAGGTAGGGTATTTTTGGAAGTTTATGCAAACCCCAGAAAAAAACGTCCACATTTCGAGAGTACAGAGTAAGGTGAAATTATTCTTTTCAAGCGATTTAAGAATCATTAACTTAATATATGTTCCATTGTTCTCTGAAGGTTCTATGCAGAACCACAGTGACTATTTTATTCTAAAACGTAAATTTTCCTAATAATTTAACATCCGTTTATTTTTCTAAATTTTTGCTGCACTTGAGGTGTTTAAATATATGCGCTAGAGACTCTTGAAAAACAGAATCAGTTAATCAGGTATGGGTAATTTCAAATGAATGTATTTGGATGGTGAGTGGTAAACAAAGCAGCATAATATCTACATCTAGGAGACGTATAAATGCATAGGAACTACATTGCCATATACCATCACACGTGAAGAATTTCGGCAAAAACTTTGTATGAGGCATTTGCTAATGGGTAACAACCACACTGTCCAGGTAGACCTACGGATTACACAGGTTCGTGACCACTTTAAGCCGTTTAACATTCTCGCAGCGGAGTGAACGCATTTGCTAAGCGCTAAATTACACGCTTCCTAACGCATAACAGCAATGTGGGCAGTGGGGAGAGTTTGCTTTAACCAGGTACAAAGAGAGCTTTATGTTTGAAGAACAAAAGTGTACTCTCGAAAAGTGAACTTTGCTGGGCTTCCTGGGCTTTGCATATACTTGCAAAATTAACCTTGCTAGAAGAACTTCGATTAATTTTGGTAATTATCTTTGAATAGTTTTTTCTATTCCAATTAAAGTTGTAGAGACAAAATCATTTCTACTGAATTCTAAAATAAAAACCTAATTTCTTTATAAAAGTACTATAATTGTGAAAATAATGTATATTTTTTACAAACAGCATTTATCTTGTAATAAACCCTGCACTGATGTCTGGCAGCGATCACACAAGTATCAAGAGTACAGCGGCTCATGGTGTCACGACGTGATGATGCCTGTACCTGCCTTTCTTTGAGACGGGAGTTACAGTCTGCTTCGTTCGCCGAAGAATGTCATTTATTAAACATTCATTACTGAATGACCTTTTTATTTTAGGACAAAAGAACTGACCGTGTTATGTTATCCGCCTTGGCAACTTCCTTATTTGAAGGCACTAAATAAAAAGAAGCTATTATAGTAGGATAGGAAAAATCAAGGTCACTTTCAAGATGATCTCCCCAATATTTTTTCGCACGTCATCCGTCCTCTCGTCTTTCCAATGCGACAACGGTAATAATCAGTGCAGATCACCAACGCATCTGTCTTGCGAGACCACAAACCCTGAGACGTCCCGTAGAAGACGCCACGGGCACCCGAACGCAGAGGGGTTCAAAGACAATGAGGAGCACTGGAAGAGAAATGTGGACGGGACGCGAGCGAACATGACCTGAGAACCTTATTATGTCTCCGAATTTCTATATAGTTCTATGGCTGTGAAACGAAGACATCGTTTCTGGAGGATATTTTTCATGCATAAATGTTACGGCTGATGACAAAATATGGCTAATTAGCGACTTAGCCATTTAATGTTCGCCTTACCCAAATGGGTGGATAACATCTAAAGTACAAAACAATTTGAAGCCTATTTTGAACTTAAGCCGGAAAAAGTGCACATTAGCCAACACGAGGAGTCTAAAGTACGTGAAGTACTGATGGAGACGAACAATAGCACATATTATGTGATAAACGAGAATTAGATTGCGATTGATAAGTTTCTAAGGTTGGTGAGGGGCAATGAGTGTAGTTTCGAGTTTCACTGTCAGTAAAAAATGTCTATTCACTAGATGACACCTAACCTAACTTTACTTCAGTTGATCTTTTGCTATCCATTTTGGAGAGAAGGCGTCGGTGCCCCGTGCTTTGGACTTCGCAATTAAATTAACAGACCCTTGGGTCTGTGAAAATCGTAATTTTCAACAAATTCATTTGCCACAATACTTCCCGACAACACACAGTACGCTTCACACTCACCTTACTATAGCTAGCGCTCTGTAGATGATGCGCGAATTTAGCTGACTGGTGACCCAAATGTTCCGTTCAATGTCATTCTTACAGGTGTATTAAAAGCACATTAATGTGCACATTAAACAGCAGCAACTTAAGTCGAAACACATACAAGATGCACATATACTTTCATCTCCAAATGAAAAACAAGTGAAGGTGCAGAGAGCGCACGAGATTGCCCTTAACGTCGTTCGGTGGGCAGAAACTCAGTAAGGCCTATTGCCCACGCCGCCGCAGAAACGCGCGTACGTCAATCATCAGGGCTCTTCGCCGACCCTCCGGCGACGACGGACAAAGGGACCGAAGCAGGTACCTGCTTCGGTCCCTTTGTCCGTCGTCGGCAAAGAGCCCTGATGATTGACGTGCGCGTGCTTCTGCGGCGGCGTGGGCAATAGGCCTAAGAGGCCCTTCTCAATGAGACATCCGCCGCAGTGGCTCTAAGGGCCGGCCCTTTTCAGCGTGTAACGGCCTCATCTGCCCCCTGTCTAGCAAAGTGGCACATTTAGTAGAAGTCTCTAAATAAATAACCAGAACGCTTGAGAGGTCGAGTAGAGTGTATCGAAAAGGTTTTCAAATCCATGAGTAGTGGATTGTTTATTGTGTGTTAGAGTTTCGAATAACAGTTAAATATCACAGTAAATTTGAGTCTGTACTAACTATATAACAAGAACGTCCAAATAAACTATTTGTTGAGAAAAAGTTATTTCTGAAGAGCAGTTAAAGCTGCTGGGGAGTAGTCAACTGAACATACAATAAGTAACTTCCAGAAGAATGAATTATTGCAAGCGCCACAACTTTGTAACAAAATGCTACAACTCTCATAGTGCCATATTTGCGTATTGCAACGGCTGCCTAGACTGAGGACTGCAAAATAAATGGAAAAATCTGAATGAAGTGCTAACACAAATTGCTGGAGTAGCGAGAAAATGCCTCCATATAATTTATCGTAACAACAAAAATCATTTGATTATCCGTAATATTTGCAAATAAAACCCGAAATGTCGAAACTCTTAATTACTCCTCGCGCGGATTTAAATGGGTCGTTTTACACTCGTTCACGAAATTGGCACACGACAACTGTGTTTCAGTGGGTTAATTAAAAATTTCCAGAGATCAAATGGCAATCGCTCTATAAATTCACGATTGACGCGCAAAAGGGATGGAAATAACGGTGGACGCTACTAGGCAATTGCAGATTGCAATTGCAATTGAAATTGTAGGCTAGGCGATGGATACAGAATATAAAGGTTGTTTAAGAATTAATGTTACAAATTTCAAAAGCACGTTGAGTGAGACAAGATTCACTATCAATGAACATGAGGTTGGAGATGTCGTATAACAAAGTTACATGTATTACCGTTTTATGGAATTTTACATTACAAGATTTTTGACAAAAACTTATTTTTTTCGACCCCCTTACATGTGCTCTTACTCTGAAACACCTGTGCGTATTTATATGATTCGTTTCAGTCACTTTTTTTCCACATCCGGTAGTTAACCTTCTAATATGTGCTAGCCCACAAGCAGATACGCTACCAAAACATCTAGAATACATACACGTAGCTTAGTTATTTAATATTTTCAAAATATCTAATAGAGGAAAATATAAATAAATTGAAAGAAAAATACACAACACCAAACAATAAAAGATTAAAACAGGAAATCAATGATCATTTATGGTCCAATCAAAAAGTTATCTAGAAGATCAATTAAAAGAATACAAGTATAAAATTAAAGTAGTTCACACCAAATATAGTTTAGGCAAAGTTTATAGTTGGTTACTTATGATTTTTGATGTAATTTAGATACTAGTTTTCTTTGCCTGTTAAACCGGGAAAAGAGTATCCATGAGTATTTACTAGTATTGTTGAGGCTTCGAAATATGGCTTAGATGAATTGGGAGAGCATTATCAGAAACTGCCACAAACATCGCCTTCTATGTTCTCATCAGACGAGAGAGTTCTAAAAAAGGAACGACATATAATTGACAAAAGATTATTACTTTGCCAAAATAATCAATGAGTATTGAAGCGATTGTCATGATTACCTCCGTCCGGACGAAAATAAATGTTTTTCTTACGAATTTCACGCTTGATGTCTATGCACGCCGCGTTTAGGCGTTTGAGGTTCCGTAGACTGCAGAAATGTGCTGGGAATTGCTTGGCAGAATGCCGAATCAAACTTTCAATGCGCCCAATACGTTTCACGTGCTCTTCACGTTCCAATACAATTCTGTGCGCAATCGCTACGAAACGGCTCGCAGCTCCTCTGATTTACATATCAATGCGAGCGCGTCGCGTCTGATGTGGAAAAAATTCCAAGAAATCTGACAATGGGTAAATTTTCGGCGCGGCCGCCCAGGAGATGGTGCGATCTTGTGGTGACACTTCAAACTAAGAAATAAGTTGACAATCGATGACAAAGAACTTTGTACAAAAAATGAGAGTTTGGTCAATTGGGAAAGATATGGCGCTGCTTTTAAGCCAGATTAGACTCTCTGAAAGGCAGGCAATTTGAAATACATGGTCTTTTCTTCTAAAACGCCTTCCTAGAGCAGTAAAACTGAGCTATTCGAAGCGTGGCGCCAAATTTGAATTAATTTGGTGGACCATAGGCTAAAAAGTATCGTAAGTATCCGCATTTGCTGGGGCAAAGAGATCCCACCTCTCGGCCAACAAGTGCGAGGAACGTGATCGGTCGTCGTCCCAAGCGAAAGATGCCGGACGGGGCCGGCCACTGCTATGAGGGAAAAACTTACTAGGGTATTTATCAACATTTAAATAACTATCTTTTTATTTATATTTTCTAGAAAAATTAAAATATTTTTGGCATATCAATTTCTTTTTAAATCGTAAAAATAGATTTTGTAGCGCAGAACAGGTAGTAGATGCTAGTCAAGCAGATCCCGTCTCATTTCCGCTGCATGACGCGCAGTCGGCCCCACCGCCGACTGTCGCAGAATTAATTGCTTCCTCCCCCCAGCTGAACTGCGTATGAGGTACACCGTAGTTGAAAGTTATGGAGCCTATATTGTTGTCCAGTGTATGTAAGCGCGCTGACGGGAGCACTTGCTGGGCACTGCAAGGTCTCGTCTGGCGCATGCATTTATAATCGTTTGCGGTGCCAATGAATGGGACGCGAGGATTGACTGATTGCCCGAACGCCAAATGGGGAGACGCTGGAAAGGGGAATGTATAGGGCACCAATGACGCCGAGGAGTATTTTACTCATTTTTTCTAATTTAACAATTGGATTGAAGGTAGGAGTCATAAACGACAAAATTATATCCATTATAAATTATAGTTCTCATAAATCCTACTTTTTAGTAGGATTTTTAGTAGAGGGACTCTTCAATACATTGATTTTATAAATGAAAATAAAAATCTGAACACATTTCTGCAAAATGCGATTGCTTTTGTGAGTATAATTGGTTATCACTTGTATCTACATGTGCGAAGGCAGGCAACCACTGTTACACTCGACTATGAAGGATTGCATAAATCAAACCACTGTAAAAAGTATTTCAGTCGACATCAGACCATTGAATTGTGGGCAAGCAGGGTGAAGCAATGAATAGAATATTCAAAAGTATATATTCAGAGTTGCGTGTGTGAACAGTCGTTATATATCAAATGATATATTTTTCTATGACTGTCAATCTACCTTTGAATATTTACATACATCAACAAATAGTCACACCTGATGCTTAAGATGACCGAAATGAACATTGACAGGCGTAGTGAGAACATTGAAGAAAAAATATGTTACAAAGAAGAAGAACACTTTTTATTCAGTCTATTAACAAGGAATTCACACATGAACAAATTTTAAGGTCGTGTCACACGATTCCTGGAAATAATAGTGAAAAGCTGATGCATTGGCACTTTCTCAACGAGAAGACATACATTGAGCAATAACGTTGAGTTCATTCCACAATATCCTACAAAGAAAACGTGAGTATTTCTGCTTTAATTTAGCCCCCACTCATCGCGTCCCCATTCCAGCTGAGCCCAAAGTGAATGGGCGGCCGCCGTATTGAATGTCCGATCGCCTGGCCTTCCCCGCTCCCGCCGCAGGCGCCGATCAAAGCCCCTCCTTTGGCGGGCGAACGGGGCGGCGCGCTCTGGCGCGTTCAGTGGCCGGAAGCGGCGGATGGGGGCGGGGACCCCGCAGCCCCGCCGGCCGGTGGTCCCAGCACCCTCCCTCCGCCATCGTGACGCTCCCGCGGACTTCGGCGCCCCGCCGCAGTCCGCTCAGCCTCGCCCCTCCCGCCATCTCACCGCCAGCCTGCCTGCAGATCGCCGATTACTGGTTGGCGTCCACCCTTCCTCGTCTCCCAATCGCTGTCCACCCTTTCACTGTCCACCCTTTCACTGTCCACCCTTTCACTGTCCACCCTTTCACTGTCCACCCTTTCACTGTCCACCCTTTCACTGTCCACCCTTTCACTGTCCACCCTTTCACTGTCCACCCTTTCACTGTCCACCCTTTCACTGTCCACCCTTTCACTGTCCACCCTTTCACTGTCCACCCTTTCACTGTCCACCCTTTCACTGTCCACCCTTTCACTGTCCACCCTTTCACTGTCCACCCTTTCACTGTCCACCCTTTCACTGTCCACCCTTTCACTGTCCACCCTTTCACTGTCCACCCTTTCACTGTCTACCCTTTCACTGTCCACCCTTTCACTGTCCACCCTTCAACTATCCACCCTTCCACTGTCCACCCTTCCACTGTCCACCCTTCCACTGTCCACCCTTCCACTGTCCACCCGTCCACTGTCCACCGTTCCACTGTCCACCCTTCCACTGTCCACCCTTCCACTGTCCATCCTTCCACTGTCCACCCTTCCACTGTCCACCCTTCAACTATCCATCCTTCAACTATCCACCCTTCAACTATCTATCCTTCAACTACCCATCCTTCAACTCTCCATCCTTCAACTCTCCATCCTGCAACTATCCACCCTTCACCGTTCACCCCTCGCCGTCCTCCCTGCGCCGTCCACCCTCAGGGGTGAGGGTGATGAGAACGTGGGTGTTGGGCAGCGGCAGGGGGGTATACAATGTGACAGTGGCAGGCATTGAGTGGCAAATGCGCTGTAAATGGCGAATGCAATAGCTGCTGGAACCGAGGGTGGAGGCATCGGCCTTGGCGGGCAGTCACAGAGGCGTTCGGGTAGTGGAGACGGTGAGGGTCGGGGTCGCCAAAGAGTAGCGGGGGCGGTGGGTACGGCGAGGAAAAAGGCTGCGAGGACGGCATCGGACCACGGTTGGCAGGAGCGGGTTGGCAGTGTTGGTGAGGATGGCGAGATGGTAGGGATAGCAGGGACGGAGGGGTAGTGGAGATGGCAGAGGGGGGTGGCGGGTGGTAGTAGTGGTGGGGTGGCCGGAGTGTGGTGGTGGTAGTGGCAGGGGTGGGTGGGGTGGTGGTAGTGTCAGGGGTAGGTGGGGTGGTGGTAGTGGCAGGGGGTGGCGGTGGCGGGAGCGGGCCTGGGCGAGCGGCGGATCCCAGCGCCGTGTTGACGCAGTAATTAGGCCATCTCGGCGGGCGGGCGAGCGGAACAAACTGCCAGCCGCTTGTCCTTCTGCACCGCACGTCCAGCCGCCCTCCCCTCCCCTCCCCTCCCCACCACCCGCTTCGGCGGCCGACCGCGCACTTCAGAACGGCGAGCGCGTCCACACAAAGAGGCTTTGAAACGGGATATCGAATGGTTGCGTTTCATCCTTCAAAAATATGACAGCAATGTGAATACCCGAATTTTGACACCTTTACCATATGTCCCGTTTGTTCAAGATAAAGACCTACGAAGGTACGTTTATGGAATCATATGTTTCAAAGGAAAGGTACTCAATAATCGGCGGGGATGTGCCAAAAAACATTTAACCACATTTTGACACAAATAACTAATCCCGTGAAACTTGCTTAATTTTGTCAATTTTCCATAAGAGAACGTCCATAAGAGAACACATGCAGTCAAAACATATTCACGATAAACGGTTGATAAAATGGACGGACTGATGTAAAGGATAACACAAGGGGTCATTATTCACATATAAGGTGAATGCGTTCTGAAAACGAAGTAACGAAAGTGGATCATTACACGATCCATGGAAAATAAAATTAAAAAAAAAAAAATAGAATCAACAGTTCGAATGGACATTAAATTTCCATACACTTATTACCCATAAAGAGAGAAGACACTGTAATATATATTACATTTCATGGAGGAATAATTCTTCACGGCCTTCTAGACTACTTGTGTAGGGCGCGAAATGAAGTTGCTAAGTGAATGCTAATAGCCACAACGGAATGAGGCCCAATCAGGGAAGTAGAAGAAGGTTGTTTAGAGATATGCACGAGAGATTACTCAGTGCATAAAAGACCCAGTGTACATAAAAGATACATTGTACAATATGGTTCCATGGATAGGAGAGTGATGTGAAAGGGTGTTTAAGAGAGAAGAGTTCATTGTACTATATACAACGATCTGCATAGTTCATCAGTCATTTAAGAGGGGGACTACTCATATATTTTTAAAGTAAGGAAAAGTATTTAACCATTTGAGAAACGCTCCTTGGCGAGAGTTTCGGTCGTATGTATGATGCAAAAGTAAGAATTATTTAGAACGCAAAAGAACTGTTTTAATAGACGCATCTAGGTACAAAAGGATACATTTTATACTCAATATTTTTTTTTATCTTGTGGCGGCTCGTTCACAAAAGTTCAAGAGACACTACTGACTAGAAAGCAAACATGTTACTATTCTAAAAGCAGTCTTTAACAGAGGTTCCTGGCAGTAGTCAGTAATCCTGCATTGTTTCATCGAAATCCTTCCTTGTTTGCTCGCTCCATAACACATAGAATAATGAAGGTGGATCGTTAGCCATTAGTTTTTCTCAGAAAAAACTTTTTTTTGTATGATTGTAATCCTTTCGACAGAAGTAATTATTTACATAACAATGGAGAACATTCACCAGAATTGTTATGTTTACAAAACATGCAAAAATGCTTCAGAAAACTTTTGCTGTTACAGCAGATTATAATATAAATGAAATTATTCCACATGTGTGAGGAGGTTTCTAATTTTATTTTTAACAACCAAAATTAAGGAAGGAAAACATTGAGCCGTTTGTTAAGAAAATATTTTTGCAGTTGTTTTTATTTCACGAAAACACTAATCATGTTTTGAAAAACGTTCACACTACCTTATTTTAATATTTATTTATGGAGAAGAGATGTATTAAGAAAAATCTCTACCTTTAATATTGCAGTTGTAGGAAGTCACCGAAATGTTTTTAAACTTTTGCAATATTAGAAACTGTCAAGGAATTTATTAAAACCGAACCTGCGCTATTTTATGAACAATTTTGCTTTTTTTCGAGAGAAAAAATGTAGAACAAAATTTTGAATCAATCTTTAGAAAAAGTTTAACATGTCATTGCGGCTTCGTTGAAAATACCCCACAATACCCCACCACACATATTTCAATTCAATTCTAGTCCCAGCAATAGCCGGCAATATCTTTCCGAGTATCGAAATACACGAGTTTTCATTACGACCGGAATATCTAGGTTATTGCGAACATCAGAAATATTTATTACCGCAATGTTTACATTGGCAACTTTTCTTGTGAAATAATATTACTCGCTATTTTGTTGCAAGTGTAAAGCCAGCTTAAGCTCTCAACCGGTCTGCCGAAATGTGGAAGTGTAAGGCAAGTAAGTGTAAATGTGTATAAGTGAGGGATGAGAATAGTACGCGAAGAGAAAAGAAAGATCGCGCGCGGTCCGGGGCTTATTTGTTAAGGTACTGCTCCGGCATTCACATGTTAATCGGAGAAACAATGGAAAGCTACTGATCAGAACAGCCGACCGCTAGAATTCTCCTCCAGACAGTGCCTGAACTCGACCTAGCACTCTAGCTACTCTCAAAAATTCAGTTCCCGTCGGGAGCGGAACTCTAGATTATCCCAATTGATGTCGTACGCCACTTAAGTCGGTGTGAAAAATTAGAAAAAAATAGTGTTTGCGTAGATTTCGGAATACCGATTTCGAGTGCCGGGTCCTGAGTAATTCCTCAAAGTTCACCAAACAATACAATTTTGATGACCTTAATTTTAGTGCTCTTCCATATTCACATCGTGCGCTTCAATGCAAAGAATAATTTATTATTCTTTATCTTCCAAATTTTCTCAGCGTTCGGTAAGTCCAAGCAACATAAGCGCCTTCTACGTGATACCTCAAACAGCTGGACTAATGTTTTTGAAACAGTTATAAAAATATCGAGTCGCTACGACCCGCTCAAACTCGCAGGAAGGGGTGAACCTGGGGATGTTTACATATGGTTCCCTGAGCAGAGGTAATGCAGGCTGAAGCCTGACGCGAGCACAGAATACACACTCAGTTTTGCACCAACTCGCGTCAGTAACTGTGTGATCTACTGAATCGTAAAACTGCCAATCACAGCAAAACCAATTTCCTTTCCAAAAACGCCTTTTTGTAAATCGAAATTCAACCTGCAAAAGCTCGAAAAGACTTGCATTATATCACAAAACTAAAGCTATTTCTTACATTTTATTTGGTAAATTCTCATTTACAACTACTATTCATTTTATATTTTGTATCTATGTCAATATATTTCTTATAGCGTATGTTCAAACTTCCTATTTCTCTCTGAAAAATAGATGACACATTGATTGGTACTTTTACTGAGGAGAAAGGTTTCAATAGACTTTGGAAACAAATGTTTACGTCCGTGTTTTCCGTTCATTTTCTAGGTATTTAATCAAATAAAACTCGGTGATGATGGAGCGCTAATATTGTAGAAATTATTTCACTGGTCACATATTTGTTGATGGCAAACAAAATATAGTCCGCGTCATCGTTCAAGAAAGTGGCTGTTGATTTCAAACAGTAGTTATGTGTCCCAAAATAAATAAAAAGAGAAATAAGTCAGACAACATAAGATCAACATACTTCACCAAAATATAAATATTTAAAAAAAACACTGTGGTTATTATATCTCTACAGTAATAGAAACTCACTGAAATGGTGTCACTTATTTGTAGCCATTACTTTGAAATTAAAAAGTAGCTTTTATTATTCCTATGACAAATGTTTAAACGGCATTATCTTTAAACTTGACCATTTTGCACTCCACGTGGTAATAAAGAATGTCCCAACTCCCACGGTGCAAAGCAGAGCTCTCCTTATCTTCCCGCGCTTGGGTAATAAATTTCCCCCGAAAACAAATTACAACAGCACTGGAACGATAAATAATCAAGAATTATTTGCAGCCTCGGAGCACCAAGCCGGTGTTGTGACTAGAAGCTGTGAGTCGACAAGGAACAACTAAGGTTTCCTTCTACGGGTGGATGGCCAGAACCGTCGCTCGACTCTCTGATTAAATGCCCTTATTCAACAAGGAGGGTAGTGGCCTACGAGAAGACAAAATTCACAACATGGCGCCAGGTTCTTGGCCACTGATGTATAATCACAGTCGTGATTATTAAGTGAAATTGTTTTTTCTTGCACTTGTCGTCGGGAATAAGCACAGGAAACGGCAATTAAGTTGTGTGTAAAAGCGGATGAACGTGTAGTGCAAATAATAAACATTATTCAGTAGGCGTAAACATATGCTGAATTTAATGATGAGTTGATGAGATGATGATGAAATGATGCTGATGAGCACAGCCTATTTTGAGAAACAAGAGGTGATGAGAGAAAATGGTGGTTTATGAACTTCAAGAGAACACAATTATGTGAAATGTTCGTCATTTGCTGACAGAATAAACCCCTAGTGGTAAGAAATGTTCGAGGCTGATTGTAATCCAAGGTTTCGGAAAAACGAGAATTTGCATTCAATGCATTTCTTACGACTTGACCTCAGAAATTAAATATTGCAACTGTAAGAAAAATTCTAGCAAAAGCATATCCAGAAATACCTTCTTCCAAAAACTGAAATTTGCTTTAACAATCGCCATTCTTAATAAAAGGAGCACGGTAAAAATATATTCGTCATATGCACACGTAAGCTTCGGCGGCTCGTGTACTGCCCTGAGGAAGCCTGCGACATGTCAGGTGAAACGTCGGCACCCCAGCCAACGACGCAGCGTCTCCCGGATAGCGGAGAATTTATATATTCGTCATATTTAGAAGCGCCCCAAGGAATTGGAAGTGGCACTACAGGTCCAGTGTCCAGCTTTCTTAAAAGAATTTTTCATATATACTGAATTTAAAAAAAGTATTTTTATTTGTCGACATGTTGTAAATACAGTTGTTTTATACTGTACAACACTGAAATAGATAAAATGACTTTGAAATACGTTATTTTATTTACTCTTCAGAAGAAGGTGACCTTGGCTAAAGTCTTTTCAACATTCAGAAAGTTGAGCTAAGTAAGTATTCTTTAACTGTTTTAGAGATAATAATAATTCTGTCCCTATTAGCATTCATCTTTATTTTATTTAAATTGTCTCAATTGATCATAACTGCGAACAATAACTCACCTTGCACAACAAAAAATTACATCTCGGACGCAAGACCAACCACAATTCTCAAGTGAACATAATTGAAAGGTTTTCAGGGCATTTTTAATTTTGAAAATTTTACAAACAACTGATTTCTGCTATAAATATTGAGACTATTCAAAGAAATTCACAAAGTTATTCGTGCGATTTCATAAGTTAGTTACGAAGGACTTAATCAGAGATTAAGTCCGTCAAACAATTACATATTTTTACAACTCTTATTTCACATAACGGCAATATTTTGTTCTCTTGGATATTTCGTTTGCTTGATATCATCCGCATAGTTATCGTTTCCAGCTACGCAGCGTATTACATTCCACAATTGACATTTTCGCAATTACGTTGGTTTCACTGGCAACAGTCTGTGTGCCCGAAGTAAACACACTGTTCAAGCTCATGAATACACAAATCTGAGCTCCATGACAAATTAACTTAGAATTACGGGGCTCGATCCAAAGACCTCGCACTGTTCATTAGTACAGCAACGAACAGGCGCAAGGATTAAAATTCAAAACCTTTCACTATTAACAAACTCGTGAACAACGATTACAAAGTAAATAAATGTCTTTTAATATTACGTGATCACCTCAATACAAGAATTTCAAATGAAAATATTTTGTTTCAGAACCTTCGCAAAAACGCTAACTAGGTTCACCGATTGACAGATCGCATCCTACTTTAAAATATTTTTCTTACTATATTTTATTACAGATGACATAAAAGAAATCAAAAAGTTATTTTTGTGTATCCTAGACGATTATAAAATGGTGAGTAATACCCATTTGAATTCACGTGGAAAATAATACTTCAATATCTCCGGGCAGTTGACTCCGTCAGGATATCATCTCCAGACCAAGTAGGCAAGCTGCAGTAAGAAAACCGACTTGCTGAAACATTTCTTTATAGATCTACTTTTTGATCTGTTTCTAGATATATTTTATTGAAACATTTTGCATAAACTTTATCGAATCTAATATTTATTCTCTTGCCCACCCAGAAAATCTATAAAATACAGCTTCAGCGACACTTCAATGAGAACAGCAGAGGCTTCAGATTTATTTATTAACTTATCGTATGGGTTATTTTGTGGCGAGGTCATATTTTTTCACCTTTGAAATTGATCCAGGCTTCCTTTTTCATGCAAGCGCGCTCCATTGGTGTCCCACCCGGGATTTAACTCTTCTTCTTCATCTCCAGATGTCGGTTCCCGTTAACTATGTACGAGCAATCTGGTTGAGTGCACACCTGTCACCACGTTAGGACGGACAATTACATACATGCAGCTCAGCCGAGATCGAAATCGCACCCTGGACGTCAGAGGTCAGTATGCTAACAATTTGCTTACCGAGGAGCTCAAAGAAGTTCTCTGAGGGATTGTGGTCGAGACACAAGACAAGACTTCTTTGCAGGCGCCCTCATAGCATCACGTAGGCGACAATTCATGTCTGTCTCCTTTCAGCTATCTACGTCCGCACGCCATTGCGACGTTGTGTAGTTCAGAATGCTGCCAGAAAATCTAGTGTAAACGTGAAGAAAAACTTGTTTTGTAAATATAAATTACTAAACTATTGATGTAATTTTTTATAGACTATACTACTTCTGATCCACATTAAGAGAATGTCTATATTTACTAATTTTTCAAGGAGCAAGCAAATCACTCTTCCTATACAACAGTAAAGTCCTCTGTGACTGGCCGAGGCAGAGGGCGTGGTCCCTCTCCAGGAACGCACATCGTCTTGCGTGGGAGATAATACTAGGCTGTTTCCGAGCAGCTGCCAGCATCTGGGCTTCATCGCCCGCCTGAGTAGTTCAAAACGCTGCCCAAAGATGTAGCGTTGAAACCTCAGATATTCCCTATTAAATTCAGAGATTCCCTATCATTAACCAAGTTTCAAGAAAATCAAGAATTCCTTGCAAGAGAAACGGAAGGCCGAAGAGATTCTATACCAGGAAAAAGACGTTTTTTCCAGGGAAGCTCGTGGTATCACGCGGAAAATAATATCTCGCTCTTTTTGTTTAGTTACGACTGGGAGCCATTGTCACAAGAATGGAGTAAGAACGCCGACAGAAAAAACGCTGTTAGATAATCTAGTGTTAATTTAAACAAAAACATAACTTGTACAAATTATAAATAGATTGTCATAGTTTTTAAGAGGCTACACTTCTCGTAAATCACATTCCATTTTTTACTTTTATATGTTAAGTTTTTTTAAGTGAACGAGCACAGGCCGGAGAGGTGGTGCCCAAGACACAAGGCAAGTCTCCTTTCCTGGGGCGCTCATCGTGTCATGTAATAATCATGGTTCTATTCGTTCGGCTACGTCTGAAAGTCATTTTCACAAAAATGGTGCCAGAACGCTGCCAGAGAAAGAGAGGAGCAAAGAACGTTATCAGTAATATATAGTCAATACAAACAATATTTTAATTTTTAGATATTATAAACGATTAAACAATTGACATAATTTTTAATAGGCTACACTTCTCTTAACTCATATTTTGATTTTATTTTTATAAAAGTTTTTTAACTACGTTAAGTTTTCTTTCCAAGAGAAGGAGCACAGACACGAGAGATTGTGGCCGAGCCCCAAGACAAGGCCCCTTTCCAGGGGCGCCCATCGCATCACGAGAGATAATATTGCGCTGTCTCGGCGCAGCTGCCGGCGCGGCGTCCGGGCGTCATCGCTGGGCTGAGCGGAGCGGAGCGGCAGCCGCCGTCGACGCCCACGACGCCGGGCGACGCCAGGGGCCGGGCGGGGCCGGGCGGCGGCGGCGGCGGCGGCGGCGGCGGGCGCCGATAAGGGTGATGTATGGAGCGGAGGAAGAGCGCCGCTCGTCGCCGGCCGGATGGTGCGCGTCTCCCGCGCCACTTGCCGGCTACTTCGCCCTTATCGCGCCCTCCCGCCCCCGCAGGCCTGCCGTCGCGCCCGCCCCCGCGTCACGTGCCTGCCTCTGTGCCACTCATGCCTCTGACACGGCGCTGCCGACCGCCCGCCTTCCCCGACACGGCTCGTTTCCGTTTTCTACAATGTTTTCCGCACCTCTCTTTATTCATAAATTACACAGTGTTAATATAAAGGCACAAAACATTACAGAGAAAGAGTATAATTAAAAGTATTCTTAAATTATGGAATGGTATAATTAACACTATGCTTATAGTTTAACCCTTATAGGTTAATTTTCATTCTTTAACCTACGTGTTCATCTCGCCTTCGTCCGACCCTATTCACTCGTCTGCCGCCTTCCCAAGCAGCCTCCTGCATCTGCTTCGTCACCCTTCCTTACCGTCCTCGCGCCATTCCTTCGTTTCCGAACCCCCTGCGCTCCCCCCCCCCGCGCACTTCCCCCCAGCCCTATGCGACCAACCACCTGAGCCTTCTCAGCGTCAGCCTTCGCGTTCTCCCCGTGTCGCTCAGATAGAGGAGGCAAAAGCGATAACATTGTGTCAACATATGCTATGTATGTATGTATGTATGTATGCAGTTGGCGCTGACGGGCTCAGGCCTACCGGAGACGTCCCTGCCTCGCGGTCACGGGTTAAGGAGGTACGTGTGGTTAGCACGTAGACATCCCCACACGTATTCCGGTCTTCTCAACCTGAGAAGTGAATTTTCTCACCGTCACACAGCAACATATACTAGGACATTGCAAGAAAAACACACACCTTAATCTTGCCTGAACGGTCAATATATAGTGAGAAATGTCATTTAATGGAATCGTAACATTTGTCACTGATGTTTACGCAACCACTCATTCACATGTGTTCGGCAGGTTCATAAAATGTCCTTGTCTACATCAAAACGTGACCCGCCGAACACATGTGCGTAAGAAATTGCCTGAATACCAGGTCTCATGTGCCTCGCCCGTCTCTGCCGCGCGCATTTCTCTGCCCCGCAGCGCCCGCGCAACCTCCCGCATATTCGCCAGCAGATGCCCACAGTTTCGATGCTATCAAGGTAGCTAAGAAGAATTCAGCCTCTGACTGAAGGAGAATTGTGGCTGCTCAGATCGCCAGATTTTCTTAGTTTCTCTTATCAATGACAGTCGAATATTAGAGCATCCTAACGCCTCTGACCGAGAGGTTCTGGGGATTGAGCTCAGCCGGTGACAGGATTTTCGACTCTTGCTATATAGCGACGTCCAGTTCAGTCGCTGTCCGGCAAAGAAATTCTACAGGACAATTCCTCTGATCAGTAGTGTTATGGGATTTGTCGGTCAGCGCCAAGCGAATGCTGGGACAGTACCGTAAAAAACGGGAGACGGATCGCTCGCGATCTTTCAGTTTCATTATCCTATCCTCTCCCATTTCTCACCCACACCTACTCCTACATACACTACACTACTACTCATGTCGGGAGCTTAGAAGTAGTGCCAGTTCGGGGAGCCTTGCTGGTGGGAGATGCATATTTGGGGACCCTTCCCCCCCGCAAGCCGACGTGTAGGTCGTCAGCGGATCTCACCATCTAGTGGGGGAAGATCACCGCCATCTCCCGCAATTAAAACTTGCACAACACTTACGGAATTAATGACGTTAGCATTTGACGCACCCGAAATCACTAATCAAACAATCAATCAGTGCTAGTTTGAGAGCTAAGTACAATTCACCTCCTGTTGGAAGGAGAATTCCGGCTGCTTTGATTGTTAGTTTTCCATCGGTTTTTTCAATTAATACCGGGCAGCATTAATAACGTCTCAGCATCCTAACAAACGTGTCGCATGATATTTTCTTCCTTGTCCTATCCTCTCTCCAACACAATTACAGTTACGGGCACGTGTCGGGAGCCAGTCTGGAGTTGTCTCGGCTAAGGTGGCTCCCTGCTGCGGAAGATAATCATCACATGTGCTTTCGCTTCGCTGCATCCTATTCCGTCCATTCCGCGGTCGTTTGCGTTGCATCCCTGCCTCCTCTCTCGCTCTCTCTCTCTCGCTCTCTCTCTCTCGCTCTCTCTCTCTCGCTCTCTCTCTCTCTCTCGCTTTCTCTCTCTCGCTCTCTCCCTCGTTCTCTCTCTCCCTCGCTCTCTCTCTCCCTCGCTCTCTCTCTCCCTCGCTCTCTCTCTCCCTCGCTCTCTCTCTCCCTCGCTCTCTCTCTCCCTCGCTCTCTCTCTCCCTCGCTCTCTCTCTCCCTCGCTCTCTCTCTCCCTCGCTCTCTCTCTCCCTCGCTCTCTCTCTCCCTCGCTCTCTCTCTCCCTCGCTCTCTCTCCCTCGCTCTCTCTCTCCCTCGCTCTCTCTCTCCCTCGCTCTCTCTCTCCCTCGCTCTCTCTCTCCCTCGCTCTCGCTCTCTCGCTCTCGCTCTCTCTCGCTCTCTCTCGCTCTCTCTCGCTCTCTCTGTCTCTGCTCTCTCTGTCTCTGCTCTCTCTGTCTCTGCTCTCTGTCTCTCTCTGTATCTCTCCCTCCCTCTCTCTCTCTCGGTTTTGCCGGGCTCTTCCCTCCCACCCGTGCTCGTGTCTCTTGCACGGAGACAGGCGGATGGCCGGGGAAGGGAGAGGTTGAGGCCGTCAACTGAAAGGGGCTCGTCTAGTCACAAAAGAACGCCGCATCGAGCCATAGAATGGCTGCACCGACGGAGAGTGTTGGCACTGGCAGGATAATGGAAACAGTTGAATGACCGGAGACAACACACGGTAGCTAGAATTAACAACATAGCCAACGCAATATACTTTGAGGAATATTCATACAGAAGTTAGTACAAGATAAAATGATTTTGAATGTTAATAAATGGTTTATACAATGTGTCTATGCAAATACTATATTGAACTATGAACAGGAAAATCAATACAACTGAAAGAGTTAATTGTTTCGTGTCCTGACTAGTTTACTGCACGAGGTACCGGAGAGGAGATTTACGTCCACAGACGCAGGTAAATGCGACGGGGGCGACCTCTGCGTGGCTCTCGGGTCGATGTAGGAATTCAAGCCTCCCACACAGTCCAGCGGTTTCAGGGCGCATATGCACCGTCAAATGTGGGCCTCGTCACCGTACAGCTGCTCAAAGGCGGCAGCCGCAGAATATGGTAATGAGTTAAGCGAACAAACTTATATCAGGAGTGCGAGAGGGCAAATACCACACAACCTACACAAATGTAGGGCCGGTTCGCAAGACTGACACACTCGAAAGTGTATGAATGCATTGCTAAAGCACAGAAGTAAGGCTGCCGAAGGCAATGGTGCAGTTTAACGGGAGTCTCACGTAATAAAGTAACTGAGTATAGAGGTAACGATGCCTTCCGGCAGTTGTCAAATAAAGCGCTTTATACATGCTCATCGGCAGAGGTTTGCGATGGAGCTGGATTTTGGGGAAGTAGAAAGGATGTGCTTTCAGGTAGAGAATACTCACTTCGCAGCACCTAGCTGAAGGCTTCGAGCGGTGGTGAGGACTGACTCATGGTGTGGGTGCAGAAAGGTGCGGAGAAAAATCTCCGTCATCTCCACCTCTTCCAGCGCCCACGCCATGTCTCCGGGCGAGCACACACCTACATACCTACGGCCGCGCACGCTGCTCCTCGCACCTCATGGCCCTCCGACGCACCTCTGATCCCGCAGCGAGCTCCCGTTTCAAACTGTCGTTGCGTCTGCTCGCGCCCCCGTGACTGTCGGTTTCCTCGCCTGGGCACTTTGACCCTAGCGAAGCTCCTTCTTCTTCCTACCTCACGATTCTCATTTCCCTGCCTCATCTTCACGTTTGAGGATCTCCACGACACTTCCGTTCTCGTCTATTCTCATGTCCGCGCATCCTCGATCCTGTGAGCTCGCCCTGCCCCACCCCTTCAAGTGTCCATCTCAGCATACGTCTCATTTTTTTCTATGCGCTTGCTTCTTTGATTGGTGTTTCCTGGCGGGTCAATTGCAAAGTTTAGTCCCGTAGGTGTAGTGTATGTTTTTGTTGCGGGAGGGGGGCATGATCTTCCTTAGTTCTTAATTGGAGGCCCAGATCCGTCGCCGTTCTACTCGTCAGCTTGCGGGTTTTCCCCAACCAGCCATCTCCTACCAGCGAAGCACCACTCCAGGGAGGTCATTCTCTTAGCTGTCGTTTGGTATTCCGACATGTGTGGTAACGGAGTGCATGTAAGTACAGTGTGTATAATTAAGGGTTGAGAATAGCCCAAGAAAGAAGAGGGAAATATCGCGCTTTGTCCGTTGCCCCTTCGTGAGTGTATTGCTCCGCCTTTCACGTGTACTGATTGGAGAAACCATGGAAAACTACCGATCAAAGCAGCCGGTTGCCAAAATTATCCTCCAGACAGCGGATGAACCCAACTTCGAACTAGTGAGCAACTATCTAACTAGATAACAAAATTCTGCCACCGCCGCGACTCAAAACATAGGACCCCCCCCCCCCCAGTCAGAATCACTACAGTGACACTAATAGCTATCCTGACCCATCTAAGCTAAACCTACGCTCATTTATTCCCCGCACATCTCCTCACACTTGCGCGCGTGCCCACCCGAGCCCTCATCTCCGTTGGGTGCACACCCGCCTCAAACCGTGACCCTGAACGCGCCTCTTCAAGCAGTTCGCCCGGGCGTCTCCCTTTACTCGCCCTCGCCCTCGCCCTCGCCCTCGCACTCGCCCTCGCACTCGCCCTCGCACTCGCCCTCGCACTCGCACTCGCACTCGCACTCGCACTCGCACTCGCACTCGCCCTCGCACTCGCCCTCGCCCTCGCCCTCGCCCTCGCCCTCGCCCTCGCCCTCGCCCTCGCCCTCGCCCTCGCCCTCGCCCTCGCCCTCGCCTCCGCCCCCGCCCCCGCCATTGCGCCTTTCACCGGCTCAGTGAATCAACTCATCTCACTACATTGCCTCTGCCGGTGGCAAGATTTTCGACACTAGCTTCTTAACTTGGTTGAATTCAGTCGCTGTCTGGAGAAGAATTCTAACGGCCGGCTTCTCTGATCGGTACTTTCCGTGGTTTATCCGATCATCCCCAGGCGATTGCCAGAGCAGTACCCTAACAATCGGGCCACGGAGTGAACGCGATCTTTTCTTCCTCTCCCTTGTTCTACACTTACCCCTTACACACACTTACCCTAACATGCACTACACTACCCACATGTGCCGGGAGACCGGTCAGGAGCTTAGAATTTGGCTCGGCTGGCGCGGTGTCTAGCTGGTGGGAGATACCTTGTTGAAAAAATCATGTTAGCTGTAGGTCGGCGTCGAATCTCCCTCCATTGGGGGCAGATCACCGACCAACCGGCACTCGAGTGGAGGAGAAACTGAGCCCGATTTAATCTCGTGCACAGTACATCTCCGCGCATTACGCCCTGAGGAAGGTCGCAGAATGGCGACTGAAACGTCGGCACCTTCGCCATGGACGCGGCGTCACCCGGACAGCCTAGTAAATACTGACTCCGGCCGTGGAAGCCTACTCTCTCACTTGACAAAATATGCACTACACTTACGAGACTAATGACTTCAATGGTTGACGCGCCCGGAATTACTAACCATCAAAAAACCTTGTTCCTTCCACCTGGGGGCGCTCCCACCCTCGCTTCGCGTGTCCTCGCCAGCGCGTGTGTTCCTGATGCTGCTGTCGCCCGTCCCCTTCGCGCACCCTCTTCACGACGCATTACAACCTCTTCGGCCCTCAACATCGCCTCCCGTGTACTGTCTCCTGCTAGTTCTCCTCTCGAACGTACTCAGTATATTTGCTCGCGAAGACTATATCTGTATAATTCTAACTTACGTGATGTAACGTTCGACGGAAAGCAAGAGGGAAATGTCACCGTCAAAGAAAAATGATAAGTTATAGTAATTGGGAAAATGCTTTATTACGGCCTTCATTAGTTACATCCAATTAATTAGTTTCCAAATTCGTGCCATTACGCCACCAGCTTCGCAGCGGCAGCTTCGCAGAGGCCGCGCGGGCCGATGCCGCCGCCGCCGCCGCCCATTTGTATTCGCGGGCGCGATACGCACTGCTTCACCCGACGGTGGCGGGGGGCGGGGAACGGGGAGCGAGAAACGGGGAGTTGGGAGCGGGCAGCAGCAGCAGGGGCGGGAGTCGGGGGTGGCGTCAGCGATGGTGGCAGCGGTTTTGGCGGAGGGGACGGCTGCGAGGGCCGGGGCGGTGGTGGAGGACGGGGCGGGGCGAGTGTTACGTTGGCAAGGAGCGAGAGGCGGGTGCGGCGTCAGAAGAGGTGTCAGCGGTGGCGGCAGGCGTGGCGGCAGGGGTGGCAGGGGTGGCAGGGCGGCGGGGGCGGCGGGGGCGGCGGGGGCGGCGGGGGCGGCGGGGGCGGCGGGAGCGGCGGGGGCGGCGGGGGCGGCGGGGGCGGCGGGGGCGGCGGGGGTGGCGGGGGCGGCGGGGGCGGCGGGGGCGGCGGGGGCGGCGGGGGCGGCGGGGGCGGCGGGAATGACTGCGCGGCCCGGGGGTGGAGAGCAATGCTGGAGGAGGGGGCGTAGAGCGGGGGCAGCGGGGGTGGCGGGGGTGTCTACGTTGGCGGCGGGGCAACGGGGCAAAACAGAGCGCGCCGCCCAGCCGCCTCCACCGCCCCGGAAGCGAGGGGGCGAGCGCGCGCTGCGGCGACGAATTGAAACTGCGCGAAGAAACGAGGCGGCCCGACACCGTGCAAAGAACGGCGCACGTGCGCAGGGAAGACTTTGCGGAGGAAATGCGCTGCCGGGTTGGACGTCGGAGCAGAGACTGGCCTCCGAAGCTGCTTGCGATTTGTTAATCTACGAAGAGCGAAAGAAAATGGGAGATGGAGACAAAGAGGGAGAGAATGCCTAGGAAACGGAGAAGAAAACAAATGGAGGTTGCTGAAAGAAATGAAGTGAAAACAAAGGAAAGGCGAAATTAAAAGGAAAAGTTGAGAAGTAGTGTCAAATAAGATAGTGAATAAGATGATAAAAAGTAAATAAAAAGTAAAAATGTCTCGTATCGGGTGTCTGCAGTAAATTGTAAGTATAAAATTATAAAAGTAATAGAAAGCAGAAAAGAACGAGGTAAATGCATATAATTGGATGGAAATATGTATTAATTAAAGATATTATTTTGACGAAATGTCATACAGCAATAACAAACAGACAAATATGTCATGTTTGAATACTCAAAATTTTCAGAATATTCTGTGTACAAAAAAATACTTCTTTCTGTAGCACAAAACAATATTTACACTAACAAGCCATACTTTTGTTTATTCATATTTCCCGATTGTGGATTTTCTCCAATTTGCGTTTTGCCAATTTGCGTTGCATACAATTACGAAAATTTCATATACCTCTCCCATCCCAATTGAATAAATATAGTACATATCTGGTTCCAAGCTTTTAAAACAGTCTTGGGAATTTAACGGCGCATGTAGGTAAGGAGAGGGTCTACGCACGAGCTCGCAACATTAAACTCGAGATGTGAAAGGAGAAAACTAGTAACGACACGAGATTGCCAGTGGTGTTCGCGAGAAAGATACCCTTAGGTTGCGAGTGGCGGGCGTAAAAGATATGAGCCGGTGGATACGGCTGCTGAAGTAGGCGGCCCATTTAACGTGACCTGGCCCAGCGCTTATCTGTTGGACACCGATATGATCCGTCCCTTTCGGTGCCAGCCCGACGGGATGCGGAAGAGAGGAGAAGGGGTAGCTCGTGCACGATCGCCTCTAGTGTAGTGAAAGGCGAGTGGCACACAGGACACTTCAACAGGCCTTCGCCGTCAGTCTAGCCCTGACTCTTGCAGTTGAGCAGGCCTGGTTTAGAATGTTGAATGTTTTTTAGGACGCGTCAGCTACTAATTGATTAGTCCCGTAACGGTGGTGCATGTTTTATCGCGGGAGGTGTAGGCGATATTCCCCGCTGGTTGACGAGATTGACACCAACCTACATGTCGACTTGCGGGATTTTCCCCAACCAGGTATCTCCCACCAGCGGGGCACTGCCCCGCTGGTGGTCTCCCGATATGTGTGGTACTGCCTGGTTTAGACAAACATAAAAATACCGAGAATTTATAAGTGCAGGACAGGATCGTAGTGCAGGACCGTTGCAGGACAATAATTTCGTGTCGTAATCAAAATAAGTACTTACTTTAATTGACCGCTGCAACAGACGTTTCCATCGTATATTACACGAGGACGATCCCCCATTGGGGCTCCAGTGGCGTTACTTTAATTATAATCTACAAAATTGGACAATTTTTGACGTTCTGTTACATGTTAAAGTCGTGCCTCTTCGGCTGAAGTGTTCTCCCTAAGACTGGTGGTCACAATTGTGCTTAATAACGAAATGTATGTAACACTAATTGGCTATTCGATATTCTGTGCAATGTAATTTCACGAATCTATGTACTTCTACTAGTTTATAATCGCAAAGTACGAATGTAGTTCTATTCATAATATTACAATGTTTACTCTGCAATACTGGACGTTCTATTTGTACCTCTCAGTTCATGGTTCGGCTACGTCATGGTTTGTGCTCCAATATGAATGTATTTTAGCGCTAATTTACATCGTTACATCTGCCTAGATCCAACAAGAATTTTAATTTGCTTCAAAATAGATTGTCACATAAGTAACTGATAGTTTTATTTACAGATTCCAAGATCTCAACTAAGAGCCTGAGCACCGAAAGTGAAATAGCGAGTGAGCGCACAGCAAAACGGGCCACAGAAACGAGCGAGAAAAGCCGAAGATAAGGGCGAGAACTCGTGAAAGAGCCCGCAGAGTAACAGCCAGAGCGAAGAGCGTCGTATTCCTGGGTCGAGGCCCGGGTAGGGGCTGGCTCCGTGGCGCCGCTGGGGCAGAATGAGTGGGGGAGGGGGGGGGGGGGGAGGGCTGGCTGGCTGCCCGGCGCGTCGCGTCGCGTCGCCCGCTCACGACCCGCACTCGCTGTCTCGCCGCAGTAAACGCCGCGCCGCGCTGTGCAAGCTAACCGCCTCGCCGTGCCGGCCTCACGGCACAGTGGGCCCGAACCGCTTAACCCGTAAGTGGTAACACCGGTCCTCAGACCCTACGGCCATTTTATTTTGTTATATTGAATTGAATTGAATTGAATTTATGCCTTATTTTACGTGGCGAGACGCGGGCCATCAGGACACTTGGGCTGATCAAGCAAATTTCGCCATCTAGCTTTCACCAAGTAGCAGAGAAAGAAGGTATTTCTTGGGCGTGAAACAGGCGATTTGAATTTAACTCAGAGGCGTCATTTAGGCTTGAGGATCATTTACATGCAAGTAAATCTACTAACATGGGACAGGCGGGTTTAATTCTCCTCCGAAGGAAGGCGTACGAAGTATATTTACGCCCTTAAAAATCCACGGCTTTGGTCGGATTGAACTTGGGTACAACAGTCCCATACGCTAACCCTCACACCATCGCGGCCGCAAATATTGACTATACTGGTTATGTGAATTGGATGACTTCCGCGGCCCGAGTCATTGGATTCTTGGCGGTCCGGGGTGAGCCGCGTATCAGTCGATCGGTCTGACGTTTCGGCCATCATGTAAGCTATACTGCTCAGCAATAGCTCTGAAGAAGACCACAACACTGGTCACGTCAGGTCGGTCGTCTGAGAAGCGGCTCACCCGGGACAGCCAAGTATTCAATACTGGTTACGTTTCAACTTAGAACGCGGAGCTATTCGAGAGCCTCTTTGAGGGGTTAACATCATTCTTTAATTTGTTCTTTAATGCTGTTACTGCTGACATGAGAACACCAGGAATATTAATTACAAGTGCATCAAGTGTGGAACACCAAATTGCTTGGAGTGTTCCAAGAATTCTTGGCTATGCGGGAGACGCCGCGTCGTTGGATGAGAGGCCGACGTTTCGCCTGACATGTCGAAGGCTTCCTCAGGGCAGTGAGGAAGCCTGCGACAAGTCAGGCGAGTCGTCACTGCCCTGAGGAAGCCTGCGACATGTCAGGCAAAACTCCGGCCTCTCAGTCAATGACGCGGCGTCTCCCGTATAGCCCCGAATTTATGGAATGGAGCCGCGGAAGCTTACGTGTGCAGTGTTCCAAGACGATGTGCAATGAATATGTGAAGAAAATTTGATATCTGTGGTGACTAGTTACGTGCAATGGCCAAATCTGTGATATTCATTTATCAAAAAAATCTAAAACAACTGCATGGCACTTTATTTCACACTAACTTTAAATATTTCTGTAACAACTCTGCTTTAAACATCTAATTTTAATGTTAAAAAATTACATTAAGAATTTGAATCAACTAATTTTTAATATAAGTAATAAATAGCATATTATTTATACAAGAAGTATTTCTTTAAAATTTTGAATAATAAGAAAATAATGCCAAAAAAATCGCAGTATGAGAGACAGCTGATACCTATAACGTAATAAAATTTTTGATACAACTTCAAGGTCAATTAAATTCAATTCAATTATGTCTTATTTTTACGTGGCGAGACTGATGTCATGAGTCCTGGTTTTCCGTCTGACCACGCAAATTTAACTCGCTCCTTTCACCAGTATCGGTGAGAAACGGTATCACTCGGGTGACTAAAGAGGGGATTTTAATTTAGATTAAAGGCTTCTCTTAGGCTTGAGGATCTTCTATAGGCTGTAAATCTACTACATAGAACAGCCGACGTTTTTTCCCTCTGAAGAAAGGCGTACGAAGGGGTTTGTACCCGCAAACTTGGGTATAAGTACCTGATACGCTACTCGTTATACCACTTAAGCCCCTAAACAATGTTGTTCATCGCAGCTTACAATGCTGTACATTACTAGTGGATTAAAGATGCACTCGTGCAACCTTAAGAGCGGTCAGATATAAATTTGTTTATACCGTAATTCCTTAACGTAACATAGAGTTGTCTGAATATCTATTTTTCACAATCATCTTTTAGACAGTAAAAGTAATTAATCCCGCACTCCCAGCTCCGGCTGTCCCTGCCCCTCACTGCCTTGCTCCGCCTTGCCTGCTCCAAGAATTCCTCGCCAAGATGCATTCTGAGTTCAACACTCTTTATTTACTACAGATTGGTTGTCACAAAGTCCACTAGTGCTGGACAATTCGTTTCAAACGCAACAACACCAGTATAAATTTGAAAATGATATATTGTTGCCTTGAAAAAAGAATTAAAGAATATAAAGGATGATTAAATGATTGAGTTTTTTTCAATTATTATTATTATTATTATTATTATTATTTATTATTATTATTATTATTATTAATAATAATAATAATAATAATAATAATAATAATAATAATAATAAAAATAATAATAATAATAATAATAATAATAATAATAATAATAATAATAATAATAATAATAATAATAATAATAATAATCACACTCATTTGTTGATATTACTCTCAAAGCAAACTCTGTAAACAGATCTCGTCACTCATGAACTTCGTGGAACTAGCCCCACCTCACGAAACGCACGCCACAGTGTCGTGCACAATCTTCTCATTCCAAGTAACACATTACACGTTGTTTACTCACCACGCTTGGTTCACGTTGGTTCCTAGTTCTCAGCGACTGGTTTCAAATCGAGAAATATTTCACGAATGTCTACAACACAAATCTAATGGTGTTTCTTCTTTGACCGCGCGAGTCAATTAATTTGTTTATGTAACTCGAACGTATGTACTTGGCGCGACAGCCCGTGAACGGGCTTAGGCCTACCGGCGACGTCCCTGCCTCGCGGCCGTGGGTTAAGGGGGTACGTGTGGTTAGCATGTAGCCCCACGCCGTCTTCCGCTCTTATCAACCTGGGAGCAAATTTTCTCATCGTCACACAGCAACATATACTGGGGCATTGCAAGGAAAACGCACACAATAGTCTTGGCTCGGCCGAGAATCGAACCTGGAGCCGCAGCGAGTGGAAAGCGAGCAAGCTGACCAAGAGCTAGCCACAAGTTCTTTTGTTTATATACCTAACAGATTTATAATGTACATTGTGATTGACTATTCACTAGTTAATTTACATAAATCTATTCTTTTCATTTACCTATTTTAATTCCTAAATATCCCTTTTTACCGTCTAATCAGTAAATAAGTATATGTCACCGGGGCAATTTCGTAACACGGCGGGATTCAATTAATGAACCACATATTTTATAAACTAGTGTCTCCTTTAAATATGAGGCACGGATAATTCAGAACACACGTGCAAAAACAACTATAAATCAGCAAATAAATAAACATAGGAAGATCTCTAGGGAATGAGGCAGTAAAGTAATTGTCTGCTAAGGCGTAATTCGGGTATTGTGTTATTTATCCCTGTAGTAATCCGTATTTGCTCCTTACACAAAGAATGATACACGGTATAGTATATCATTCTTTGTATAAGTAATAGGAATAAGTATTTATTCCTATTACAGCAAGCTGGTTTATGCATAATCAAGAAGTATGGCAATTTCTTTCTCAGAATTATTGCATCCATGAATTGATATTCATTCAAAAAGGTGAAAATGTGTGTAGTAGAATATTTTCGCTTAAAATTATCAGCGTCGTTTTGTAAATAATTTACTACATAATATTATTAAAAAAAGTACTAATAATGCAATATGCTTCACCCTAATAGCTCACACTTTTCGTATTATCAGGTGAAGAATGTTGTACCTATATATTCATTCTGCGATTTTGGCAATGCAAGGGAAAAAGCAATAAAGAATAATATAAATTATCTTTCACTAATTCACACTGGAGCAAGAAAGCAACATGTCAATCAACTGTAACCAACAAGTGTTTAGAAACCCGCCACTAGAAGCAGAAGATAAAGAAGAAGAAGAAGAAGAAGAAGAAGAAGAAGAAAGGCAAAGAATGAGAAGGAGGAAGAAGGGAAAGAGGAAACGAAAAGAAACCAAGGTAGGGGAAGCGGCAACAAACAAGTCAAAGGAATGTTGGGAGAAAGAGAAGAAGGGAAAAAAGGGTAAGAAGAAGACCCTTAGAGGATCACATAAAGCAAATCATGACTTGTTGCTTTTATTTTTATTTTTCTTCCAGAATTTTTTCATCATCTCGTTATGCTTAGCTCAACGTTCTTCTGTCCATATTCCTCTTGCTATCTTTGGTTTGTCTTCTGGTACAATTTCCCAGATATATATCTTGTGTCTGAAGATGTTTCGATCTTCGATGTTTCCCGGTGAGATGTTGGCGTTTTTTAGATAAATTTGGACCTGTTTTACCCATTTTACTGTTGTCGTTTTCCGTTTCTGTAAGTACGCCAAAATTTTCTTTGTGAATCGGTTGTCATCTAGTCTCATAATGTGCCCATAGAATTTCAGTCGTCGTTTGCGGAAATCAATGTTGGAGTATTTTTCTGTCACAGCGTGTGATTGTAGACGGTATTTTTCGTCTGTGAATTTTGAACCAAGGATCTTCCGGATTATTTTCCTTTCAACCTTCTTGATATTCTCGAGGTCTCCTTTCTAATTAAGATTTAGGGTCTCGCTGGCATAGAATGTTTCAGCGTTGATAACAGTAGTATAGTGTCGAACTTTTGTGTTAATATTTAAGCATCTTTTATTGTAGATGCTCGCAACTTTCCCCATAGGCTTTCCGCATTTTGAGTTCCCGTGCTTTTTGTGCTAATCTTTCTGTGTCTGTAGGTTCAATAATTTCGTATAATAAGTATTTGAAGTGACCAACCTTGTTTATAGTACCATATTTTGTATTATCATTATTTATTATTATTATTATCATTATTATTATTACTTTGCTTTCTTTTCTTCGTGCATTTGCCTTCGTCCGCGGCCCACTGTGCGCCGCCGCAGCGGCGTCTGAAAACAAAGTCGTAAACCAATTGCGGCCGCAGGGCGGGCGGCGCGCGCTGCTTGTTTTGGGTCGTTCGGCGCCCGCGCGCGGCAAAACAGAGCAGCAAGTGCGCCCCGCCACTGCCCCCGCCCCCGCACCGCACAGGCACTCATGGAATCCCTCGCTCGCCGGAGAAATACTTTGTTTTTTTATTTACTTACAAGAAACTACAAGACTACAGCATCGTTCCTCAAAATGTTGCCAGTTAATATTAGCTATTATATTCTCTAGGGGAACGATAGTTTATAAATATTTACAGGATACATACAATATTTTTTATGTATCCCAGCAAATATTAAAAACGACATTTTTCGTTACAATAAATCGTCCATTAAAGGATATCTTACGGCACAGATTATGACTTCTTTGCAGTCTGTAACACGAATGAGAGCGTATATAACTCGTTTATAATGTTGTTTTATTGCATTCGTACACAGGGTGTAGCGGAATAAGATATGTAAAAGTTCCTCTGGCGATAAAAAAATTATATGTTGAAAACCGTATTTGAAGTGTAATGAAAACAAGTTTTGCGCCAGATTTAAATCAATTTAGCCGACTTCTCACAAATAAAAAAGTGTTTTTAGCTTCTTACATGCACTGAAAAGAAGAATAGTTGCCTTACGGTTCTCCCTACCAGAATCAATGATAAAATTTGGCCCAGTTATTTTTGTGGTTGACGCACCGTACGCGCCATGTGTGGACCTCCGTGGGGCCCTAAACCACTGCTGTGTCTGTTAGACCCCTTGTCTACCTAGTATCCTGTACCACAAAATGTTTGCAGTGCTTGGTTGACTCTCTCGAAACTTCGGTGAGTAGTTCCACAACCCAAATATTTTCGATATAGGTACTACAAAAATGTTTATGACAATGACAATGAAATCATTAGCATAAACTCATATGCTTGCTTGGAGACTTGCCTTGTTTTGTACTCAAATCTTTTAGATGTTCAAAAATTAGTTACTTAAAAAACAATAGGCAAAAATGTGAAAGCACTTCCATTAATTTTTTTTTCGAAAACTTGACACTAAAAACAGTTACTGAGTAGAATTACATGCATTAAGATTTAATGTGAAATAATTTTATTCATATTTTGCCAAATATTCTCTCTACTAAGATTTAATAGCAAGAAGTGATATTAAGTCCCTTACGCAACAAGAAACAAAACAAAATTAAGCGAAGACCCGCTCTGACAGCAGGCTTCAAAGGAAGCATTGGTCAATACACGCGTGAAAAACCACGACCAATGACCGTGTCCCCCAAAAATAACCCACGCTAGAAATAAATAAATTGCCCCTCAAAGAAGATAATAACTTTTGTCAAGTAAAACGAAATAAAAAACAATTCCAAAGTGTATTGGGTAAATTATATCATTCCTACTGATTTATTCTTATGAACATCTCCAACATCTCTCATTATGGCTTAAATGTTATCCCTGTTTTCCGAACACGTTCAGAACTTTTTTCCATCCTCACGCTCTGAGTTCTGAGAAAGATCGCTATGCGATCGAAAAAATCTTTAGATTAAATATAATTTTGAAACCAGGCAACATCTTTTACTTATTTAATCATGAAAAGAATTCACATTGTAAATATTTATGAACATGAACTCCATAATACAAATTCAAACATTTTAATCAGGAAAATTAAAAAGATGTAACTAGTATGATGCAATTCAAAACGAATCAGGGGATCTTAATGTTTCAACGACATGTTGTATACGCCAGGATGTTTTTCTCATCAGAACAATTTAAGCCAAAATAGCTTTTGGCACCAATGCAGAAGAAAATACTTTATCAGGTAATTAAATAAGCGTAAATTGTGATACTATTTTCAAGTAAAGTATGACATATCACACCGAAATGTTTTTTAAATTTCTCAATGACAGGACACTGTACATAAACTTCATTATTGGTTTGTAAGATATAATCAAAGTCAAATTCCCTTAAATTGAAGACAGTCCTACTCACTTAAATTGCACGTCACTAAAATGCCTGGATCCTCAGCAAAGCAGTCTTTCGAATGCGGAGCCAAGTAAGGCCTATATAAATTATTTACGAAAGGTACTAACAATGAAATATAACTAGTATCTCGTTCCTCATATTCCAAATACTCCTTAAACCTATATAATTACGGCAATAAACAGAGAAGGCGTATTTTAACGACATGGCTTACGTTGCTGTTAAGTCAACTAAGAACAATGTAATACCCGTTTATTCGCGTATATATACGCACTAAAATCTTTAAAAAAATCTTCAGTGACCAAACGACATTTTAATGCGTGTCGTAACAACAAGGTTTATCTAAATGTCACCCTAAATCAATCATCACCTAAGGTAATGCAAATAAACGGATCGTAGCCGCCCAAATTACTTTGCACATAATCATTAGAACGTGAGCCACTATAAAAAGGCGTTGTGTTTATTACAGTTTTTAACGAAAGGAGTGTATAAATAAGCATCTAATTGCACTCGTGGTAAATAAAGAAAGTCACTCCTATCGTTTCTCGTTTCTTCATTTATTTCGAGTGAGTTTTTGATTAATAGAATTTTATCTTATGTATTCTATATTTACATTCGATGACGTCATTTTCATTCTGAACATGGCCAATTTTAATAGGTCTTGCACTGTGTATTTACGATCACCATAGTGACTGCAGAAAGAATGGAGGATTTTAATAATATTCCGAATGAAATATTACAAGAAGTGCAAGAGGCAATGAATGTATTTTTCCGTTCAAAAAGTAAAGATTTGTATGAAAAATAATGCAAATATACACATCGTGGAAAGTCTCTAAGCGAGTCATATGTAATACTGAAGATGTTTTATTAGCTTACTTTTCAGAACGGGTGAATAAAATTCACGTTTATATTTTCACATTTGTATTTTTCTTACAACCAATGTTTTATATTTATTCATTTAAGTTATTAATGTTAACAACTATTATGTGGTTCTATTAGCAATCTAGTGTGAAACCAAGTTGCTTATGGCCATATTTGCCTATGCTGCAAAAGACGTTACGTGTGAAAGAGAATATTGATATTCCGAATTACTCTAATTTAATAGATTTTGTGAAAACAAAAAATAAAGGAGTGACTCCAAAAAAGTCACATGTCTTTGACAGAAATGATCTAAATTACATCATTAATGTTTACTTTTTATGTTACACGAAACCTTTGAATCTCACCTATTTGTTTATTTTTTGATGAATCCATAGAGACTTAATTGAATTATTTTGAGCCTTTTGCCGAGTTTGCGTTGGTAGATGTGTAGTTTTAATTGCACGCATGCCATTAATGTAGTGATAATAAATTAGTTAAATTCATCTATAAAACGAAAAAAGTAATAATGTAGTAGTTTCGCACCACTCTATTGTTCGAAGATAAATTATTTTGTCTGGTGTTTTCAATCTGCCATTACATAACGTCCATTAGAAGCCAATTAATGAGATAGTCTTACTAATGTATCATAAAATCATAAAAATATTTATTGAAATTAAAATATTAATCAATTTATTGTCGTATAAAAAATTTTGAGCCATTTTTGGGAAAAGTATAAAAATGGTCCAAGTATTTAGAGTACTTCCCTTAAAAACATTATAAATGATTTTCAAAACTACAAGATTTTTTGCCAGTCCAGATTATGTAATGAAAGTTTATTTCAGTAAAATTACTATCTTATATTACTAATAGTGTAGGTGCTAGTGCTGATCAGAGACAGGTAGATAGTCAGACGGATAGGAGAACGGATGTTTTAAAAAAATTCAAAAACACCCCAAAACGTGAATTTTCTTTGAAACATAGGAATTAATTTTATGCAGCATTTCTCTATACAATGTATATCACTCTGCATATACGTATGCTCGCGAGAAAGTAAAAACAGTCAGGTCACATCTTTTGATTAGTGATTCCTGGCACGTCAATTGATAAGGTAATTAGTTCCGTAAGTTTAGTGCATGGTTTGGAGGTGGCGAGATGTGACGCCGGCTTGCGGCGTTTTTCAGAAATGGGATTATCCTACTAGCGCGGGGGGACACAGCTCCAACCAGAACACGCTTTAAGCACACGGCATGTGTGGTGGTAGAGGGCATGTAAGTGTGTGTATAAGTAAGGGGGTGAGGATAGGACAAGGAGGTGGAAGGAAATATAGCGCTCGGTCTGTGGTACGTTTGTTAGAGTTCTGCTCCCGCTTTCGTCTGGTGTTGATCGGAGAAAACACGGAAAACTACAGATCAGAGCAGAAGACCGCTGGATTGATCCTCCAGACAGCGGCTGAACGCGATCTAGCAGCGGCTCGAACTCGGCCTAGCAATCTAGGGTCGAAAATCCTGCCATCGTCGGGAAGGGAACGTTAGAACCCCCTGGTCAGAAGTACTGCAGTGATTGATGGCCTGAGCCACCTAATCCGATCAGATCGGCTAGAGCTCCACGGGGGCTCTTGAATTCAGTCTCTGGCCGATCACTGTGGGTGTATCCCATAGAAACCACGCAGAAGACCGCTGGATTGATCCTCAAGACAGCGGCTGAACGCGATCTAGCAGCGGCTCGAACTCGGCCTAGCAATCTAGTGTCGAAAGTCCTGTCATCGTCGGGAAGGGAACGTTAGAAGCCCCTGGTCAGAAGTATTGCAGTGATTGATGGCCTGAGCCACCTAATCCCATCAGATCGGCTAGAGCTCCACGGGGGCTCTTGAATTCAGTCTCTGGCCGATCACTGTGGCTGTATCCCATAGAAACCACGTGATCGAAGGCGGGTGAAACGAAGTGTTCATGTGATCGAGGCGGGTCTTAGGGATGGGAGTTACGGGTGTAGCACATATTGGGATAATTTTAGCTGAGGTGTCGAGAGTTCAGGTATTTGCTGATATTGCAAGTCATGTTCTGTTTTTGGAGGTTTTTGTGTATATGAATGGATTCTAACTTTAATCTGTACCAGTAACTATTTTCAATTTCTATAATACGGAAATGAATTTGTTTGTCAAATAGGCGTTTGTTTTGAGTTAGGTGATGTGAGATTGTGGTAGTGTTGTTTCTCCAGTCCTCGTCTTTAATTATCTGTGTGAGGTTTCGTCCGGTTTGCCCTATGAATTGCTGTTGTTGGAAGTGAGAGCGTTGAAAAAGTTAACAATTGTCACTAATGCATTTTAGTTTATCTCGTGTACAAAATAAGAATAAATTCATTTCTGGGTTTTGAGTTTCTGCTCATTTGCTTAGTGCACTGTGGGCAAATAAATCAATCATCTGCTACACAATATTCATGAGTCCACCAGCAGCATTTCGTGAACTGTCGCTAACGTTCTTCTTGTTCCTTGGGTCTAACCAAGACCGCCTCTACAGAAGGCTTCGGCATTAACTGGCAAGAGGTGCTTGACGTCATCAAAGCAAGGTGGTCTCCGATCATTTACAATATCCAGATGTTGAACATTTATCATTTTAAATATATTTAATTCATTACTATTTTCAATACTATATAACTAGTTTATAACAAATTCTAATACATTGCATTTGCCTAGGTGTGCGAATAGCATTTAACCCTGAAGATAATATTCGAGTTGCGAAATGTTTTGATGAGGTAAATTGCAAGATGATAACAGCCAAATTGTCTTCGCCAATACTAAAAAATGGGTCTCTACCAGCTGTATTTCCAATGCACCCTGTATACCTGTCCTATAGAAGATAGTATCGCGAAGACCTCAGCAATAAGGAAGCTAGACGAGAACGTGAATTAAGTTGTAAAAGATATACATGTAAGTGCCTAAAATTTGTTTACATTCAGTTTCTAATATTAGACAGAGCAAAGTATTCTAGGCGGCGGCGATGGTGTATCGATTAGCGTACTGGACTGTTGTATCCAAGTTGGTGGGTTCAAACCCGGTCGAAGCCGTGGATTTTTAAGGGCGAAAAAATCCTTCGTACGCCTTCCTTCGGAGGGGAAGTAAAGCCGGCTGTCCCATGTTCGTAGATTTACTTGCATGTAAAAGATCCTCAAGCCTAAATGACGCCTCTGAGCTAAATTCAAATCGCCTATTCCTCGCCCAAGAAATACCTTCTTTCTCTGCTAGATGAAAGGAGCGTAGCGAAATTTGCGTGGTCAGACGGAAGAGCGGGCCTGATGGCCCGAGTCTCGTCACGTAAAATAAGGCAAATTCAATTCAATTCAATTCTATGCCAAGCTAAATGTGGTTTTTATTGAGGCAGCCAAATTTTGCCTACATAGTAATAAGTAACACAATTTTCTTTGGTATTGTACTTATTTCTCATTGCTTTGAATATTGAGGGAAAAGCATGCATCCCAACACTAAAGCAACGCAAAGAAACGCTGATGCAGAAATCTGCCTAAGTATCATGACGTCATTGGTATGTGCGTCATTGAGTAGAGACGGCGGTGTTCTAACCCCATTAACCCATGGCTGGCGGCCTCCTACTGAGAGCCAGCATGTGGTTGAATTCGAAGCAAATAGTTCAGGTTATGGTCACTGAAAATTGCATTGAGTCTACACTTGAACGTATCGGCTACATCATAATTACTATGAAAATACCATCACCTCTTACCTTAACTTCAAAAAATCAAGAATGTGATGCAAATCACTCAGTGAGGAAAGTTTTCAAAAAGCTTCACTGAAACCTTGCCCACGAAACCTTGACACGTCGCAACAAACTCTCTGGTGAATCGAGTAGTAGGTTGTAAGAGTTACGAAGGTGTGTGCTACGTTGCACCACTCACTAGACCGTACAGCCAAAGTTCTCACATCCGGAAACGGTCTCAAATTCAAGGACCTGACCCTATTTGGGATTTCCCCCCGGGCGTTTGATCACTGAGGTGCTGCAGAGGCATCATCAATGCTGTCACTGAGCAATCGTACATTACCTGGCCCACGAAAAAGTGAAGTACAATGAATATAATATTTTCCTCCAGAAAAACACAGCCTATAATGCGCTTATTCTAATACCGATTTTGGACGAGGCCAGTGTACTCTGAGAGCATCTTCTAACCTGCGGTTCAAGTCAATAGTGCCAACCAAATATTCGGAATGAAAGTTCTGCAAATTCTTTGCGGACAAGACAATGAATGCGATAGCCACTGTAGATAATAGCAAAAATATCAAACTCTTACCTACGAATAAGGCAAATTCTTCTTTTTCTAACAAAGTTATGTTTCATTCAAATGCTTCAAAGCAATAATCATCTCTGCCGGGAATCGAACATGGGTATTCCAGTTAGCGCTCTATTGGTCTCACCATTGAGCTAACGGTGGAGCGAATGCTCTGAACAATTTCACAGGCCTGGCTTATTGCCCATTATATAGCCATTGTCACTGTATGATGAGAATGGCTTTGAACAATTTAGCTTATTAAATTCAATGGTTTGCACATTAACGAGATTACTATAGGGCAGGTATTTACTGAGCCCAACATATTTCCGACGTAACTGCCTATCCAACGAAGTAACAATATAGTGCCAATCATAAATTATTTATTACAGACCGAAAATACTACCGGCTGAGTTTGCTCAGAGCCAGAATGACTGTTGAGCGCAGGAACTCTTATCGTAATGTTCTAGGGTTCGATTCTTGACGATGGCGGATTTTTGACATTCGAAGTAGATCGAATTCAACCGATGCGTAGAGGAGAATTCTAGCGGTCGTCTGCAGGAATTGGTTATTTACCGTGGTTTCTGCGATCTATACCAGGATATTGCTGGAAAAGTATCCTAACAAACGGGTTACGGAGCGAGCACCATCTTTCATTCCCCTTCCTTGCTCTATCTTCTCCAATTACATCTCATGCTATATATTACCACAAATGTCAGGATAGTTATTGCGGTTACTGGTTGAGGTGGTGTCTCGTGTGGTAGATATCTGCAGAGGTAAATCAATCGCATGCCGACTTGTAGGGTGGCGCCGGATTTCACATTTTATCTGAGATGGAACACCGCAATCTTGAGAATAAAACATTCACGTCACTAAACTGACGAATGTATATAGCAGTTGATGGGCCCAGAAACAATAATCAATCGAATATTCAAAAGTAATTTTAACAGAATCCAGTATAATAAGTATTACCCAACACGTCGAGTGCAGCCTGAAAGCTGAGATAAAGGTCAACAAGTTGCCAACCGAAATGCCTCAATGTAGTTCAGTGAATCCCCCGCTGACGAGGGTCTGAATAGGCGGACCATGCCTGCCACAACCAGCGCCGCGCCGCGAATTTGCATTCTAACAAGCGGCCAATCAAGGCTCCGAGTTCTTCGGGTGCATTGAGCCATTTGCACCCGCCCAGGTGGCAACCTTGTCCGCGTCGCGTGAGCGCGGAAAGTTTTACTTGAAACGAAACGAGCCCATTACCTTTTCGACGCACGGGATGGAAATTCCCTTATGCGGTTATGCATCTCTGGTTTGTGTCGCTTCGAGATTACTTTTTTGTACTCAAATTCGTCTTGTATTCTATCAATTTCTTTACATTCTTTTTATTTTTTATTTTCTCGAAGTTCTTGAATGATAAATTGCAGCCAAATTTAGAACTTCAAAACTAAGAAAACACAAAAATAACAAGAGTGTGCTACTAATAATAAACGTATAATTCAATCTTGCCATATTAAAAGATACAATTCGAATTAGATAAGGTTGGACGTATGTCATCATGATCGCCGAGAATGATAGGGTAAAGGGATAATGTTGAAATTTCGGTTAAAGAACACTTTTTGGGGCCAACCAAAAAAAAAGATTATTCATAACAAGTAGAATCTATTGATCTCACGAATTGCAGAGTATATATCATTCCCGGCGCAGATAAAATTTGAAAAATGTGTTTTTAAAATATTTTGTAATTTGTAATGAAACGTGATTTTTTGTCAGCCTAAAAAATACTGAAATGACCAAGAATATGATGGGCCTATTGAAAAGCTATGAAGTATCTGATCATTCTGAAAATATTTAAAATTTACGTAGTTCCTATGCCTCACCAAATCTATTTTTAGTTACCTGTCATGCAAACGTCCTTTTTTTTCATAAACAGTATTACTCTATAATACACATCACCAAAAATGTCTAATAAGATAACCACTGAGTAGACAGTAACAGTAGAATAAAATAACATAATTTAGAAAAGGTAATTAAAATAACAGGAAAGAATTCAACGAAGTATGTCTAATTGGTTAAATTTAGCATTACGACCAAACATTTTAGTCATATCAAATAACAATAAAGCTCATTTGCATCTTACCAAAAACACAAGAAACGTTGATAACGTAGTGTGGGAATTAAAACAAGGCATTACGTTCCCTGTAATTCGAAGCCTTCGAAATTAATTAAAAAGTAATTGTATGAATTTAATTACGTAACACAATTCCCTGTTTAATGTGCTCGTCGGTGGCTTTCATCCCATAAAACATACATTAGCAGCGTAATGAAGCCCCCACGCGCTCGCCACGAGCGAGACGAGGAGGGGAGGGGAGGGGAGAGTGGAGGATAATGGACGAGGCGGGGAGAGAAAGGTGGGATACGGGCCGATGTGGGTTGAGAAGGGAGATAAAAAAATACTCGGGTAGGAAAAGGTGAGGGGATCGAAGAACGGAGAGAACAGTGGGCGATGTTGGGAGAGAGGATTGTGGTATAGGCGGGCAAGGGCTGGGAGGGGAGACTTTGTGGTCATTAGGGGAGGGGATTTCGGTCGTGACGGTGAGGAGCTTGTTGTCTGGGCTGGGAGGAATTGAGATCTGGGAGGGGAGGGGATTGTGGTGTAGGTGCGAAGGAAGTTGTGGTTTTGATGAGCAGGGGATAGTTTTCGAGGGGGGCAGCGATTGTGGTTGAGGGGAGAAGGGGATTGTGGTCGAGACAGGGAGGTCGTTGTGATCGGGGGGAAGTGAGGGTGCTGGGAGCGCGGGAGGGTCAGAGAGAGGATGGTGAGTGACAAAGGTGGAGGTAGTTGGGTCGAGCAGTTAGCACGGTGGGGTATGGAGTATAATGGAGGTTAGGATATACAATAGTCGACGAGATAGAGATAGAATTTTAAGGTTATGAAATGGTGAAACGCAGCGGAAGTGCATGAGTGAATGGGGCTAATTGATACACGTATTCATTTCTACTTTATCACTTGTATTTTATGAGATATTTAAGGTAACTTTACTTTACTTTTTCAAACGTATCAATACATATTTCTTCATTCTATCATAACGAGCGTATAAAGACAAAGCCAATGATATACATATTATTAAATGTTAGATAACTTAATAATTTTTTGAATAATTTTGGTGTTTTGAGACCAATGTTTAATGAATATTTTGAATGTAACAGTCCATCACACGAAGTCAAGCAGCGCTCCCGTCCACCACACAAAGTCACGCAGGGATCATAGTATTTAAAGATAGGAAATATATTCAAAATATTCTTAATACTGTTGCAGTTTTTTTCAACCTTGGTTTCCATCCTTTTGCATTTTTATATTTTTTTGAATTTCTTAACGATTGAAAATACGGATTTGTCATATGTATTACTTATTAAAATAAGATTGTTATTTAACTTCATTTAAAGGGGAGTCACACTTCAGGATATTCATAGGATCTTGATACTAACCACACTGCAACAGTTTTCTGAATATTTGGAATATGTTTGTTTCTTATCTTCAAATGCTAAGATCCCTTCCCTTCCCCGAACGCGAGTTTGCTGGCGGAGCGTAGCGTGACCTTGTGTGGCGGACTGTTACATTCAAAATATCCGTTAAATATTAGTCGCAAAAAGTCGAAATTACCCAAAAAAACATATAACAATATTTATATCATTGGACTCGTATTTTTACACTCACCATGATGGACTGAGTAAATATGTACAGTTCTATTTGAAAAAACAAAGTTACATCAAATATCTCGTAAAACACAAGTGATAAAATGAAAATGAATGCACGCATCAATTAGGCCTATTCGCACATGCACTTCTGTGAAAACGGCATTGCAATAACTTTAACCGTTCAAAACTTAAAGGAAGTGCTAAAGTTAGGAGACTCACCCTGTATGACATACACAACACTTACGGAACTAATGGACAGAATTGTGTTTGCGCTCGGAAACAAAATAATTAAACAATCAACCGTATTTTTGGATGTGAGAGTTGAACTATCTATTATATGTTAATGTCTGGGTGACACTCCAACTCTAAATAATCAACTCACTACAAAAAAATGGATTTCACTAAACGTTATCCACGACCTGCAAGAACTTATTTCACGAGTGACAGGTAGAGCGTCATTCCCCTTTATATGATCTTATCAACCGGTTCTTCAACCAAAATTGCACCTCTTTGAATTGCGAAGTTACATCGCATCCGACATGTTAAGCACTAATATTTCCTTTCCCCAAGCGTACATCCGCATTAAACTAGTCTTCCAGGAAAGCACTCTCGCGTTTAAACACATCCTCACGCGTGCAACTCGGGAAGTGCTAACGAAGGCGTGGCCCGTTGCGCAGTGTTCCTTGATTGCTGATGGCATTACCATTACTCACGAAGCACCGCGCGCTCAGGAGGTTCGTACGTAAGCGCTTGCCGACAGGAGAGCTTCCAAGGAATTGTTTCATACGCACTTCTACCTGACTTTTTGGATACCTTTCGTGCGTAAATGGGTTATGTAACTTATCCAAATTATGATGATGATGATTAATATTATTATTATTTATAATAATAATTACTATTATTATTATTGTTATTATTATTATACATGAACATAACCCCAATTTTTTCCAGGCTGGAATTAATATCTTGGATATATACGAAACAAATTATGTATGTGGAAAAGCAACGTGACACAAACTGAGTAGTAACCACTATTGCCTTCCTAAAATGTTTTAGTGTAAGAAGCTGGGAAATAAACCCTACCTAGTTTACTGTTGTTAGTACCTTCGTTTCCGAAAACCATTTGTTTAAGATTTACCAATAACATTTCCCAACCATATCTATCAGCCTGTAAAACCAAAACTACTCAAAAATGACCTGTGTTATTTTATCGGTGCCATCGAGTTTTAAAGAATTCACAGAACTCTCTTCCGAGAACTAAGAGGTACTTCATCAATTTGGAAATATTTTCCTTAACCGTATTTCCTACGACTGGACCATGAAGAGGTGAGTGAAGATAACACGAACGTTTTAAATACGTGCATCTAAAGAAAACTTATTCATTTGCGAAAGTCTTATTCATGGTACTAACCTTATTCTGAAAACGCTGTTTATCTTCCACTCAAAACAATTAATAAGCCTCGCCAATTTTCGAACTTTTATCTAACGTCTTCAAACATACTTCTATTTTCTCGATTTGCTTTAAATGCTTCTCCGTTTTACCTCGGAGCGTTGTAAATAATACCCCACACTAAGCAGAAGTATTCAAAGCATATCCACTATGTTTGCTTATATTTACAAACGAACGCCACTTGACTGCCAGTATTGCTCTTTGCCCTTAGCGCACGTGCGCTACGATACGTCAGCTCTTAATACTTCTCGTTGGCGTCGAGTTTAAACAAATCTCTCCATCGGGTTAGTTCAACGGGCGAGGCCTTTATTCAATTTCGCGCTCTCGGTTGGCGCAGCGCTCTCTAGAGAACCAAGTTGGCGCGCGTCAGTTTCGCGCCAGCGAGCGCCAGCCCGGTCCCCCGGGCGACCGTGAGACCGGGGGAACCTTCACCACCGCCCCGCGCCGGGCGCCGCCGAGTTATGCATCCCGCAGTGCGAGACTGCTCTGCGGGTTGCCGCACGAGACGTCAAGGGGCCGTGAGCACAGCCTTTCGCGCCGTTTTCACAGCATGTAAACCTGCGTGTCCTGAAACGTTGCAAGCTGACTTCAGACGAGTTTATATATTTACTTAGAACTAATGACGCACACACCATATCAAAGGGAAATGTAGCAAAATGCCTGTTGGAATATAAAACAGAAAACCTAAAAAGAAAGTAGAAATACATTATATAAAACAATGGAAGTATCATTATGAACGCTCTTTAAGTGAAATGTGCGATGATATAGAAACAGACTAACTCTCCAAGAGATCGACAGGCTGTAAAAGATAGATCCGTCACGAAATTAAGAAGTAAGCGTCTAGTTAATATTTGACATATAAGTGGCATAAAAACAAAAATAAGTAATTGGGCTATACAAATGAGTAAAATACATATGTTGGAGGCAATATGTACAGCACTACAAACCAAGGAATGTCGGATGACGAACATATAGATCGAGGTATTATTAGTGAATTAGAAACAGGCGTTCTTGAATAATACTTGAAAAACGAAGAAAGTGTAAACACCGATGTGGATAGGTTTAGCATAAACAACTATGAGAGATTTGTAAACTGCAAGGAACTCAACAAGAGAAAGCAATAAAACAATAAAGAAATGTATACTCGTAGTAAAAATACATTGTTATTGGTGCTCACACATACGAAGATATGTTTTGCGATGAAATATAAACAAAGTCAAATTAATCTTTACTGCTATTATTTTTATTGCTACGATCAAAATCAAGCTGCTGAGACCCTCTTTTCACCCTATCCTACAATATAAAGATTAATTTCATTGACGAAACCGTTAACTATAATTTCGTGATGCTGCTTATAATAAAGGGAAATAGGGAAATTTCCTTTAATCTCAAAAACGAGAGATTAGAAATACCAGTTTGATGTATGAATTTGGGCATATCCTGAGTCATTAAGTACACTATGGAATTCATCAGCATTTAAATAGAGATATTTCCATTATGTGGTGTTTAATAACTGACGTTGTCAAAGTGAATATATTCAGCCTCGTTTACGGTGTATCAGAGAAAAACCAATTTGTTAAGAATAAATGACATGAAAGTGCGCCCCGATGTGATAACTTTTTGTTATCTTTATTCCCTATTCATGTGTTACTATTATTTCCTTTAAAATGTGTTCCTTTGAGAATGTGGCGAAAGAATCCCTTATATAAAAATATTACTACAATACCACTTTTGAAATATCCAATGAATAGAGAAAAGGGTAAGCTACAAATAATGAAAAAAAATATTAACACATGTATGTGCTGTATATTTACAAAATTAATATAGTTTTAGGTGAATAATACGTAGTATAAGTAGCACACCACTTGAAACGACAAGAAAACGTTGAATTTAGGTGTAATACAAATGTGATTGTCGTACTGCTTTATTCTTCACAGATGTTCCAATGTTCAAAAGGCATTGATATAACGTAAACAAAGTTGTATACACAAATTCGACTTCAACTTCTTTACATTAGTACACTATGCAAGGATTCTAAGCCGTAGTTTCAATAGCAAGATTACTGTACCCAGATTTAGGTTTACAAAATTACAATTGAAAATGTCGTACGTGAACCGAATTCTCTGTACGCGCATTTTTAGATAAAAAAATTATAATTTTCTAGGAATGTAGAGGATATTTTTACAATTATTTGTCGGTTGCATAATTTTAATCAAAATGCATTCCTTCTTTGTGATTTCTTATATATCACTTACTTGCATTACATATTCAGTTTTATAACGTATACAATTCTAAACAAACATACATTTTTGCTGCTGTACATATTTTGTGTAGTCAATAAATTTATCTTAATTTGTGTACTGTGCTTTCCACAATCTTTCATGTAATCAGGTTATATATCTCTTGTTTAATTAATGTTACTACTACTTTTAATAAATGTAGGTAGCCAGCTGACAGCTGATACCAAATACTATTGTAGTGTTTGATTTAAGGACATGCTTTTTGTAAATAAACTTTCCAACTTTACTCACGTAGCCTAGTGCATAATTCAAAACTTAAAAAGGTATGTAACGTATTCAGAAAAGGCGTATTAAGTCCGTAGAGAGCTATATCAAGACGCAGCATCCTATTCTCCCCCAGGGGACATAAATCTCCAACTCGCGCTTCAAACTCTTTCCTAGGAGACGCCGCCGCCGTCGTCGTCTCGAATCGTTCGCAAAATTCGCATCGACAACTTGGCGAGGGATCGATTCGGGCCTGCCACATCCCAACGGGCCGCGGGGCTGCGTCGGCGCACTCCCAGAGATTTGGCAAGCGCGCGGGATTCTGGGCCAGCCTCCGCCCCGGGCGTAACGAGCCCACCCCGCCCCCGCCCCACGCCGCTCGGGAGACATAAATATTTTACAACTCGGGGCTTCTTGACCGGTGGCGCTCGGGGCGGACAATGCCGGAACTAGGTCGCTCGTCTGGAATCGAAGCCGCACCCTCCGCCGCCGGCGGGGCTGTCGGCGCGTAAAGGAAATCGAAATTTATGAGGGAAAATAAAGTTAGGCTCGCGGCGCGACGCGGCGCGGCGTCGTAGCCGGGCGAGAGAGAATGGAATCCTGACGAATTGCATCGCGGCGGAAAAACGATCCTTCCGCCTCGGAGGGGAAGGAAGCGCGTGATAAAATTTGAAGGGCGCCGCGAGGGCGGCCGGGAGGGCCGGGTGTAGCTTAGGCGGCTGCAAATGGGATTTGAGGCGCCGACAAAGCGCGGGCGGGCCGGAGGGCGGGCGTGCCGACCGAAGAGCGGAAGAGCCGGAGGGTGGGCGGGCGGGCCGGAGGGTGGGTGGGCGGGCGGGCCGGGCGGGCGGGCGGGCGGGCCGGAGGGAGGGCGGGCGGGCCGGCCGGAGGGCGGAAGAGCCAGAGGGTGGGCGGGCGGGCCGGAGGGAGGGCGGGCGGACGGACGGGCGGGCGGGCGGGCGGGCGGGCGGGCGGGCGGGCGGGCGGGCGGGCGGGCGGGCGGGCGGGCGGGCCGGCCGGAGGGCGGACGGGCGGGAGGGTGGGAGGGTGGGCGGCCGCGGGCCAAATGCGGGGGTGCGGGGCAGACACGCGGCCGACAGGGGGAGGCGATGTCGCGGCGACGGGGCCTACGGGCGTCGCTGGTGACGGAAGTGGAGACGTGGCGATTAAGTGGGCTGATGACGGATGAGAAGACGCTGATGGGTGCAGGCAATGGCAGAGAAGCACTGGAGGAGATGGCGGTAGAGTAGGTTTTTGTAGGAGTGCGGACCGTGGCAGGGGGTGATGACGGGTGAGCAGTTTCTGAAGGGTGGTGGCGACGGAGGAGAGATGCGATGGAAAGGGTAATGGTAGAGATGAAGTTTGTTGGAGTGAAGATAGGAGGATGAAAGGTGTGAAGTAGGTGTAGTGGACAATAACGGGAGTCGTGAGAGGTCGATGGTGGGAGGCGATGGTGGGAGACGACGGTGGGAGACAATGGTGGGAGGCGATGGTGGGAGGCGATGGTGGGAGGCGATGGTGGCAGATGATGGTGGCAGGCGATGGGCAGTGTGGGTGCGGGGGGCGTCGGTAGAATACGATAGGGGACTACGAGGTGGGCGACAAGGGAGGGCGGCGGCGGTTGGTAGCGTCGATAGGTTGGCGTCGGTGGGTGGCGACTGTGTGGGCGACTGTGAGCGACAACGGTGGGTTATGGTGGGGGACGGTGGGTGATGGTGGGTGATGGTGGGGTACGATGGTGGCGAGGTTGGTGGCGAACGTAGGGGCGACGGTGCGGGGCAATGGAGGGAGGCGATGGTGGGTGGCAACGATGGACAGCGACGGTGGGGAAAGAGGGAGGGCGACTAAGAGTGGCGACGGTGGCGGTGATGGTAGGGGTGATGGTAGGGGGAGACATGAGAGGAAATGGTGGATGGAGAGGATAGAGGCGACGATGTGAGGCAATGGTGGGAGGCGACGTTGGGTGGCGACGGTGGGGGACGGTGGAGGACAGTGGGGGACGGTGGGAAGCGACGCGGGAGGGCGACTGTGGGGGACAACGGCGGATGGTGACGGTAGGAGGCAACAAGTTGAGAGACGGTGGGGGCGACGGGAGAGGGGACGAGATAGGATGACTGCGGGAGACGACGCACGAGGGAGGAGGCAGTGAGAAGACGACGCTGTACCCCTATCGTTGGTTGACGATAGCGCTTGATGGGGGTAGCCTTAGGCTGTGGCCTTAAGCGCTGGTGACTTTAGGGAGTGAAGTCACTACGGATGGCGATTGTAAGAATGACAACAAGCAGATGTAGGGAGATCAAGCTCGAGAAGTGGGACTAAATGGACGAGTAGATGGATGTACATCGGGAGTAGAACAGGGCGTTTTGAGGAATGAGATGCGTAGAATTTAAAGAGGATGGGGGTGACGGTTGGCTCTGCCAGGTGTCCAGAGTCAAAGTAGACAGGATATGGTGCTGTGGACGAGTTGCGAGATGAGTAATGAAGACTAGGGGAGAATCCGGGAACAGAGGTATGCCATGAAAGCGAGGAAACAGCCATCATGTGGAGTCCAGTAGTGACTAGTGATGTTCAGAATAGAGACGGTGATTGAGATGAATAGTGGGAGTGTGGGGGCGTGGACGCAGGGTTGGACTTAAGGCGAGAGGGATGGTTGTGTGATGGCAACAAGCTGAGAGTTGGTGATGGAAGTGAGGTGGTGGCGGGGGCGAAGGCAACGAATTTGGAGGTGGTGGCTCTATGAGCTGCCTCCCGTCACCCACTCCCACCAAAAGCTGCGAGAGGTTAACCAGAGTTTGAAATTGATTAGCCGCGACGCGCAGAACAATCTTTCGACCAACCTCAAAAAGTCAGTTCTCGGAAAGTTGGGTAAAGGGATGTAACTGTAGAATTCTGCCAAATTCATTAAGAAGTGAGTGTTTGAATTTTTCTATTATTCTTTAATAAGGATAAGACGAAATAGTCCTAAAAATAAAGAGTATAATTAAAAGTGTGAGGAATTGTGAAACATCCCGAGTTGGAAATGGTTTTAGATTTCGGTGTAGTTGTATAAAATGAAACAGAATATTAGGGAGTATTAGCGAACAAAAATACAAAACGAAAAATAAGAATACTTTAGATGGAAAGAAAAGGAAATGTAGTTGTGGCCATTGAAGAGATCTAGGAGAATAAATTATTTGGTGACGACTGTACATATTACTAGATTGCTTATTTCTGGATTCCGTGCGTCAACGGCTGCGGTCATTATTCTCGTAAGTGTAGTGCAAGTTTTATCATAGTTCGCGGTAATGTTTCCCCGCTCGTTGGTAAGACAAGGTGCCGACCTACACATAGGCTTGTGGGGTTTTTCCCTAACCAGGTATTTTCCACCAGGAGGACTAGCCCCAGTTGGGACTCTAAGCGGCCAACAGATGTCCTGGCATGTTTGGTAGTACAGCGCCGTCCTTGGCCCGTTTGCTAGGGTACTGCTCCAACATTCGGCTGGTACTGCTCAGAGAAACCACGGACATCTACCGTTAGTGCAGCCAGCCGATAGAATTCTTCTTGAAACAGCGGCTGAACTCGACCTAGATAACTAGGTAGTTTCCAAAATCCTGCCACTGTCGGAAGTCGAATCCTAGGTCCAACTCCTGAGAGCTATTGCAGTGACATCAGTTTATGCTTTGAAACACCTAAGTCGGCACGTATTACTGAAACGTCAATGTCCCTGCCCTCTACAACTTTAGTTACATGCATAATATCATGGTCGAAAAGTAAACATTTTTGTTAAACCGTTTTCTTCTTTAACATTTCTTTAAAATAAACCGTATATATCGAAAAGTTGCATATTGCGAATGCAAACACTTTCTTACATACCAGATGTATGTTCAGTACAAAACTTATTTTTACCAAGATACGTTAATAATCAGACTCACAAACTTACAATACTTTGGCCTCAGCTGCCCGAATTGAGAGTTGTGGAGAAATTCAGTTATTTATTACTGGGATCTCTACGATGTATAATATTTGGTGGTAATTCACGCGTACAGAAATTTGACGTAAATTATTTGTCTGAATGTTAAAATATGATGGTTTCATACAATAATGAAGATGATTTAGTACAGCTCTTACATTTCTTAACTTGTGAAACATTTGGCTTACTGTGCACAAATTGTACTGTCATCCGAACACAACAATGTAGCATTACCTATGTTACAACATTTATTTTGTAAAAGGGAAAGACGTAAGCACATCTGAAGAATGCCAACTAAAACGTTTTCTAGTAATATTTGTAAATTTTTTCCCTAGCTCTTCTACACTTCAGAAACCTATAAGCTACGTCTAATGATTTTGAAGTGAATATTTGTACCTGAGATGAGGACACGATTTGACTATAAATGTAACACAAATCCGATAATTTTATTAATGCTTGATTTAAATATAAATTAATTTATCCACGAAGAGGCATGAAACTTAAAGGAACATATTCAGTTTTATACAATATTTATAATGATTTACTATGTTTCATAAAACCCCCAAATGAAAGTATACTATTACATAACTAAGCAACCATTTAAAAATATTTAGATTTCGAGCTGGGTGGCTCCATATATGTATAAAATGGAGGTAATTTCTATAATTTACTTAATATAATAAGATAAGAATAATATAAATAAAATAAGAAAGATATATTATTATGTTTCGTTGATTTTATCTTTAGTTATAAATTATTTACTATTGATCAAATATTATAATATTACGCATATTATTTACCACGACAAAGAATACAAAACGTTTCATTAGAGTTTGTTAAAATACAATTTTTTTTCAAAGAAACATCATTAATATTGTGTACTATCCCATATTTTACATTGATCTTTCTAATGCAGTTATACGAAATCGATAATCCCCCGATCCACCAACATCAGAACCTGTGTGTTTTGATGACATTTAGTACTACATCCCGCAAACCTCCCCTGCGGTGGAACTTAGTAATTTACTCGCAAATCGAGTTGATCAATTCATTATACACTGCAGTTCATAAACTACAGCCATTATAGGGATTAAAATGGCATCCGACACGTGGGGAAACTTCGAACAAATGGCCGGTGAGATCGCGTATCTCCCCACCGTCATTTGTTCTGGATTGTCGCAGCGGCATCTTATAAATTTTGTCGTATCTGACTGCATCATTCGCTAGTAGAGAGATGCAACAAACTTATGTACTCTGAGGTGAACGTGCTCGCTACATGACGTTTGGTGAGAGATCTGTCGAAAATGTGTTATCAAATTCCAAAGGGTATTGTGTGCAAACAAAAATAATAACTATGGGATTTCTAACCATATTAGTGTCAAGTATTGTTATCAAATAATAATGAGGATTCAATGTCTATTACTGTATTTATCATTATATTTCACGTTATTCAGTTTTAATTATATTTAATTTTCTTTCAATTATTTATATATGGAGTACGTAATTCTAAGCAAAAGTAAAAATGATCGAAAAAGAAAGAAGAATTAGCAAGTTAGAGTCACAAAATTGTTGAGTGAATAATATGACGTAATGATAAATAAAGTAATCACCATACGGTGGCAATGATTAAAGACCGCTTTTGTGACATAATTGTGTATGCAGCCGGCAAAGCCAAGATAAGTAGCTATTTTTATTTTCACATTTAGGATGAAGAGATGATACACATTGCTTTAAAACAATCAATAACAAACAAACATTTTTTTTACGAATAGAACAATTAGTAGTAGTAGCTATCGACATTTCACATTCCCGTGTATACATTTTTTGAGAAACTTTGAATAATAGTACCTTACAAGCAGCAGTTTGTTTATATTTTTGTACAAGTATAATTTTTGTTTATGTACATCTAGTTGAAGTATTGCACGTCTCTTGCATATTTTTTCACATCAAACATCTATTAGGTTGAAATAGGTTATCTAGATTGTTACCCAGCAGTGGTCCTCCGCACTCCGCCCCGCTCTGCCCCGCCTCACCATGCCTCGCCATTCCCTCTGCCCTGCCTTCCCCTCCCTCGCCTGCCCGCCTTCCCTGCCTAGCCTCGCCCGACTTCACCGTGCCATGGTTTGGTATGATCATCGTTTCTGACCCCATTGTTTCGTCGGGCGGTTGTAAACAGATGCATTGTTGCAAGCTCGCAGTTTACTTCACTTACTTACAAACTTCAAGCCCCTTGGTTTGTACCAAATTCCTAAATCCATAGAGAATTACATGTAAGTTCTATTAAAAAGTATATATTTAAAATATGACAACAATTATTCTCTTCACTCAACTTTCCTCCTCTAACCCAAAAATTTAATTTAGGCCGTAATGTTGTGTTCCCTACCAGAATAAAATAAACATTTTCAAAAGATAAATTGCATTGACGTTAATTATTAGTATTATTCATATATTGATACCTATAGAAATAATTTAATTAAAAGAAAAATCTTTCTAATTGACCAACTACTTTATACTCCCAAAAGTAAAGATCGTTTAACGTGTTAACAATGAGCGATGGTGCGAAAAACTATTGTGACTATTAACTAAATTGTATTCAAGCTCTTTAAAGGCCTTCTGGCCGAACAAGAAATAAATAAAGAAAGAAAAAAATCTACTGTTTTAGAGCTTATTGTACTAAAGGAATGAATTAAAATGTATTTAGTGTCCTATTTTATGGAGTTTCATATACATTACTGTATTTCTTCACTCTTTGAAGTTATATTTGAAAAATTGAGAAAGTGAATTAACATTATTTTTTTAATGTTGAATAAAAGGGGGTTCGGTATAACTTTTACAAATGTCGTAGAGATAGTAAAGTTCCCCTCTTTTCCTTGATTGCCTGTACAACATTTCCGTATGATGAGAATAAGTCTGTCGATTTCTTTAAAAAATAATTCTTCTTTACATAATTGAAAACAATGACACAATTCTACGGTCCAACACTCTCGTCAACAACATCCGTTGATTCTATTGATGAAATTGAAGAACGTTTGTGAAATACAGCAACACTGCGTCAATTAACCAGCAGTTCAGGGTGAATGCTTGATCGTAACTAGTACAGCGAGATGGGAAGTGGAATTGTGTTGAAACATACTGGTGGTGTACATTTAAACTAATGGCATTGATTATTGGTCTTTTTATAAGTGACTGGTTTCATTACCCGAATTGTTTTTCACAAAATTCGCTAAGCATTTCATGAAACAACACAGACATTTAACTCTAGCAAATCCAAGGTATAAAAGACCTCCACAGGCCATCGTTGCAATTTTGATTTTATTGATGTATTGATGAATTAATACATTTATATATCTAATAAAATACTTGTGAATTCATTAAACTAAAAATCATTGTTCATTTCTGCCTTTACAGATTAAAAATAAATATAATGTCTCGCATAAAAATTTCTATTTATTTACAAAACATATTCTCATTATTTGGTCAAAAATATGGTCGTATCTTCATAACACATTACTGTATTAAAATATATTATACTTCAACAATCCACCCTCCCCCTCTACCGGAGAGGTGTCAGGTGCCAAACGCACACACCCGTACGATGCACGGTGGGGCCAAATGCCAAAAAGCTGGTCAAAAGTCGAAAGCGTTGTACGATTTGACTGAAATTTTGTATTCAGAGGTTTATGATCATTCTAATTAATAATCTGTAATAAAAATTCCGAAAAACAAAATGGCGGACCAATATGGCGGATAAAATTATCAAAATTTTGTATTTTTAACACAAAATGATCATACTTATAAGTAAAAATGAGTTCATTCGGGTTTTTAAGGATGCTGATTAATAATCTTGATTGAAAATGCCAAAAAAACAAAATGGCGGACCAATATGGCGGACAAAATCATCATTTTCTTCATTTTTAACACAAAATGATCGTGTTTAAAATTAAAAATGAGTTCATTCGGGTTTATAAGCATGCTGATTAATAATATTAAATAAAAATGCATAAAAAAAACAAAATGGCGGACCAATATGGCGGACAAAATTACCATAAGTTTGTATTTTTAACACAACATTATTATGTTTATAAGTAAAGAAGAGTTAGTTTGAATTTTTAAGGATGCTAATTAATAACCTTGAATGAAAATGCCAAAAAACAAAATGGCGGACTAATATGGCGGACCAAATCATCAATTTTTTCCATTTTTAACACGAAATGATCGTGTTTATAATTAAAAATGAGTTGATTTGGGTTTATAAGCATGCTGATTAATAAATATTGAATAAAAATGCTAAAAAAACAAAATGGCGGACCAATATGGCGAACAAAATCATCAAAAGTTTGTATTTCTACATGTTGCACGCGCTACGAAAATTTGTCACATGCACTAAAACGGCAGCTACGGGCAGCTGTTTTTTTTGTGATTCTCACAGAGAATAACATTTCGAATAATGTCATGTTAAGTTTTTAGCCCCGCACGACGGTGCACATAGTTATTTTTCATTTTAAACACAAATTTTTGATTATAGCATTTTCATTTTTCGCCAACAATCAACGTTAATTATTACATTAACAAATTATTTTTTAAAAAATTAAGTATACATATTATGTTTCTACTTACTCTCAGGAATAGATTCCATTTTGTTTTATTGAATTCGGCCGACTGCACGCTTCTCTATCCTTCGAAACACAAAGGTTCTGAAAACACGTTTCACAGCTGACCGATATCGATCGCTCGAGGCCCAACTTTGAACTGATCTCTTACCTCAAGTATAAGAGAAACCGTTACTAATTGCGGAATTCAACGGCCCAAATACCAACCTATTGAAGTAGCAACGACAAAATCCCTATCTAGTAACTTTTTTTTTGGACTTTTGGCCAGCTTTTTGGCATTTGGCCCCACCGTGCAATGGGATGAGGTGTTCGGAACAGAACGGCTTTTGGTTCCCGAACTACCCGTCAAATTACTATTATGAAAAATAATATGGTAACGAAATAATATGGTAAGAAATACTGTGGCATTTTTCACCAGCTTTAAAATTTGATTCTGATATCTTATTGGTTGATTTAACCTTCAAGAAGTGGAATTCTTAGATGCCTCTGATCGAAATAACACACAAAAGTACAATTCGCGTTTGTTTAACGGGTAAAAATAAACATATATTCTGTTAAACACAGTAGAGCACACTAATGAAAATACAAGAATATCCCTCTCTGATTAAATTTAAATCACAAACAATTAAAATTAAATAACAAACAAAATAAAAGCAATGATTACTCTTTGCACTCACTGCCATGACAAGTAAAACAACACAATATACAATAAAATATAAACATATAATGGTTTACTTATCTATAACCTTGTGTTGAGAGAATTCCTGAACCTGTAAGAGGGAAGTCTTGTTATTAAATTGTTACTTTTGTTGAGAAATTGCTTCGTTACTCATAAGAAGAAGCGGCAGACGGGATGTCGATGACCTATGATTCTGAGAATTGAGACGAATAAAATTACGAACTCGAGAATAGATTTGCTTGAGTCACAAACTATTAAACACTTTTGTTTGTGTAAATTATTCTTGGTAAATCTGTCTGACTCACCGTATGTTAACAAGCATGTTTTATGTTAATTGATCGATTGATTGTTATTAATTTGTGCATACTCTTACTCTCTGAGCTTTGCATCATCCTCCACCTCTCTTGCTCCCTCATAACAGTACAACAATTTCCTTCCAACAAATACCTTCCTACAATTGATGGAACGGAGTTCACTATCTACCTGATTCGAAACAGTTCACTCGGAACACATAAGAAAAGATGAAGAGAACAATGCGGCAGGAATGGATTTCCTACTCTCCAGATTCTCCAATTCGACCGAGCTAGAGGTTTTTTCAGGAGGATTATATCAAAACAGAATTTTCAGAAGAAATCCCTTTCCTATGAATTTTCTTAGTTGAATAGCGGTTTATTAATAAGCTACATTATTTAATTTCTTCAATGTTTGCAATAAAACTTGTACTTTCTTAAGAGAAAATTATAAAATTTCATTAAAATATCACGCAGTGATTGAAAAATCTAATTTAAAACTTTCAGAACGTAAGCAACGAGGGCCTAGTAATCACGTACGCCAACGTCGCCGGAAGACCAATTGTGCCGATTGTGTGGGCCGTCGTGGGGCCGGGGCTGCAGCGCGCGCCCTGGAATCCGAGGAGAGTAGCTATGGCAGAGCTCCGCGTCGGGCGCTCGCCTTTAAAGCGGCCGCTTCCGCCGATTGCTATCGTTTTCCTTTAACGCGCCCGGCCGCCTTCGCTGCTTCCGACGCCGCCCCGCCAGCCTCGCCCAGCGCCCTTGTCCCGCACTCCGCGTCCCTGTCCCGCGCCCCGCTCCTCCCCCGCACACCGCCCCGCGCCCAACAACGCGCCCCGTGCCCCTCGCCTCGCGCCACGCCCCCGCACCCCCCTCCCCGCCTGCGCTGCGCCTCGCGCGACGCCCCGCCCCGCACCCCATCCAGCTCCGCGCCACGCTCCGCTCCACGTCCCCACCTTGCGTCCCGCACCGCGCCCCGCACCGCGCCCCGCACCGCGCCCCGCACCGCGCCCCGCACCGCGCCTCTCCCCGCCCCGCCCCGCACCCCGCCCCGCGCCCCGCCCCGCCCCGCGCCCCGCCCCGCCCCGCGCCCCGCCCCGCCCCGCGCCCCGCCCCGCGCCCCGCCCCGCGCCCCGCCCCGCGCCCCGCCCCGCGCCCCGCCTCGCGCCCCGCCTCGCGCCCCGCCTCGCGCCCCGCCTCGCGCCCCGCCTCGCGCCCTGCCCCGCCTCGCGCCCTGCCCCGCCTCGCGCCCTGCCCCGCCCCGCGCCCTGCCCCGCCCCGCCCCGCGCTCCGCCCCACGTCTCGCCCGCGCTCCGCCCCACGTCTCGCCCCGCACACTGTCCCGGCCCCCACCCCCGCCCCTCGCTCTGGGCTTTGTCCCTTGCCCCGCCCCGCCCCGGGCCTCGCCCCGCTCCCGCACCACTTCTTGTTGCGCGCCTCGGGCACCGTCGCACCCGCTTCGCACCCCACCCCGCGCCCCTCCCCGTGCCCCGCCTCTCGCCACGCATCCCCGTCGTGCGCCCCGCCCCGCAACACTCTTCCTACCCTCTCGTAGATACTCATACTCCTTTCCTCGCCACCCCGCGCATCATGGCCGAAGGCTCGCGTATCCGTTTTGTACTGTGCGGCTTTCTTTCTATCCCTGAAGGGAAGGGAATTCCCAGTCTTGAATTCTCCTGGAGGCTATAAACCACCCCTCGTCAACTTATCCCGCGTTCCCATCCCGCGCTCCACTCCCTCATCCCCGTTCTGCGCTCGTCTTCCGCATTCCATTTTCCTCGTCCTGACTCCGCAGCCTTGGTCCTTCCCCACCACGCCAGACTCTCCCCGCGTCCCCAACCCCACTCCCGCTCCTGCGCCCCCCTACGAACCCCCGCTGCCGCTCTCCTCTCCTGCCACTCACAGCAGTTGTTCGCTATCCGTACACCGACAAAAATCTTCCTTACTCTACCATCCACATCCATCATCCCGCCTTGCGTCTTACTCTCGCCCCGTTCCCCGCCCCCTCCTCTCTCCGGACACCCTTCCTAAAATTCCTCGCTCATTCTGCGCATCGTTTTCCGCGGCCCTGCACCACGTACAACTGTGTTGCCACCGCTGCACGTCCTGCAATCCTCGCAGCGCCTCGCTTCCCCATCTCTCTCGCTTCGCAACGCAATCCACGTCCCGCCCGCCCGGTGGTGCCCGTTTTCCCTGCCGCGCGCGCGCGCCAGAGTATTTCTTTGACAAACAGCTACGGCAAATGGATGAATGGAACGCGATGGGTAACACGCTGTTTAGAGACCGTGGTCGATCACCATGTTGTATGAATGATGGTAGTTGGTTCACGCTACTCTTAGCTTCCCAAAATGATCGTCAATTTGCTTTCCCCACGGATTTTCCGAGTCTACGGCGTGAATTCGCTATAATTTATGTTGTATCCGCAGGAAGGAGAAGTTCAGTGAGACAGTTCTACAGATACACATATCAATTTAAACAAGAAAGCTTAGAAAAATATAAATGTAAACAGGAAGAGCCACTGGTCTTAATTGACAAGTCTTGGTTGCGTGGCTCATGAATATTATGGTTATCGACGGTTAGTAATTAAAAGAAACTACAATGTACATTATCTCTGAAAGACAATATGAGAATTATTATTATTATTATTATTATTATTATTATTATTATTATTATTATTATTATATTATTATTATTATTATTATTATTTCGTTGATCGGCCGACTAGGACCACGCAAGCAAGCATCCTGCCTTTACCGTGGCTCAGTTTTTATTTATTATCACGGTGGCAGGTGCTTGCAACAACTCTTTGGGGGGACCAGCATTTTTTTGCTGGATCCGATTTTTATCCCCCACGGTTGTTAGCCCTGGGGGTATGGAAGATGAAATGATGATACGATGATAATGGGAGTGAAAGGACAACACATACAGACATACACAAATACATCCATGCCCGAGGCGGGACTCGAACCCGCGATCTTCTGGTCCGAAACCACTCCGGCACTACTGCCTTAGCGATCTCGGCCATCTGATCGGCTATTATTATTATTATTATTATTATTATTATTATTATTATTATTATTATTACTACTACTATTATTATTATTATTATTATTATTATTATTATTATTATTATTATTATTATTATGCGATGTCGGGGCATTACCAGACCGACCGAACGGAGACCGAACCCAGTGGCGGCGGAGACGCGGTTCCACGTTGCGCGGAGCGAGGCGCTCGCGTACGCAGAGCTTGTGCAGCAGAGAGCGGCGCATCAGCTCGATGGCTGGTCGCTCCACTACTGGCCGTGTTGTAGAGCCAGGCTGGCCGATAAGAGAAATTAATGGTGTTCAAACAGCATGTACTTTCTCGCTAATATCTTCACGCAAAATTACGCGAAAAGTACTCAATTTGCGAAAACCGTACGTGACCTTATTTCAAAATGTATTCTTAAGGAACAGATTTCATTTTGGGAAAAAATCTCTATCTTTAATATTTTAGTATAGAAAGATGTCGGAAACATTTTGAACTTTTGCAATTTTCAAACAATGAGGGTTAGCAAGGAACATTTCGAATCCACGATCCGTTTAAACGTCTTTCACACTACCCAACAAAAAAATTTAATCAAAATCGAAAAAGCCATTTTTTGAAAAGTTTGAAAAATGTAGTAGCTTTACTATGCGCACGTTTTGTTGAACTCTGCTTTTGCTTGTAATGGTAAGAGTAGAGGTAAGGTCGAGTTGCTATTTTGCGCACTGCAGAAAAATCTTAATTGCAATTCGTGTACCGAAGCACATAAGTTTTCTATAACTCAGAAACGAAAATGACTATTTTTCAAAAATTGCTTATTTTGCTATTTTTAAAATTTATTTTTATTTATGTCAAACTTTTACTCATCTTTCAAATATTTATAGTTAAAATGAGGAGAAGGGATGCTGGAACTCACGAAAACGTGCGCAGGTAATATTTTCCCCCTTACGTCACATACAGTGTTTACTGTTTTTTTGACTGAATAAAACTAAACCTAAATTTATTGAACGGTTCAACAAGTTTTCTTACCCAAGTTGTCACTAAATTTGTTTTGGCACCGCGAATGACACAGATCAAGACATATACTACGTCCATAAAATATAAAATATTGAAGCGCCTTGTGAATTGATACCCTATTCATGATTTGTCAAATGAACGATAAGTTAGATTTTTGATATTCGCCTTTATTTAGATACATTTTTCTTATTGTACCATCCATTAGTGCTCGTTAGCACTTTACATTATTATAATTAGCTATGTCGAAAGTCCTCTTTCCTTCTTCAAACAACGTTGTTGATGGAAAAAAGAAAAAGAGTCAAAATCTCCCCCGCAAATCTGTATCTAAGCTTCCTCTAGCCTCTAACCCAACACACACACACACACACACACACACACATTATACACTCAAATGCTTGCCAATATCAGCTCCGTTATGATTACAATTAAGTTTCCTATCTCCATTCATTTCTTACGCATGTTTTGTCTTCTTGACGAGGGCGAATTTTTGTGTGAGCCGCGCACGAATGATGAGCATTCATCTGACTTAAAAGGCTGCTCGAAATAAGAGTTTAGGTGAAAAAGGTGAATGAACATCATAACTGAAGGAATATGATGGCATTTCAAAAATACTATGAACATTCATTGTAGAGAAAAAGAGGCGAATACCTTGAAAAGGAGAGCTTGCGGTAACGAAATGGAAGGCCTTTGTCTGTACAAAGTAAATTGTACGCCGCGCCGGGCCATGAGCTGCCCGGAGGGAGAGAAGGACGGCGCTGGTTAAGGGAGGAAACGGATTTTGAGTGAAGACACGAAATTATGATTAACCTTACACATACTTTTTACACCTTTATACTTTGGACATACATTAAGGTATGTTTAAAAAAAGGAACAAATTAAAATTGATTGTAAATATTGATTAAAAAGGCATTATTTATATAAATGTCCTGAGGAAAATAAATGAAACTTAACGCAGATAAAGGCGATTTACGTAATGCGTCTTTTAAACTACATAATTGTAAATGTTCAGTTTCTGGCACGTAACTTTACAAGCCACACGACACGATGGGCGAAGGTGATACTTGTACCATACAAATGCAGGTGATGGGAAGGGTGCCCCCCTGCGTTGCACAGCCAGGTCGATGTTGGAATGCACGCTCCCACAGGGTCCATCAATGGGCGAGCGCAGATACGGTGCAGAAACTCCGTAGACCACAGCACTGGACACGCCCATAAACGTTAACAAATTGAAGGCAGCTGTTTATGTGGCGAGCTCTCAACGGTCGGCCGTGAAACGAATGCCGCTAAGTTCCGATGAAGAGTCGGTATACGAAGCTAACACTTAAAAGTGCATCAATGCACCGAGGAAGCCTGCGGTCGGAAATCGCAGAATTTCCGAAGGCATCGTAGTTACTCGTACAGAAACGTCAAGAAGCGATGAATGAAAGGCTTCTTGTAAACGACAGCACCGCCGATGGCAATGCAATTAGTCGTTAATAACCATAAAGAAGAATGAATGAAATTCAACTTCTTACTAAATTTAATCTGGTAAATTGTATTTAACAGTTGATTATATATTGTCAATCTCATGAACAGGTACTGTATTAAAGATCTACCTCTAATATATGTGTACTTCTTGCAATTTTGTAATCATTGTAATTTTGTAACTGTGGTCAGTAATTACCTAGTTGTTTCTAAGGTGATCTTAAATAAATAATTTAAAAATTAGAATGAATGGAAATATGCTTGTCGGAAACAGCAGACCTACCGAAGACAACATAGTCACGTACAGAACTATCAAGAAGAATGAGACGGGCCGGGGGAGTCACTTATATCTACAAAGACAGATAGCCATAGAGACTGGGGTTTCGGGGACGTGGGAGGAAGTGTGTTTGGTGGTTAGAGACTCAGCGCCATCCAGCGACTCACCGGCGGGGGGGGGGGGGGGCATGACGGGCAACAGAACGGCGCGCGCAACCTCCGAAGGCGGAAGTGACGACACGCTGGCGAGGACATTTGTGACGTGTACGGAACATTCATCTAAACCTACATCTAAAAACTTCATCAAAACTTTGCAATTCAATACTACATTTAGAATGTAACAGAATAGTGTAACTAAAGACTTAAAATTGCAAAGGAAATTCGTAGCATGTACAAACTTTCCAACACAACTTTATGAAATTCAATGTATAATGAACAGGGAAAACAAAAGTAATGTAAATTATTTTGTCACAATTGCTGCAGCATGATCACAACAATAATTCTTAAACTAGAGCTGATAGAGCAACGCACACAGCTATTTTGTAAAAAGAAACTTAAATATCCGTAGTAGAATCAGTTTCAACATTACAGCCAGCGCATTTTTTGTTCCCTAGTGAAGTGAGGCCTACCGAAGAGATAACTCCTGAGAGAGACTCGCAACCACACGATTAGAGTGCACGATAAGCCCCTTCACCGCACCGATGCCACCGATCAAAGCAAATTATCCACCTTTGTAGGAATGTGGTGCAAATGCGGAGCCCTATTTCCCTCCCTTACCCTTTCGGTGATATAGGACGTCCCCACTCCCGGTTGAGTCTTAACTCACGACGTAACCGTATTGTTACGTGCATCGCTCATCAGAAAGCATACCTCAATTGTGGCTGCTAAGCCCTTGCCAGTCTTGGCATCTAATAATTTCAGGCCAGTGTGCTCATGAGCCCATCGATACTTGGACCGTGTTGCAAACAAAAACAACAGCAACACCAACGATGATAATGATGATGATGATGATGATGATAATAATAATAATAATAATAATAATAATAATATAATAATAATAATAATAATAATAATAATAATAATAATAATAATAATAAGCTTCAAACCGCATGTTGCTATCATTCTTAGTTTTTGAGAAAACATTTCGAAGCGACCGTCAACTGTCAAGTCCTTAGTGACTGAACTTCAGATGTATTTCCCCGAATAGAGAATTTTAAGCACATTCATGCACTTCAAACATCATAAATCACAAACTTGAAGATAAAAATATAATTATTTTTGAAACCTGTACCCCATGAAAGTCAGCTACTGAATGAAATTTAAAATTTTATTGACAGATTAACTATTGTATTTTATGAACTGAAATGTCCGGACAAAATTTAACATTTTTTCTCAAATAAACACGTCCTGACTGTATAGTTTCTAGCAAGTTCATTCACTAGATAATTCAATTTTAATTACTTTAAAAAATAATTATCTAAATATATCAATTTGTTGAAGAGTTATAATGTTTGAAGTAAAAACCTGCATTTTCCCCAATTATTTATAAATACATTGAAAAAAAATTAATTATTGATTTCTAAAATCATAAAGGAATGAAATGCACAAAGGAAAAAAAAAAATATGCTGAAATGTGTTTCTTGGATGGACGGCTATCTTACTTTTTTAGGCGTTGCATATCTTAGCAGATTTTCTAAATTGTAATCGGTTAAGAAGGCACGTGATGGATTCTTGTACATTTCATCTCTAAAAAAGTATTTTGCAAACATGTATACAAATATCTCCAAAAGAACTTACAACTTGTGCAAAATATCATAAGTTTGAATATTTGTCCTATGTGATATACATATTTGAGGACTTCGTTAATGGAAGCAGATGTACATTTCCATTTATTTAATATTGTCTGTTTTCACACCCGAAACAAAAGTTTCAACATTTGTGATATAAAATTGTCCAGGAAGCCACTCAACTAAATGTGTTGGGCCACATGTAGCTCACGAGCTGCGGATTGGCCAAGCCTATTTATAAATGTATGAACATCACGGTTACTACCGATCGCATGTAAAACATTACAATATATTGACCAGATTTACGAATAAAAGAATATTGTTGATACAACATGCATACCAGTTATGATTGAAAATTTGAGGGTATATTTGTGTAAAGACTAATGCGGCTTTTTTCAATTTTTTGTTTTTACTTCGAGTATCATCTTGTTAAGTGTTGCAAAGTAGTGTGCACACTTTTTAAGCGGAGTTTTAGGAATACGATTCTTTTACCGACACCTCAGTACGAACCCGTAATTCGATTAGCTACCACAAACTTTATGAAAATTTGCCAGAATCGTGGATCGGGTTAGGGTTCCCTAAGCGGTTCACGTTGTGACAAGTTAAAATGCTGCTCTTGCGCTGAACATGAGCTGCCAACCATTGACCCGCCACTCTCTGAATTCGAAACCCCATTGCACTTCGAAATGGTGATGGTCGAGAGTCTGTATCGAGTAATGAGCGGCAATCTGAAACGCCTGTTTGCAGAATACTGTTGTTTAACACTTTTGAAGGACATTCTGTGACTCACATTACTTGCAAGAGAATTTTCCCGCTACGGTAACGTACTAGTAAGGACGCAAAAAAGCGAGCAACTTCAGGGGTAATTCACGGTTCACGGCTTTGACATTATTTTATTTATTTATTTAACTTCAAAAACAGTTAAAACTGTGTGACGTACTACTATGAGGCGAAGTGAAATATGTGCACGGTTTTTGGAACTCTGGATTGTCTGTCGTTACTCACAAACAGTTTTATTGAGTTGAATTATGAATACACGCATCAACAAACGTTTTAGGCAAGTATTTATATGAAAACATTCGCTCCCGTGTAATAAAAGCTGTTTGAAATGGCAAATCAGTTACATATTTAAGCTATTATCCCCAGTGCTTTACGTAAAGAAATCGACTTCCTGCCACGATAAAATGGAAAATGATTATTTGAATATCTGCATTCTCGAAATATCTCACAAAAATGTACACCGATAGTGAAGTGTGGCGTCGTCGGGTGCGAGTAACTCACAGACACGGAGTTGTTTATACAGTTTTATTACAAGATATTTACAGTATATACATACTCCCTGGAAACGCGCTGCACTCCCAACACAGCATACCTCTGAGGCATTTCCCGCCCCAGCCTGACGCAAACCCCAGCGGCTTGGCGCCGCTCCCAGTCTGTGTCCCGTGGCAATCGCCACACCTCGCAGCCTAAGCTCGCGATAACCCCTGGCGGGTGACAAGTGCCTGCCGCACTCCGATCCGGTTCAGACTCGAATGACTGCGGCTGGTTACCTTCCAGCCGCCTCGCGAGGGGTCACGTGACAGACATCACATGCCGGCGGCGTTTTCTCATCCCGGAATTCGGCCTGTTTGCAATTTGGAAGTCCAGCTGCACCGCAGCTGGACGCACCAATCAATTTCCTTTGCGACAGTAGACACCCGCATTTCGAGACACGCCCCCCGAGCCCCCGAGGCGGGGCCCGCCTGTGGCGGCCGCCAAAGGACTGCCCCCCAGGGCCGGCCTCCGGCGGCCCTCCGCTCGCCGCCAAAGGACTGCCCCCGCCCCGTCGCTGGCCTTGCGACATGTGTTGTCCATCTGACCCCTTGGCACGACGTTACAATCTCTCCCATACTTGGGGTGGAATTTTTTTTCGCAGACTTTTCAATCACAGAGAAAAAATTTCCAAGATTGTACGCCGACCTATCCTTAATACATTACGGTATTACACTATGCTCCCTTGGTACTTCTTATTTCCCAATTTCATATTATACTTATACCTTTACACAAAACCTTGATGTTAATTTGAAACAACCATCATTAATGATTTTTCCCCAAAATAGCTCAGCTAGAATCATTAACTCAGAATTTAACCAAGTTGCCCTCCAAAATGTTCAAAAATACATTTCAAATTTTACTGTGATTTTAACCTTGGGCAACAAATATCACAACCCTCACAGCCTTACACTGCCTATCACAAAACCTAAATCTTAAAATTAAAAAGACATTTTATATACAATCATTACACTCTTAACAATAGTATTTACAATTTTATACATTTGCACCGTTTTTGTACATTTTGGCTCCACTGTCGTGGTGCCCCCTTGCACTCCTCTCGATCACTCCAGGCTAGTACATGCGACTCAGTGCATCCACATTTACATGCTCTGTACCTTTTTTATGCATGATGGTGATGTCGTATTGTTGCAATAACAGCGACCAGCGCATCAATCTGGGATTATTCCCTGCAGAATTTTTTAACCAGACCAGCGGATTATGATCTGTCTCAATTTTTATTGCTACCTGTCCATCCAAATAATATCTGAGCTTTTGAAGACCCCATATTATCCCCAGACACTCTTTTTCCGATGTAGCAAATTTGGATTCCGCCGGTGTAAGTTTCCTACTTATATAGAGTACCGGATGCTCGTCTCCGGCATCGTCTTTTTGAGCTAAAATTATTCCCAACCCTCTATCGGACGCATCTGATTGTAGTATAAAGCTTTTAGAAAAGTCCGGTGCTTTCACCACTGGGTCGCCGCAGAGCGCCTCTCTCAATCGGCAGAATGCTTTTTGGCATTCATCTGTCCACGTTACTTTTCCTTGCCGCTCTCGCCCGCGTAACAGGTCTGTCAAGGGTGCCGCCTTCTCCGCGAACCGGTGAATGAATTTGCGATAATACCCAGAAAGACCTAAAAATGCGCGCACCTGCTTTTTCGTTTTCGGGACGGGAAAGTCTCGGATTGCCTTCACCTTCGCGTCTACTGGTCTGAGCTCGCCATTTCCGACCACATATCCCAAATATTGCACATGTGTTTGTGCATACTTGCATTTCGCGGGTTGGACAGTGAGTTTTGCCTGCTGCAAAATTCCAAATTCTGTGTCGAGATGACGCACATGTTCCTGCCATGTATTGCTAAATACTGCAATATCATCCAGGTAAGGCAAAGCGAACTCTTGACATTCCCGTAAAAGCGATGCCATCATCCGACTGCATTGATACGGCCCATTACGTATTCCAAATGGTAGACGCAACGGCCTGTATGTGCCGAAACTCGTAACAAATGCAGCGTATCTCTGTGCCCTGGCGGTGAGACCTATCTGCCAGTAGCACTTGGCCAAATCGAGTGTTGTAATAATCTTTGCTGCCGCAACGGTCTCGATTCTTTCGTCCATATTTGACAATGGGTAGTACTCCGTTTTAATGATTTGGTTTAGGCGCCTGTAATCAATACATGGCCGCGGTTTCTTGCCCGGCGCCTCAACCAGAATCATTGGCGACGTAAAATCAGATTCGCCTACTTCGATAATGCCTTCCTTGAGCATTTTCGTGATTTCGTCTCTTAAAATTTTTGTTTGTCTCGGTGACATCCTATACGGCGCGCTCCTAACTGTTTGCGTGTGATCAGTGAGTTCTACGTCCATTGTTACGACGTCAGTTAATCCTGGTTTTTCCGAAAATATGTTTTTTATTTGAAAATTACATCTTTCAAGGCTGCCCGAAATTCCGGCTCCACATGGGTGTCGTCAAGCAATGACTCGATGTCAAAATCACTTGAGTCTAATTTCAACTCGTACCGATCTAGTTCGTCTTCTTCCTCCGCCGTCGCTTCCGAAGTGATACCGAGGAAGTTAACGTATTCGGTCCGTTGGTGGTACCGCTGTAACATGTTTACGTGGTACACTTTTGCCTCTTTTTTCCCTGGCATTTGTACTACGTAATTAGTTTCCGAAATGTTCTTTAATTTCGCCCGGACCAACCCACTGAATTGCCAACCTTCTGTGTTTTGTTCGGAGCCAAAACTAGCACTTTGTCTCCCGTCGCAAACGTCCTGCGAATGGCCCTCCGGTCGTACCAAACCTTACGTTTCTCTTGTTCGGACGCCATTCGCTGATGTGCTAGCTCCCGGGTTTGTTTTAGTCTGTTTATTAATTTAAAGACATGTTCGATCCACCGGACTCGTCTGCTCTTCTGCACCAGCCAAGTTGCTCATACATAAGCGTGATGGGAGTACGCAGGTTTCTGCCGTAAGACTAGTTCGGCCGGTGAGAATCCCAGACTTTCATGTACCGTGGGTTCGCAGGGCGAACATAATAGCTGGAGCTGTTTCTCCCACTCTGTCCCGGCCTCTAAGCAAAGCACCTTCATAAGTCTATTCATGGTACTGTGTACCCTCTCGATTGCATTACTCTGCGGGTGGTACGGTGAACTGTGGATTAAGCGGATGCCGAATCGCTCCACAAATTCCGCCGGTCAACGCGCTCGTGAAGCATGTCCTTGGTCGGTTTGTAGTTCCCGCGGAAATCCTATCCTACTAAATAATTCTAATAAGGCTTCGATGACTGTTGCTGACGACAAATCTTTTATCGCTTTAGCTTCGGGAAATCTGGACGCGAGACACATTGCGGTGAGGATGTACTTGTTGCCGGCTTCTGACTCTGGAAAGGGCCCGCACGCATCGATATTAATCTTTGCAAATACTTCTGAGACGACAGGTACGAGTTTCAGCGGCGATTTCTTTTTGTCCCCTGCGCGTCCTACCCTCTGGCAGCTGTCGCAGGTGCGCACGTAAGTCTCCATGTCTTTAAAGCAATTTGGCCAGTAAAAATACTTGGCCATGGAGTCCTTACTCTTTGTGACCCCCAGATGTGCATTCGCCGTTTCGTGACAGACCTTTAGCACCGCACTACGATAGATCTCCGGCATTACAATCATTTCGTAGCAGTCGCCGCGTTTACTCTGCCTGGCCCGGAACAACAATCCGCCTTTTTCGAAATAATCATTTTTTTCTGAGCCGACTCCTCTGGCTAGCTCCGTTAACTTTTTTATCTCCTCGTCTTCCTGTTGCGCTATAGCTAATGACTGTTTGTCGATTTTTAAAAGATTTATTATGCCCGCCTCTAATTCGGACGCGCCCCTTTCCTCATCTTCGCCCACCAACAATTCCTCCGTTCCGCCCGTGACATTAGTGGACGCTGAGGGCGACGGCTCACGCCTTTGTCGGTCAGGCGAAGTTGTACGCGTCCTTCCGTGAATTTGTGACCTGGTCTGCACAGCACATGCTAGTTGTGGTTCAACAAACCCCCCTTTTAACCTCATCCATCAAGGTAGCCGTACGGTTACTTAACAAATAGTAATCAAGCTGGCAATTACTATTCGCTACGGCTGCCTTTGTAACGAACCTGCCGAAGGGCCCTTCTAACGTGACGCGTGCCACCGGCAGATTCTTTGGTTCTGCATCTAGTGGTTGCATCACCCAAACGTATTCCCCGGTCAGTTGGTCATCCGTCACATGTTTGCCGCTTACAATATCATAAGTAGCACCTGAATCTCGAAGTAATTTCACGGCAAAATTATTGACCTTTCCGACGCATGTGAATGGTTTTAACAATGCTTGACCTTGCGTTTCGGCTACGTGATATATTTTTTCCACGCTCTTCCGATCCGGACATTGCCTACGAAAGTGCCCCGCTTCTCCACACTTAAAGCAAGTGGGCCGCCTTAGGCCTTTCAAATTCAGCTGTGTGATTCACCTTCGATTCGGGCTGTTTAGTAACTCGCGGCGTACCTTCAGTCGCCTGGTCCACCCTTCTTATCTGCGTTTTCTCGTTGCCCGTAAATCTAGAGAAACTACGTTTCCAGCCTGCCCGGTTGTTTTCATAGCTATCGAGTTTCTTTGCTAGCTCGAGTGACGCTGCAAGATCTCCCCACTCATCAATAAAATGGTCGCGCATTTCTGCCGGTACCCCTCCGCTTTAATTGGTCCGTAACCATTAAATTTAGGAGCTCGTGGAATTCCGTAATCTTAAGCCCCGCGACCCATTCCTTGCAATAGTTACTTAATTCCCGGACATATACGCTCCACGTGGTTCCCGCCCCGTCTTTGGTGTGATGCGAATAACTGTCGAAATCTTTCGGCGTTAAATTTAAACATTTCTAACAGCCGCCTTTTTTGCTTCCTCGTATTCAACGCCACCCGCTCCCGAATCCAGCATCAACCATGAATTTACCTGATTAGGCAACAGTGCCATGAGATTTGTCACCCATATCAGTTTCTGATATACCTAGTTGCCCTACCTGTGCTTCGAACACACTAAGGAACATTGTAATATCATCATTTTCGCCCTTAAACCGATCCATGACGTTTTTAATTTGCACGGTTGCCTTCGTTGCGGTACCGGTACTACCTATCGATTCCCGTGTCGAGGTGGTCGTCGTCATACGCAACTTTTCTATCTCGTGCTGTCTATCGCGTTCGCGCTCCTGTCTCTCGCGTTCGCGCTCCTGTCTCTCACGTTCGCGCTCGCGTTCGCGCTCGCGTTCCTCAATGAGAATTTCCTTGGTCGCATTAGCGAGTTCCCGCACAACGTCCTCCTCATATTGCGCGCTATCGACAATTATTTGTTTTAGTGCAACAACCGTTTCATCACCAGAAAGCGTTTCCCCCATCTCTTTGGCCACTCGAACCAACACCTCCTTCCTGAATCCCGCAAGATACGCCATACTGCCTGAATTAATCCTAGCGAGTACAAAAAGACACACTTACGTACAGGGAGCCCACGGTGCCGCTTGCGCTCTGGTGACTTGGTTGAGTCGTGGACACGTGTAGACGTCGGTCCTTCCTTCCTTCCTTCCTTCCTTCCTTCCAGACCTGGACCAGTCTTCGTTCCTGATGCTCCCGTTGCTGCCGCACAATTTAATGTTTCCTCGCGCGTCACTAGTTCACCAAAAGCTCCAGCTCAGTTCTGTTACTGCGGCACCTATCATTGCTTGCATACGTAACCGCACTATTAACAATTTCGACACTTGCTTCCGTATTCAGTGTTAATTCTCACTACTCTGCGTGAATTACTACACTCACTATCGCGAGGATATCCAATGTCACTGCTACCATTGAATGTTTGAATGGTTGCCACTGCGAAAAAGTTCGTTTTAACCGCTGCCACCATTTATTTTTGAATGGTTGCCACTGCGTGAAAGTTCGTTTTAACCGCTGCCACCATTTAATGTTTGAATGGCTGCCACCGCGTGAAAGTTCGTTTTAACCGCTGCCACCATTTAATGTTTAATGGCTGCCACCGCGTGAAAGTTCGTTTTAACCGCTGCCACCATTTAATGTTGAATGGCTGCCACCGCGTGAAAGTTCGTTTTAACCGCTGCCACCATTTAATGTTGAATGGCTGCCACCGCGTGAAAGTTCGTTTTAACCGCTGCCACCATTTAATGTTGGATGGCTGCCACCGCGTGAAAGTTCGTTTTAACCGCTGCCACCATTTAATGTTTCCTCGTCTGTGGCGTCGTCGGGTGCGAGTAACTCACAGACACGGAGTTGTTTATACAGTTTTATTACAAGATATTTACAGTATATACATACTCCCTGGAAACGCGCTGCACTCCCAACACAGCATACCTCTGAGGCATTTCCCGACCCAGCCTGACGCAAACCCCAGCGGCTTGGCGCCGCTCCCAGTCTGTGTCCCGTGGCAATCGCCACACCTCGCAGCCTAAGCTCGCGATAACCCCTGGCGGGTGACAAGTGCCTGCCGCACTCCGATCCGGTTCAGACTCGAATGACTGCGGCTGGTTACCTTCCAGCCGCCTCGCGAGGGGTCACGTGACAGACATCACATGCCGGCGGCGTTTTCTCATCCCGGAATGCGGCCTGTTTGCAATTTGGAAGTCCAGCTGCACCGCAGCTGGACGCACCAATCAATTTCCTTTGCGACAGTAGACACCCGCATTCCGAGACACGCCCCCCCGAGCCCCCGAGGCGGGGCCCGCCTGTGGCGGCCGCCAAAGGACTGCCCCCCAGGGCCGGCCTCCGCCGGCCCTCCGCTCGCCGCCAAAGGACTGCCCCCGCCCCGTCGCTGGCCTTGCGACATGTGTTGTCCATCTGACCCCTTGGCACGACGTTACAGAAGCTAGATGTGTGTACAGAAGCAAAACAATGGCCTTCTTCTCCTTCGCTCAAAGGATCGTAGAATCTGGACGAAAAACCTTAACTAGATGGATTTCATTGACCCAGAAGCTGAGGTAAAATAATATTTGTCACAAGCCTATTGAGACTTGTAGAGTTTGACAGTCTAAACGTTATATACTTCATTAAATATCATTATTGAAACAAATATAATTTTCCTTCCTATTACCCAGTCTAGTGCCTTCATACAGAACAGTTCTTCAGGAGACTTCACATTTGACAGGTTTGGTGGAGGGACTTGACGGGGGAATAACTGCATTCGAAAGGTGAGGTGAAACTTTAGACTTATGATCACATTCCAACACAGGGGCTTTCAAAAATAATTTTTGGTGTTTGCAAAAATATTTAATTGTTTGGACTTATTCACATTTTTGTATTCCTATTGATAAACTTCACCTACACAAGTTATTGCGAAAACTCCTAGTTGCAATATGGAGAAAAGTACATTTAAATATCTGTAAAAATTTCATTCAATTCTGTGCAGAATATGTGGAGAAAAAGAAAAATAAATTGAAAAGTAAAACGACGGAAAACAATAAAGTTTCTAGTGCATTTCAGCACTGTAACATGGTCATCAGGGTCTTCTTCTTAAGTTTCTACCATCGCCTTTTATTCTACTCCTTCCACATGTTTTTATTCTATTTCTTGTAGGGCTTTATTTAAAGTTTTCAATTTATCTTTATCAAGCGTTTCTTTCCCGAACTGCAAACCTTCGGGAAATTATCTTCACTTCTTGGAGAAGATGGACTTGTAGCTAACAATTCAATTCTGGGTTTAACCACGTACTTCCACTTCTTAAACACGCGTAAAGCGCTTTTAACAGTGAGATAGATCATTAAACGTAATTAAATTACATATTTAACTGTGATTTAACTACAATTTTCAGTTCAAAAGAGAGACAAACACTCACTAAACGCAGAACAACACAATATAAACAAACACTCACAGACCCACGATTACATGTGGATACTGTATAGACACATCAAGACCGTAAAATAGTAGCCAACTTCGGAATTTCACATTTGAAATTCTCACGCGGTAATTCAAAGAGCTCCGCTGTCAGTTGACCAAAGATGTCCACATCCCCTCTTTCCAAATGTAATTTTGAACACTTGTGAAGGTGGAAAAATCCATAAATTATGTATCAAATTAAAGAGGAGATTTTAACTATTAATGTGCAACCAAAAAACCAAAATCGAAAATTTCATAATTTGTATGAAGGAGATCCCGAAAGAGTTCAATCGTCTTAATATTGCAAAATTCCTCGTATCAAATATATTAAAACATCACACACATTCATATCTAATGTTCATTAATGAATTGAGTCGACTCGTAATTAAACAATCTCTGGCCATTTTGAGAAACGAGGCGAAGGCGCCTCACGTCGCGAACATTTGGAACGTAGGAGATTTCTGTGAGCGGCACGTCCAGCGCAGGGGCGCTTCGAGCGAGATGAGGCCTCCTTGCAACTCCGCTCCTCTCCTCGGGATTCGCCACACGTCGCAACTACGGCGGAGTTCTCGAGGTGCGTCCACGCCACCCACGCGCCCTTGGCGAAACGACCTCGTCCAACCCCGCCTCGGCCCCGCCTCGGCCCCGCCTCGGCCCCGCCTCGGCCCCGCTTCGGCCCCGCCTCGGCCCCGCCTCGCCATCAGGTCTTTTCGCACCTTCTCCCTACCCTCGCTCTGCCGACGCTCACGTCTCCAACATTATCTCACCTCTGCCTCTCCCATCTCGCCACCTCTTCCCCACCTTGGGCGCGCACCATCCTCATCCTACCTTCGTGCCTGCTTCGCTCTGCTTCGGGTTGACATCGCCTTCACGTCCGCTCGCACAACGCTTCGTCTCCGATCCTCAGTAATTCCGGATCCACCTTTCTCCTTCCCTACTTCGTTCCGCCCCGCCATCACACCCGCTCCTATTCCACCGCGCCTCTTCCGCGATGTCGACCCACCCCTTTGCGCCTGCGGAGCCACGTCCACCCCAACCCGCACACACAGGGCCCCCGTCCCGCCTCCGGGCCGCAGCGTTGCTGTCACTACTTCTGGTTCCCCCTCGTAACCACCTGGACTTGGAGCAGGAGGGGTGGATCAGGGCATCAAGGGATGGCACTGCGGTCCCTCTGACCGGGAGGTCTTACGTTCGACGGTAGCAGAATTTTTGGCACAAGTTTGTCAGCTAGATCGAATTCAGTCGCTGTCTCGAGGAGAATTCTAGCGGCCCACTGCTCTGATCGGTAGTTTTCCGTGGTTTCTCCGACCAACACCAGGCGAATGCTGGAGCGGGTGACGTATCGCGCGACAGCTTTCACATCTCTTCCTTGTCCTATCCTCTCCCCTTATACACACACACACACTACACAAGCACACATGGCGAGAGAACGGTTGGGAGCTTAGAGCTTGTCTCGTCTGGGGCAGTTCTACACTGGTGGGAGATACCTGGTTGGTAAATACCCCGCTAGCCAACGGTAGGTCAGTGCTGGATCTCGCCAACCGAGAAAGCACCGTCACTATTTGAGGACACTACAATACACTTATGCACTACACGTACGGGACTAATGACTCTGTAGTTAACGTGCCTGGAATCACTAAAACAATCAATCAACCTGGACTTGGTACGTTTACCCACCTCTTCACATCTTTCCTTGCCACTTACTCTTCCACCCATTTAGTCTCCGTTCAACATCAGCCTCCATTCCGCATCTCCCCTCTCTGCCTCTTCCAACCGTGTTCCTCCTCTCTTTTCTGTATCTCTTTCAAGTTACCCTCCATTTCCGCTCCTCCTTAGCCTCGAGTTTTCTTGTCTGTCTGACATCATCTTCGTCTTCTTCGCTCTCTTCACGCGTCTTTTCTATCTCTTCCGCGCCTCCTTTCCCCGTTTTCACTTTTCTTCCTCTCCTTCTCCTCGAATCTTACACTTCATCGTCTCATTCCAGTATAATTCATGTTCCTCAGCTGTCTATACTCCACCTCACCAGGGAATCTGTGCCATCTTTTGTACTGTTTTCTGTCCGTTACCCGCCACTTTCGTTCCTCTTTCCATCGCCTTTCTCTTCGCCGGTTTCCCACCTCTTCCCTTCTTACTTTCTACCTACTCCACCTTCTCCATCTCCCTGGTTCCTTCTCGTCTTTTGATCCTCTCCTCGTCTTTTCTGCACATACTCGCTTACTTTCTGCCCTGTCTCCGCACCGAATCCACCGTCTTTCCACATAGAAACGTCCACACAAATCGCTGTAGAGATAGCGACACAATGGAGAGGCGACGCCGCATGCCCCCGCGGGAAGTTCGTGGGTTGCGCTCAATAGCGGCATGGAGTCAGCAGAGCTCGCGAGTCAGTCTGCATATCTGGGGATCAGGAATCTTGGAACAAGAACGGGTCCCAAAGCGATTCCGAGAAACGCAGTGTTACACGATACAATCTCTTGATACCTACATTCAATGTTACACTTTGTACTCCTTTGTGCGGTAAAATTAAACTACCCAAGTCAGTCTGCGTACTAATAATACACGAATAATTAGACTCCGCCCACGACTATCACATCGACATCGACAGACTGTTCGGGCTGCATAATGGGAATACTTTCACTTGCTGTACAATTGTGATTTTGGAGACACGGCTCTTTGAAAATAAGCTCTTCAATTTCTTGGCTTCGAATTTAATGCAGATAAAATTGAGGGGAATGTTACAGAGTTTTGCTTTCAGAATCCGGCTATTTGTAAAAAGGTGTGGACAACGACGGCATAAATACGTTTATCTAAACTCCAGAAGTCAACGCTTCATCAAAATGTCTAAATCCATACTGCGTAATTACTTCTAATCAATGAAATCATAATTTATAACACTACTAGTGTGTGCTAATTTGACTAATCAAACTTTTTATTTTACAAAATTCCAAAACCTATTCTAAAATCTCAATTCTAAAACTGGTTTCTTTATAGTCATCATTTTGCATTCTTCAGAGTACAGAAAATCAAAATAATGTGTTCCATTATTATGCATGAATCTGAAAATATAACATTATCCCGTCTACACTTGAGTCCCATTTAAAATTCACAACGTTCCATAAAACGAATTACCCTGCAATTATAACCTCGCAAACTTCACAACGAGTGGGAAGCGTTTTAATTCCAAGTTTTTTTCTTAAACACCGAAATGATTTATCGCTGCTGCTGCATCGCAAGGTACATTCCCCTTTCCTTTTTTATTGCCTCGATGAAAACCTGCAGGCGGCCTGTTACGCCGTCCAACAAACTCAAAGGACTGGGAGCGCCGACCGTGCCGTTGCCGCGCGAAAAGCCACGGCGGGACGTGACCGGCCGCCGAAACTTTCAGCCGCGCCATCGCCCGCAAACTGAGAACAATTTGCTGCAGCGCCGCGCCAGAGGAATGGGGGGGGGGGGCAGTTACCTCCGACGAGGACTTTTCTAACGAGTCTTCATTGGGCGGAGGGAGGGCGGGACGACCAACAGAGGGAGACGGAGGTGAGAGGGGGGGATGAGGTGCAAAGGCACCGAATTGACCTGTCCGGGGAAAGTCTCGTTGGGCGTTAATGGAAGGTTTTATTTCGTACGTTGCTCTATCAAACACGACGTTCGTGAACAAATGGGCTGATAAGTATAATTTATATTGGTTCCCGAATGTTTTAATGGAACTTAAAGGCTTGAAGCTGAAATAAGGCAAGACGAACCAGTCAAGGCAAGCTTCCCTCCATTCTCTTTCACGAAACTTCCCTTTCACTACTCAGTATAACATACTCAGTTCTATTAATGTTCGGCTTTAAGCCGCCATCCTGATTGAGGTTTTTCTGGGTTTACTCAATCGCTTAAGGCGTATGCCGGGATGGTCCCTAGATTTGTTCTCCCAGACGCACGGTGGGGCCAAATGCCAAAAAGCTGGTCAAAAGTCGAAAGCGTTGTACGATTTGACTGAAACTTTGTATTCAGAGGTTTATGATCATTCTAATTAATAATCTGTAATAAAAATTCCGAAAAACAAAATGGCGAACCAATATGGCGGATAAAATTATCAAAATTTTGTATTTTTAACACAAAATGATCATACTTATAAGTAAAAATGAGTTCATTCGGGTTTTTAAGGATGCTGATTAATAATCTTGAATGAAAATGCCGAAAAAACAAAATGGCGGACCAATATGGCGGACAAAATCATCATTTTCTTCATTTTTAACACAAAATGATCGTGTTTAAAATTAAAAATGAGTTCATTCGGGTTTATAAGCATGCTGATTAATAATATTAAATAAAAATGCATAAAAAAACAAAATGGCGGACCAATATGGCGGACAAAATTACCATAAGTTTGTATTTTTAACACAACATTATTATGTTTATAAGTAAAGAAGAGTTAGTTTGAATTTTTAAGGATGCTAATTAATAACCTTGAATGAAAATGCCAAAAAACAAAATGGCGGACTAATATGGCGGACCAAATCATCAATTTTTTCCATTTTTAACACGAAATGATCGTGTTTATAATTACAAATGAGTTGATTTGGGTTTATAAGCATGCTGATTAATAAATATTGAATAAAAATGCTAAAAAAACAAAATGGCGGACCAATATGGCGAACAAAATCATCAAAAGTTTGTATTTCTACATGTTGCACGCGCTACGAAAATTTGTCACAGGCACTAAAACGGCTGCTACGGGCAGCTGTTTGTTTGTGATTCTCACAGAGAATAACATTTCGAATAATGTCATGTTAAGTTTTTAGCCCCGCACGACGGTGCACATAGTTATTTTTCATTTTAAACACAAATTTTTGATTATAGCATTTTCATTTTTCGCCAACAATCAACGTTAATTATTACATTAACAAATTATTTTTAAAAAAATTAAGTATACATATTATGTTTCTACTTACTCTCAGGAATAGATTCCATTTTGTTTTATTGAATTCGGCCGACTGCACGCTTCTCCATCCTTCGAAACACAAAGGTTCTGAAAACACGTTTCACAGCTGACCGATATCGATCGCTCGAGGCCCAACTTTGAACTGATCTCTTACCTCAAGTATAAGAGAGAAACCGTTACTAATTGCGGAATTGAACGGCCCAAATACCAACCTATTGAAGTAGCAACGACAAAATCCCTATCTAGTAACTTTTTTTTTTGGACTTTTGGCCAGCTTTTTGGCATTTGGCCCCACCGTGAGACGTAAATGTACAGCTTGTCCTCCCCTCTTAAAATGTTACTACTCTAAATGTAGGTAAATTCAGTGGTTAGGCGGAAGAGCAGGCCCTATGGCCTGAGCCTCGCCATTAATAAAGACATTATTATTATTATTATTATTATTATTATTATTATTATTATTATTATTATTATTATTATTATTTGTAAATATTAATATATCAATTTTGGTTGATCGATCGATTGATTGATTAGTGATTCTGGGCGCGTCAATTACTAAGATAATTATTCCGCTAACATAATGCATGTTTTTATCGCGGAAGATAGCGATTACCTTCCCGCACCAGATGGCGAGATCCAGCGCCGACATACACGACGTCTTGGGGGTTTTCTTCAACAAGGTTTCTCCCGCTAGCGTGGCACCGCCCCACACTGCGCAAACTCTAAGCTCCCAACTGGTCTCCTGGCAAGGGGTACGGATAAGGCAAAGAAGAGAAAGGAAAGATCGCGCACGCGGTCTGTGACCCGTTTCTTAGGGCCCTGCTCCGATATTCGCCTGGTGTTGATCAGAAAAATCACGGAAAACCAGAGCAGCCGGCCGTTAGAATTCTTCTCCAGATAGCTAAAGCTGAATTCAACATAGCTGTCTAAATAATGCCATCACTTCTTCAACCGTCGGGTCACGGACCTTCCAGTCAGAGGCACTGCAATGATATCATTTGATGACCCGAGTCACTTTGACGCTGGTCGAATTTGTCTCTCAAATAGTTACAGCCTCAATCCCTCCATAAATAGAAAACAAAACATACAGTAACACTTTCACACACAATAAGTCACACTTTCATAAAAATCAAGACATTAACATTTGCGAATAGCGGAAGACTTTTAATAATTGATGTGCCTTGTTATCGCTTCAAGTGTATCAATTCATTAGCATTTTCAATGTATCTGATGAGCTCAACAATCAATGTCAGATCTGTTTAGTGCCTAGAAATGATACATGATTTTATTACACAACTAGCGGACCCGACAGACTTCGTTCTGTCCAAAAGATTTGTACTGTGACAGTTTTTTGTTCCTACATATTTTATAGTCTGGGCAAAAAATCTCCTGAACAGAACCGTCACCCTGGTGATAGGGCGTTGTGAATAAGAAATATAATTAAATAAAACATATATAAGCATTTAAAAGTAAGTAATCGCTTTATTGTTAATCATGTGAATCATAATTATTAACAAAAAACAGTTTTATTTTCATTGTAGTGCTTTGTGATATACAATGTTTTTTGTTTGATTACCTGGGGCATAGATAAACAAATCTGATGGTTTTCCAACACGGGAACAGGCAACATACAATTGACCATGTGAGAAACATGGGTTTTCCAGATTAATACCACAAACACTTAATGATTGCCCCTGGGACTTGTTTATGGTCATAGCAAAAGCAAGCCGAACTGGAAACTGTAGTCGTTTAAAGTTAAACGGCACATCAGTCGGAATCATTGGGATGCGCGGTATGAGAACGTCTTCTCCTTTATACTTTCCTTTCAGTATAGTTGCTTCTATCACGTTGTTTAGTAATTTTTTTATCGCTAACCGTGTGCCGTTGCAAAGACGTGGTTGGTTGATATTTCGCAACATTATAACTACCGATCCAACCTTTAATTGAAGATTGTGAGGTGGCAATCCTGGTAAATCCAGCGAGTTTAAAAATTCCGGTGGATAGTTCACTACATCATCTTGGTTAGTAGCCAAATCAACTGATTTATATATCCTCGATTCGCCTGTAATTTGTTCTTGAATTTTTAAATTTAATTCATTTACATCTATGTTTTTTGCAGCCAATATAGCTCGTTCGCTCAACCAATCATGGTTTCTGTAATTTTGAGAAACATCTGGAAACACCTGAATAAGTTCATCTTTTGATCGAGTTAACTGACAAAAACTGTGAGGAAAGTTAATGCAGCCAGTCAACATGTCTATAGGAAATTTGCCATCACAAATGTCAATGAGTTGTTTAGAGAATATGTTTCCAGATTGGTCATTTTGCAACTCGACACGCATATTCTTGCTTAAATAAAGTACTCTGACATGTTTCCACAAATTGGAGGACTTTAGACATGCATTGAGTTCATCAGCTGGTGTTGATCGTGGAATCACTGGCAATGTTTGACGAAAATCTCCTGCTAATAAAATCATTGCACCACCAAATTGGTTATGATTGCTCCGTAGATCTTTTAAGGTTCTGTCTAAAGCCTCCAAAGACTTTTTTATGTGCCATCGTGCATTCATCCCAAACAATTAATTTACATTGCTGCAAGACCTTTGCCATTGCAGAGTTCTTCGAAATGTTGCAGGTCGGAGTTTCATTGCTTTGCATATTTAATGGCAATTTTAATGCTGAATGTGCTGTTCGACCACCTTCAAGCAAAGTTGCTGCGATTCCCGACGAAGCGAGTGCAAGTGCAATTTTATTTTGTGAGCGAATCGTTGCTAATATTAATGAAATCAAAAAAGTTTTTCCTGTACCACCAGGTGCATTTAAGAAGTAAATCCCTCCAGTTTCATCATTTGTTACTTTCATAAGAGTATCAAATACATACTTCTGTTGTTCATTCAACAATGGAAGATTTGTTTGAATTAATTATTTCAAAGTGTTAAGGTCATACAGTTTTTCTCGATTCAACTCTTGGTTAAAAGCATCATGCATTGGACGATTGGGCGCGGCCAGGCCTAATTGAATTAATAGTTTGTTTGACATCATCAAGCACATGTCCTCAATTGAAATCAATGCTTCATTGTATATTTCTTCACTGATTTGTATATTTGGATTTCCCATTCTATTTCGTATTTGATACAAAATATCATCACACATATAATCTTTGTACTTGATCCACAAATCAATTGGGTTTGATGGGAAGCATGTAGATATGATTATAGAAAACAATGTTCGTATTTGATGAGCGTTTGATGATATTACAGCATCATTGAGAGTTTGATCCCAATGAGCGTCATTTTCTAGCAATTGCAAACGTTGACAGGCTTCTCTGTAAGATCCACACAATTCACCATCAACAGTTCGTAAATGTTGGAATGATGTTGGGCCACGTACGTTGACTAATAGCAGTCGTAAATAAAATAAATAAGCAATGTGGGGTATAAATTTATGGATTGTCAGTGATCAAACTTAAATAATATTTGTTCTTTAAAATTATATCTGTCTCCTAATTAGTTGTAACTAATATCTATCATCAAATATATTGGGTTTCAAAATAATGAAAGTGTCGCTAAAACTGAATCACCAAATAATATGGGGACTAAGTGATGATTATGATCTTAATGATTAAGTCATTGAAAATTAGTAACACATCTTAACTTAGGTGACAGAACATAAAATAATTATGTTTAACTGCTATAATACATACCTTGAAAGTTGGCATAAAATTTTCCCGAACTACGTTTGTTGACCCAAAGGAAGTCATTTGAAAGCAATTGTTATATTGTTGGATATTTGTCAAAAAGTGTATGGAATCTGTTCCTATTCCTGAAACCAATGAGTACAATGGCTCTGGTGGTGGTTCCAATGGTATCAATTTCACTTTACCATTTGCGCAACACAATCCATTAGCTTCGTTTTTAAATTTCAATGCCTTACAATATGAGCAAACCGAGTTCATAGAACCAATAACAACACATTGGTAGTTACTGTAGTCAATTGACACATCGTAACTGAAAGCAGCTCGATTCAAACTTGCGCGATTATTAGTTGAATGTAGCGCTCGCGCTTCACGCGTTCGTGATGCCCGAATTCTTTCACGTTCATTTCGGTCGTCACGTTCTTGTGCAGCATGATTAGATCGGTAATTAGCTTGCTTTGTAGCATTTCTGGTTCTTCTACCTAAATTGCTTCGTCTAATAGGAGGCATATCTATATTATTGTAACGTTTCTCCGTGGTGAATTAAAACCAACGAAATATTATACTCACTACTCACTTCTACTCTCTTCTGCTAACTCCTCTCTAACTCGCTACTGCTGACTGACTCGCGGCCGCCGGCAGCGGGAAGGGAAGGGGCGGCGGCAGATGACGCACCGGCTCTTATCTATCGCTTGCTGACGGATGGCAAGCCGCGGTGCTTCGGAGCTCCGGCCTACGCAATCAGGCAGGGATGTGTTGATGGAGTACGGTCTCGCGGCAGGAAGAGCGAGCGTGGGCTCCTCTGATATTTCTTGTTTAAGGGCTGTTTTGAGGGTTTTCCCGGAAATTATTTGAATTTTTCTCGACGTAAAAACCATCCTTGGACTTCAACGAACATTTTAAAAAAAGAATTGCTCAAATTGGTCCAGGCGTTGTTGAGTTATGCGGTTACCAACACATTTTGCGATTCATTTTTATATTATAGACTAGCGGACCCGACAGACTTCGTTCTGTCCAAAAGATTTGTAATGTGACAGTTTTTTGTTCCTACATATTTTATAGTTTGGGCAAAAAATCTCCTGAACAGAACCGTCACCCTGGTGATAGGGCGTTGTGAATAAGAAATATAATTAAATAAAACATATATAAGCATTTAAGAGTAAGTAATTGCTTTATTGTTAAACATGTGAATCATAATTATTAACAAAAAACAGTTTTATTTTCATTGTAGTGCTTTGTGATATACAATGTTTTTTGTTTGATTACCTGGCGCATAGACAAACAAATCTGATGGTTTTCCAACACGGGAACAGGCAACATACAATTTACCATGTGAGAAACATGGGTTTTCCAGATAAATACCACAAACACTTAATGATTGCCCCTGGGACTTGTTTATGGTCATAGCAAAAGCAAGCCGAACTGGAAACTGTAGTCGTTTAAAGTTAAACGGCACATCAGTCGGAATCATTGGGATGCGCGGTATGAGAACGTCTTCTCCTTTATACTTTCCTTTCAGTATAGTTGCTTCTATCACGTTGTTTAGTATTTTTTTTATCGCTAAGCGTGTGCCGTTGCAAAGACGTGGTTGGTTGATATTTCGCAACATTATAACTACCGATCCAACCTTTAATTGAAGATTGAGAGGTGGCAATCCTGGTAAATCCAGCGAGTTTAAAAATTCTGGTGGATAGTTCACTACATCATCTTGGTTAGTAGCCAAATCAAATGATTTATATATCCTCGATTCGCCTGTAATTTGTTCTTGAATTTTCAAATTTAATTCATTTACATCTATGTTTTTTGCAGCCAATATAGCTCGTTCGCTCAACCAATCATGGTTTCTGTAATTTTGAGAAACACCTGGGAACACCTTCTGAATAAGTTCATCTTTTGATCGAGTAAACTGACAAAAACTTTGAGGAAAGTTAATGCAGCCAGTCAACATGTCTATAGGAAATTTGCCATTACCAATGTCAATGAGTTGTTTAGAGAATATGTTTCCAGATTGGTCATTTTGCAACTCGACACGCATATTCTTGCTTAAATAAAGTACTCTGACATGTTTCCACAAATTGGAGGACGTTAGACATGCATTGAGTTCATCAGCTGGTGTTGATCGTGGAATCACTGGCAATGTTTGACGAAAATCTCCTGCTAATAAAATCATTGCACCACCAAATTGGTTATGATTGCTCCGTAGATCTTTTAATGTTCTGTCTAAAGCCTCCAAAGACTTTTTTATGTGCCATCGTGCATTCATCCCAAACAATTAATTTACATTGCTGCAAGACCTTTGCCATTGAAGAGTTCTTCGAAATGTTGCAGGTCGGAGTTTCAATGCTTTGTATATTTAATGGCAATTTTAATGCTGAATGTGCTGTTCGACCACCGTCAAGCAAAGTTGCTGCGATTCCCGACGAAGCGAGTGCAAGTGCAATTTTATTTTGTGAGTGAATCGTTGCTAATATTAATGAAATCAAGAAAGTTTTTCCTGTACCACCAGGTGCATCTAAGAAGTAAATCCCTCCAGTTTCATCATTTGTTACTTTCATAAGAGTATCAAATACGTACTTCTGTTGTTCATTCAACAGTGCAAGATTTGTTTGAATTAATTCTTTCAAAGTGTTGAGATCATACAGTTTTTCTCGATTCAACTCTTGGTTAAAAGCATCATGCATTGGACGATTGGGCGCGGCCAGGCCTAATTGAATTAATAGTTTGTTTGACATCATCAAGCACATGTCCTCAATTGAAATCAATGCTTCATTGTAAATTTCTTCACTGATTTGTATATTTGGATTTCCCATTCTATTTCGTATTTGATACAAAATATCATCACACATATAATCTTTGTACTTGATCCACAAATCAATTGGGTTTGATGGGAAGCATGTAGATATGATTAGAGAAAACAATGTTCGTATTTGATGAGCGTTTGATGATATTACAGCATCATTGAGAGTTTGATCCCAATGAGCGTCATTTTCTAGCAATTGCAAACGTTGACAGGCTTCTCTGTAAGATCCACACAATTCACCATCAACAGTTCGTAAATGTTGGAATGATGTTGGGCCACGTACATTGACTAATAGCAGTCGTAAATAAAAACATTCATCATTGCTTGGATGTACTGAATAAATTCGACCAATGGCATCGGTGGAATACACATCTGGGTATCCTGGAACTTGTTTTCCTTGTTTCCGTCGTATAAATTTCCTTGAGGATTGATTCCAAGTATTATATTTTGGCATTTCAGAATATAGCAATGTTTGTGCAAAGTCATCGTTTTGGCATGTCTCAAAAAAACTGGTTAATGTAGTAGATGGTGGCTGAGCAGCTCTTTGTACTGCGTTCTGTGCTGTAAAATACACTCTTTGTCCATTTTCTAAATGCACAGCTAAGTGAACAACGGAAGGGTGTCTCTCATGAATAGGAAAATAAAATATTCGCCATACTGCTTCATTACTACTAACATAGCGGCCCATTTGGTATTGGGTAACTTCATCATTGGAATTCTCTGCACCAATTCCAATCACAGCCATATCACTCCCTTGGGTTACATATTTGCAAATGTATTCAATAGATTTCACTGAAAGGCAAGATTCAACGTTGATGTGTGCTTTGAAGGTCTTTGATAAAATGGGTGAATATGGAACAATCCAACGATTATCTATTTCAATATCTTGTTGATTTAATTTGACAATTGTTGATCTTCCATTGTCTGCTGTCGATCGTCGACGATACAGTGGATAACCGTCATTACCAGTAATTGTTTCCGATATTAATGTCCGTGGATATCGTTTTGAATATTTACCATCCATCATACATGGTGAATTTTGATTAAGAGTTCCACAGGGACCATGTATCATATTTTTGATAACTACCTCATGCAATCCAGGATCTACTTGTACATCAGGGATTTCAGCTGATATCACTACATCAACTTCATTTGGCCTTATCTTTTCAACCAACCAAATCAAAATGTGTGCATGTGGCAATCCTCGTTTCTGCCACTCCACAGAATACATCCAGCAGCGTGTCTCACCAAACACATAATGTTTTACGATGAAATCCATTAAAGATTTCAATTTTTGTCTAAAGACTCTGGCTGTAATATCATGACGATCAATGGGTGATTGCCCAGGGAATAACTCCTGCTTGATTTCTATCCAGTGCGGATTGCATGTAAATGTGATAAACAAATCTGCTGTACCATAATGACGAACATACGACATGGCATCTTGAGCATATTCGTGCATATGTCGAGGGCTTCCGATGTATGTTGCTGGAAGAATGGTCATCCGACCAACATTCTGTGCATTTCCATCAGTATTAATCGCATCTCGAAGGTGAATATACTCTTCAGATCGGAGTTTGGTCTGATTCAACCTGATGAATGTTAATCTCTCCGTTTCAATTTTAATATACATGTCAACAATACATTTGTGATATAATCGCCGACATTTCAATATGTGATTGTCTTCATTTTCCCGAATCATTAGGCGGTATGAATAATAGTTCATTGAACTGACTTTTTTGTTAGTTTCAGAACCTGTAAACAGATTTTGTTTTAATAACATTGAAATATAAAATTAAAATACATAATATAGTGACTGAGATATTAACTAATATTTTAATTACCTGTAAAGGGATTTATCATTTTTATTGAGAAATCATAGCCATCTTCACCATGCCAAAATATAATGGGATATTACAGTGCATCATATGAGCGGTGTGTTTCCTTTATACGTTGTAATTGATCATTCCGACGATGTAAAACAATATCACGGGATTCCAAGTTTTCTCCAACTACAACGATAGCAACTTCATCAATAGTTGGTGCATTAAAACGTCTTGCATGCTGACCCGCAGGTTTTTATCAGCTCTGATTACAATTTTGTGATTATCTGATGGCATCAGATCCAGGGCAGTTTTAAACAATATAATCAATTGATTGTGTTCATGAAATAAGGTTTGTAATTGTTCTACAATAGACCTCTTTACTAAATTGTTATGTGCACAACGCAGATTAGTTTCTTGTGATGAATTGCCCATAAAATAAATTTGCAGGAATTTGTAGTTGCTATTTGACACTGGTAACAGTGAACCTGCTCTGTGATATATTTGGCCTTGTATCCGTAAATTTAAAAAAATGTTATGTTTGTACCAAACACTATAACATAAAATAAAATAAATAAGCAATGTGGGGTATAAATTTATGGATTGTCAGTGATCAAACTTAAATAATATTTGTTCTTTAAAATTATATGTCTTCTAATTAGTTGTAACTAATATCTATCACATCAAATATATTGGGTTTCAAAATAATAATAAATGTGTCGCTAAAACTGAATCACCAAATAATATGGGGACTAAGTGATGATTATGATCTTAATGATTAAGACATTGAAGATTAGTAACACATCTTAACTTAGGTGACAGAACATAAAATAATTATGTTTAACAGCTATAATACATACCTTGAAAGTTGGCATAAAATTTTCCCGAACTACGTTTGTTGATCCAAATGAAGTCATTTGAAAGCAATTGTTATATTGTTGGATATTTGTCAAAAAGTGTATGGAATCTGTTCCTATTCCTGAAACCAATGAGTACAATGGCTCTGGTGGTGGTTCCAATGGTATCAATTTCACTTTACCATTTGCGCAACACAATCCATTAGCTTCGTTTTTAAATTTCAATGCCTTACAACATGAGCAAACCGAGTTCATAGAACCAATAACACAACATTGGTAGTTACTGTAGTCAATTGACACATCGTAACTGAAAGCAGCTCGATTCAAACTGGCGCGATTATTAGTTGAATGTAGCGCTCGCGCTTCACGCGTTCGTGATATCCGAATTCTTTCACGTTCATTTCGGTCGTCACGTTCTTGTGCAGCATGATTAGATTGGTAATTAGCTTGCTTTGTAGCATTTCGGGTTCTTCTACCTAAATTGCTTCGTCTAATAGGAGGCATATCTATATTATAATAGTTTCGGAACGCGACATTAAATCCTCCAACCATGTATTCTGTGCTCCAACGCACACACGCACACTGTTTTGATAGATATGATTGAATTTGAACTTTGTATAACGGTAATAAAGTGCACATTGACTCTTTGACGTTACGAACATACCTACAACAATGAGTGCTTTAGCTGAGTGAGAGATAGCTAGTGTGAGATAGTGAGAGATAGATATAGATAGCTAGAGTGATAAAGCTCAAATTGACTCTACGTTTTAGTTAGAAAACGTTTGTATGGGAAAAAGAAAAAGGCTGTTTTTAGGGTTTTTCCAGCAATTATTCGAATTTTTCTCGACGTAAAATCCATCCATGGACTTCAACGAACATTTTAAAAAAAGAATTGCCCAAATTGGTCCAGGCGTTGTTGAGTTATGCGGTTACCAACACATTTTGCGATTCATTTTTATATTATAGATTATGCCTCGATTAGTAATAAATTTATATATAATTGGATACTGGCATCTTGCTTTATCTTTCACGCCAAAACCATGAGAAGAAATACCACACTGAATGCAAAAAAATCTAATCAGTCTTCTAATTGCACCGTAGGTGAAGGGGAAGGGGAAAGAAGGAAAAACAAAAAATAAAAGAGGCAGCGAGACGACAAGCGACTGTTCTGACTTGGTCGGCGAAAGCAAGTTGGAAGTCAATGGTGCAATTTGTCTAGGCACAAGAGCAGTGCCAGTTATATAAAGTCCCATTTTGCAGGAGAACTGTTTCAACTTGAGCAAAGCCATTTATTTTGGACTCAAGGTTCTACTACACAGGAAGATTTAACATCAATTTCGGAACTGTGGAGCCTACGACATAAATCATGATATTTCAGAAAAAATGGAAATCACCGTCGTTTTGAAATTCAAAGTTTATATAAACTTAACGACGATTCGTGGCAAATAAAACATTGCCTTACGACAGAATGTATTGACCACTTACACATGCTGAATTTTATAGCCTCGTGATAATGTATGTATGAGGTACAACGTGTGATACTAGACGCCAACCGCCGGAAAGTGCGAACGTAATTAATAAACAACCCTGTCGTCCGGTCACAACTCTAACTCATCATATTTGCCGTTTCCTCGGATTCATCACTTCGGTAAGAGGAAAGTTTTCCTTCGTTGCGCCTGTTTGACGATCTCAGTCAGTCAGCTTTGCCTACAGGGAACGCACCATTATTCATCGCAGGAAGGATGCGGGTACGATATCGTAAGAACACGATAGATCGCATAGTTTTTCATATCGTGACGCACCGCACTATCAAAGCAATTTTGAACCAATCTTTATATACTGTCATGCGAAATATTTTTGATGAACTTTTAGTGGGGAGAAATATACTGTCTCAAAATTATGATTTTTAGATTTATCGTTTTCTTTTAAACCGAAGATTTGTTAAACAGGATGTTTTGCAAACAAAATCACGACTGATATCAATGTACTCATTTTGAGTTATTGAATTAATTACAAGCTTTAGACGGCTTATCCACCGTCCTAAGATCTGTCAAATTCTGATAAGTTATTTTTTTTAATTTCATAAACAGTTCTCACATACTGAATGTTAATTTCCATTCCAACTAAATTTTGTGCATCAACCCCTTTTAAAAGAATGGCTTTTTTGATTGAATCGCTAACATTTTCTCTATTATTTACAGCGTACAAAATAATCATAACTTAAAACATTGCACACTGATAATTTAGTCATGGATTAATATCCAATTATTTATCCCCAGTTCAACTGTTAGTCTCCACTGACCTCCTTTTAAAAATTAATCAACACCAAATATATCTTTACATGCCTCGTTGGAAACAGCTGATTTACATAATTAATGTCAGACTTTGCTAATTACCTTTCGTTTCAGCCGCATAATCAATTAATCCCCATTTCCTCAACTAAATCAAAAAATAATTGATCAGTCAATATAAAATTTTCGATTAAGAGTCAAATTAAACGTTTTGAATTTAAAGAAAATTTCGTAAACTGTTCACTTAATAATGCAAAAAGTTCATTTCCTTCTTACATTGGCGTTAGGAGGATAACAAAGATTCTTGACTGTTAAAAGATTTGTCCGTTTGTAAACGAGAATTGATAACTTACTGAGACTTGTTAATATATTTCTCGTAATTTCTGTATACAAGAAATTAAAGAGTAATTTAATAAAATATAATATAAAATGGTTCTTGGCTATATGTGATCGAGGTGAGTTGCCTTCGACTTCCATGTCACAAAGCACTCGTACGAAACGTTACGAAATGCGCAGTTACGAAATACTTGACGGAAATTTAAATAATTGTGTGCAAGTCGTGATGGTTTGCCTTCCCTAACAGAATCACAGGCAGAAAACAGTTTATTCACATGCAAAATGTCAACCTGTAGCATTTACTTACAGCACCTTATCCATTGGCTTTATTTAGGTCGAGGCAGGATCAGTAATGTAAATTCATTTTACCCAAGAACTGCTCCACAAATCTAGAAAATTTCATAACCATTCAGGACTTGTTGTTTCTAAGGTTCAGGACAGGAATGTTACCAGGCTAGGAACGTTTCTAAAGTTTCTGAGTACTAAAATGAATCAGAAACCCAAGCTTTTGGCACATGAAATTTCTAAATCTGTGTCCACAAAACAGTGCCTTGAATCATCACGAATTATAATTAATATTCTGCCACTGAAAATCGGAAGACCGTAGGTTCTACTCTCGAAAGTGATGGGTTTTCGATGTCGGCGATGTAGGTGCAATAAATGATGCCTGGATAAGAATTCTTATAGATCGGTGGCTTAGGTCTTGGTAGTGACGGGAATGTGAATTAATACAGCTTCAGAATCCTAGACCTGCAGCCGGAATCTAGAGAAGTTCATAACCGACCGCCGGAAATGGTTCTACGTTCTCCGAGAGCCAATGTGAATCATGGGCAAATGCAAAATAGCTTTAGAAGCTATAAGCTCGAGATGCTTTATTGCTGATGAAATTTTAGACTCCACAAGTTTATCTTCGTCCAAAAACATTTTCTACGTGTAACATATTACTACGAATTACTATTTCTAATCTTGAAAATGATATTTTTTACACGAAATTGTAAAATAATATAAGCTCATCAAACGGAATCCAAGAATGTAGTACACGACACACACATCTAAATGGAATATCTGAAGACTTAGTTTGCAACCCACTGAAGGAGCACATATAAACCAGTTGTGATCTTGATTTCGTCATTGCGTGAACTTGAGAGTGTAATAAAGGCATTCACTTCGTACGTTCAGATGAGGAAGTTTAACGGACAAAGACTCTTGTCTGCTAAAAGAACTGTCATTCGTAAGCGAGAATTGTTAGCATAGACTTGTTAATTTATTTCATATCATTGTTATATATAACAAATAAATTAATGATTTAATAAAAGCACCAAAGCAAAAACACGAAAGAATTTTTCATTCGAATATATTCCCGGTTGCGCGTGTAAAAAGAGATAAGTCAAAATAAGTCCAGAATGAGTATGCAAGGACATTGCTTTCCCAAGATACCTTCATTGTGTATAGAGGGATAAGTGACATTTCAACTTTGCCATTAAACTTTAATGGTACAATTCTGACACACTAATTTTGAACATAAACATGACCTATTCTCTTTTATGTGCAAGCCAGCCGATTTATACAAGGCAGAATTAAAAAAACTAAATAGTAAAAAATGTACACATAACTCGAATTCCAGTTGTTTATACAACAAATCTAACAAGCGATGTCATATGAAACCACAATTCACCGCCTTCCACCGTTGCAGCTCGCTCGTGTACACCTCTTTTTGGATTTGGAGGGCAAAATGAAATTCATGTCCGATGCTCGTAGGAGCGCCGGGCTGCCTAGGCGGGCAACTAGAGCGCGCAATATAACATGCCTGCGTTGCATGAAACGTTACACAGCTTTTTTACCAAGCAATTTACTGCCTACTCACCGATTTCAAAGGCGATTCCCAAATCGGAACTCTTAATCGAAAATTTTATATTGACTGATCAATTATTTTTTGATTTAGTTGAGGAAATGGGGGTTAATTGATTATGCGGCTGAAACAAAAGGTAATTAGCAAAGTCTGACAATAATTATGTAAATCAGCTGTTTCCAACGAGGCATGTAAAGATACATTTGGTGTTGATTAATTTTTAAAAGGAGGTCAGTGGAGACTAACAGTAGAACTGGGGATAAATAATTGGATATTAATCCATGACTAAATTATCAGTGTGCAATGTTTTAAGTTATGATTATTGTGTACGCTGTAAATAATAGAGAAAATGTTAGAGATTCAATGAAAAAAGCCATTATTTGAAAAGGGGTTGATGCACAAAATGTATTGGGAATCCCTTATCTAAATTAACATTAATCGGAAATCAGTCCCCTGGGGGCAACAATTATTCGGTTGCTAGCGCATCCATGAAAGAATAGTCACGTCGCGGAAGAATTTTTTAAATAAATTTCCGGGTCACGAAATATCATTGCTATTTCTCATCCAAGTACTTGCAAGAACCTTTTTCCACGGCATACATTTCTTGAAGGAACTAGGATTTTATTCTATAACCGATAAATGACTAACAAATACTCGTTGCTAGTACTCCGATGGTCAATGAATTACACGCCATCCAGACCTTTACACCCGAACACACGAGGGAAGACTTACTCAACGCGTAAGGTGTTCGTCCAAACTGTGACCTTGACGTCGTAGTTAAAAGATATTAAGTAACGCCTCTTCCATTCAGAGTCAGCCAGACGCATTCTTCCTGTTTCCTCCCTCACTTTTGTTTTTGACAGACGCTGCTCTAGAGCAATAGCTGTTGCCACTGCGAAGACTCTGACTGACAGGTTCTAGTGTTCGGGTCCCAATGGTGGCGGATTTGTGTTACTCTATACACAGTTATGGTGGATTCAGCCACTGAATGGAAGAGACATCCAGTGGCCGGCTGCTCTGTAGTTTTCTCCCATAAATGCCATGCGAAAGCCGGAGTAGCACCCCAACAAAATGAACTGCATGTGATCTTTCCTTCATCGTTCTTGTTTTATTCTCTCCAATTGCACACAAAAACACACACACACACCACTTACAATTTAATTTGTACTACCCGACTGCACATTGGAGCTTAGAACTTGAGAGCGTAGGCTTCCGCGGTCGGAGTCAGTATTCACTAGGCTGTCCGGGTGACGCCGCGTCCATGGCGAATGTAACGAAAATAGCTTAGAACTTACTCCGGCTAGGCCAGGGTCTTGCTGGCGTCAAGAAGGGGAGATCCCGCAAGATGACGGATAGGTGGTGCTGGAACTCATGTTTCAACGGAGATGATTATCGCCATCTCCTGAAATGTATGTTTCGCTCAACTTATGGAACGAAGACCACGTCAGTCGTCCAGATGGCCGAGATCGTTAAATCAGTAGTGCCGTAGCGATCTAGGATTGAAGGATCGCGGGTTTGAGTCCCGCCTCGGAGACGGTTGAATTTTTTTCATCATTTAACACCAGTTATCACCATATTTCATCTTCACAGTTACAGGAACGTTCAATCCAAAAGAGGTTGCTAATGACCTAGATGTTGATGTGACGTTAAATAACAAAACAAAAAAGGCCTTATCCGTTCACAAAAAACCTTTGCGTTAGTTTCTGTGATAAAAAACAACAAAACAAATGGAGATTTATTTATCACTATATTTCCCAAGTTCCAATCCATTTTCATATTTCTTTCTCTGTACTGATTTTGACGGCAACGTATGAGTGCCTTTCCTACCTCATTTTTTTCGTTTATTTTGCACCACAAAACCCCTTGAATTCATAAATCAATAATTCGCTATAAAGGCTCAAATCACTTTCATTCTGTTCAACGTAAAATTTTTTGACCATCATTCGAAGAGCAATTACGAGGGAAGGAATTGCCACATAATTGAACCATCTTGCTTTAAGTGCTAAAACGCAGATGGAAGGCTTTGGTGAAGAAATTTAATTTTGCTAACTGCCCGAGCGGCATCACAAAGGAAACTATATCATCTACAGCGAGAAAAATGAAAGGAGAGAGACAGGTTCACAAAAGGGCACTTACATACACATACACACACACACACACACACATCTACATACACACACAAAATGATGTGGGTTAATCCATAAAGGTGATAGAGGAGTACACGATAAAATAGATAATCGCTACATTAGCTTAGAAAGAGGAATGTAACTGGATGAACGAGGAGATGGGGAGAGTCGTTACTAACTCAATAGAGGATCTGTACTCAAAATTCATACTTTTTAAAATGTTTATATTTATCAAATCAACTTGGCTTCACGCGTGAAAAAGGAGCCTTTAAATGTTAATGAATATTTAAATACGAGTACATCTCTTCATTCTGTTGGTAAATGTTAGTAAATATGTTTCATTCAAAATCGTTTACGTCAAAATAATGTTATAAAAAGTAATTCTTGTAAACTTTTTTAAATTAGAGAAATAATGTTATCACTAAATCAGTAATTATATGTTTGTCTGAAACAAAGTGCGTAACTGTTTTGTTTATTTAAATACGTTTTAGGCTTTTTACTGTAAAACATAGGCTTTAATATCACTGTAACAAAACAAATAAAATATACGTAAATTAAACTATTTCATATGTTTAAAACAATCTTTTACAAATGATAAATTTAAGTAATGAATTCTTTTCTATCTTATCCATTATGCCTATATTTCTAAACACATGACCTATTTTACATTTGCGTGAAGCAAATAATTCATATTTAAATGAACTCTATGTGTTAGAACCTACAGCTTTTACAAACAATTGCAACTTATTTCCCAAGTTCCAGTTAGCTCGTAGTTCTGCGTGTGCAAACCGGGCTTTATTAAAAGACTGAGAGCTCCGCTTTAAAACTACTCATGGAAATTTCAGAAAATTCTATCAGGAAACGAGTTTCTTTCTTGTTAAAAACAGTACGCTGAGTGTTTTAATAAACGCACTTGGAAAGAAATGATGTTTCCAAACTTTCCTTATAAACTCTCAAGTACGTAGTTAGTTGAATTTTAAGTGCTTGTCGACGTACATTAAGAAAATGTGAAATTTGAAGAAATACCAAGCATATCGAAAGAAAATGTCAGCGCAGAGAGCGGTGCAAAACATTTTAAGAATAATATATATTTCGAAAAATAAAGCAATCGGAAAATATTAAAATAAAGGAAAAGATGCATAAATAAAGTACATTCATCAATTTTAAAATCCGTTTTAAAATAATAGCGTCTATGATTTCATAATATACTATATAAAGCGATTTATGCCCTTGAAAATAAATATTTTTAATATTTCCAAGAAACAAAACAAAAATATTTGTAAAATCAGATGAAAGGATTTATGTTGCTAGCTTAGTAGGTTACATACTCACGCAAGTCTAGGGCGCCAAGTGCCGTTGGTGCGTTAAATCTCAGTGGCATCATATACGCCGTAGATGGCTATTCTAAATGGCATCTCAAAAACATTGACTTCCCAACTTTTTGATAAACATGTTATGCCAAAAATTCGATTATACTTATGTTAAATGTACATGTACAAAGGTCGCCTTGGATTTGGGATTAAAATCAATATTTTCTGAACAGCGATAGCACGTAGATGGTTTAACAGCGTCTGTGTAGTAGAGATGTGTCCTTAACAGATAAACTGTTATGTTACAACAGTTAACGCTTCGAAACTGTGAGGAGAAATAGTTATTTAATTTATTCTATATTGACTGTTATTAGTAATCATTCATAGTATTCCAAAATGTGCGAATTGGATCGGTACGGCATGGCAGTTTTTGTGTGGGTTGCGCGCTATAGGACGGGCGGCACGGAGACATTGCTCCGTGTCTCGTTTTGTGCGCGACAACTTCATAGTTTAATTAAAGAAGCAAACGCATTGGGTTTCATTTTTAGTAGCAAAAGAAGGAAATTAGTCAAGGAATCGAAGAGAGTCAAAATTATCTAATCTTCTAAACAGAACAATAACGACAAAGGGGGAATATCACATACCAGGAATTTCACATTTCATATATCGCGACCTGGAGGAAAATGAAAACATATTTCAGTTCTTTTGGATGTATCACGATAAATTTGAAGTTAAATTGGATATTTTGAAAAATATACGATATAAATAAATATGTTGGTAACACAATTAAATAGAACTAAGGGAGGCACTCATAATTGCATAACTTTATTTAAAAGCTTACGAAAATAATTGGCATTATAATTTACGCAATACACACAAAACTTATATTGATTAATAAATTAAGGAATCATTCCAAAGCATGGCATAATGTATTCACCGTGCCCAAATGAACCAAGTTTCACCAATACTTCACAGCTTCTTATGAAAACCTATAAATTTAAATTTGGCAATTTTTTTTCTGCCTGGTTCATATAGTTTAGCTAATCAGTTAAATTACACTTACCAACAAGGTAATACATTAAATAAAACTTAATATCACGCTGTAAAACTCTGGATAATTCTGTATCAACATAATTAAATTGGACGCATGCATGATTGCTCCACACGACTCACATAATCTAAAAGAAACGGTGCAATGGCCGTTCGCACCACGTCGATGACTTCATCTGTACGTCGATATGTCAAGATGATGTTTCCTTTGAACTTTTTGCAAATTACCGTTCGTGCCAGCCTAGTGCGCGCACCCTTACGAAAATCAATGTAATCAACTAAAAAATCTCGTCCGTTCGTACCGTACCGACGCAGTACGCGCTCGGCCTATTGGGAAAATACTGAACAAAAAGATATCCTAACAACCATTTTGAGGGCTATTAATTTCACTGCAGCCAATCAGTGCGTAATTAGCAAGTGTTATTTCTTAATTCAAATTACAGATTTATTAATAAGTCATTATTACACACCATATTCCACAATATTTTATGAAGTATTATTATTTGTCTACTATAAAAAGTTTGTCCTTTAACTTATATACAGTAACCCCAACTTATAATCCTAGTAACCCCCTTCATTGTGTGTCCTCCGCGATGGTGTAAAGGTTAGCCTATTGTACTGGTATACCATAGTTCGCGGGTTCAAACGCGATAGAAGCCGTGGATGTTTAAGGGCGAAAAAATCCTTCGTACGCCTTCCTTCGGAAGGGAAGTAAAGCCGACTGTCCCATGTTAGTAGATTTACTTGCATGTAAAAGATCCTCAAGCCTAAATGACGCCTCTGAGTTAAACTCAAAATCGCCTGTCTCTCGCCCAAGAAATATCATCATCTTCCTCTGGTAGTTGGTGAAAGAAGCGCAGCGAAATTTGCGTGGTCAGACGGAAGAGCGGGCCTGGTGGCCCAAGTCTCGCCACGTAAAATAAGGCTTCAATTCAATTCCGTTGTATGCATCCATTACGGTGCATGCCACGATCGGGAAGGTGACTTGAGAGACCGCTAAAAGTCTCCTTATAAAAACACAGTCGCTCATCTAACGTACTATTACATTCAATACCTTGCGTATTAATTATTATCATCTTCAAAACATGGCTGTAGACGTATATTAATAGAGCCCGTTTAATGTACTATTAATATGATTTGTACCCTTTTCCGTGATTGATATCCTTGTGAATGAAACCCCCCTACATGTCTCAAGGAGGAATCACTTCTGGCTGTACCTACTTGTTTGTGCAACGTGTAAAAACTCTTTCATTCATGTCAATGTTATATTACACGCTGATCAGGAAAATTTCGTGTCACAACGTAAATTCCGTATGTATTTTAGCGTTTCAATAGCAAAACACCACGCTACAATTTTTTAAACGAGGGCCGTTTGTTTTATGATTTCAATATCGATGACGCTTCAATTGAGGAGCGTCCGATCTTGACACGCCATACATCGCCTGGTAATTTTCACCCACCGGCGGTATACTTAATTCCGCACCGGCGAATATTTCACCGCCGCCCCCGGGAGATTAATGGCGCGGGCGCGGGGGGGGGGGGTACGGGGGGCTATTTTTCAGCATCGGCGGCTGCGCAGCGATCGCGGAGCGGAGCTCTACCGAGGGAGCGTTCGCGATCCGCAGCTCCTGCCTTCGTTTTCAATAAAACACGAAATGGGTAGAACGCTAAAGGCCCGTTCGCAATGCAAACGTAAACGTAAGCATAGTGCATAGACATAAACATTAACATAAGCGATAGACGCAAGTATTCACAATGCCTAACATAAACGTAAGCAAAATAAGTTTCATTTGGCTGTGAGACTTTCTGGTTGGATGTGAGAATAGATTTCAAGATGTCGACTGTGTCTATGTCCCATATTGCTTTAGTTCTTCTGTCGACTTCCCTCCGATTTCGTTTCTCGATTTTGAGTTACCGTTCTGTGATTGGTTCATTTCTTATGTCTTACGTAAGCATAAGCACAGAAGCTTGAAGCTTTCAAGCTTTTAAGTTAACGTCTTACATGTTATTCTTATGCGAACGCATTGTGAATGAGTCCGCTTATGGACGTAGTCCTAACATTTATTTTAACGCCATGGTTACTCCAGAACTCTCGAGATTCAAATTAATTTCGAATGCAACATTATTATTGTTTTATAAGAACATAGTAAACGACTGTTATAGCAAGATATGGTGCGTTAAGTATTCATTTCTGATTTGCGTCTTCATGGGGATGTTCTTAAATTTATTATTAATGAAGAGATACATCAATTCGATTCAACGACGCCTAATTTTACTGGTGCCATCAGACTTGCTCTTCCGCCTGACAAGATAAATTTCGATAAGTTCCTTTAGCCATCTAGCAGCGAAATGTGTCACTTGCCATGTAGCAGCGAAAAGAGGAAAAATGAATAGAATTTAGCTCGTAGGCTTCTTTTAGAATCGAGGGTCTTTTACAGAACCAGTCGGAATTATTATCCATACGAAGGAAGGCATACAAAAGATTTTTTACGCCTTTAAAAATCTACGGCTTTGATACCCTCAAACTCCGGTATAACAGTCCGAGTTCTTTAAAGAGTTACTTTACTGGTGAAACTCATGGTGATAGTACAGCTCATACAATGCACCAACTAAGTCTCTCTGCAGCGGCAACTAGCTGGTGCGAGTGCTAGCCTCAGAAATTATGTTGGCTGCACGAGCTGCAGCTTGCAATACAGGAAAACGTAAATTCCGTACTCACTACAATCGTAATAGATGCTGGAGCTGTTGTCCATTTCATTTGTTTTTCGGTCATCTGGTTGCTACCTAAATGCAATTCGTAATAGAAGACCATGATTCGGCTCTGTGTGGAGAAACTATCCTGGCACACCGCATTTTATGTATTATTCAAGACGTTACGTAGTGATAAATTACTAAAGATATCGTCTGGTATCAATAATTTTAATCAACTTATGATCATTTCGATCGCGTTGCGATCATCATCAGAGCTAAAATGTAATACAAATATTATTAAATACAAATATTATACAAATATTATTAAATACAAATATTGTTAACCGGTTGTAGGTAACAGGTTATTGTATGCAAGATTCGTAAGCAAACTGGGTCGTACATACCTTGCAGCTTCTGGGCCGAAAACAAAGTTCTGCGAATTTTTGAGCGTGCGTCTTGTTTAAGAACACAGCCGGTCGGTAGCTGGGAGGGGACGGGAAGAGGGGTGAGGTGCGGGTGTAGGGTCGTAAACCGCGGGGGTGCTGGTGGGGGCTTGAGAGACGGTCGGGCGAGCGAAGGTCAGTGGAGTAGGGAGGGCTGGGGGTGGGCTAGGGGTGTACACTTTGTGCTAATTTTAGCAGCGGTGACGAGAGTTCAGGTATTTGCTGGTTGAGACATGTCATGTTCTGTTTTTTGAGCACGTTGTGTATGTGTATGGTTTCTAATTTTATTCTGTTCCAGTACCTGTTTTCAATTTCTAGAATTCGGAAATTTGTGTGTTTGTCAAATGTGTGTTTGTTTAAATTTAGGTTATCCGCAAAGTGTGAGACTGTGGTAGTGTTATTTTTCCATGCTTGTTCGTGTTCTTTGATTCTCTGTGTGAATTTACGGCCTGTTTGTCCTATGTATATGGCATTGCAATTGTTGCACGTGAGAGCATAGACTCCGCATAAGGATGTAGGTGGGATTGGGTCTTTAGTGTTCGATAGTGTTTTGTATAATGTATGAGTATTGTTGAAAGAAGTTTTTAGACCGAATTTATTGAGTGTGGAGGCTATTTTAAGAGAAAGGGGTCCTACATAAGGGATTGTGTGGTACGTGGCTGTAGTGCTTCTGTCAATTGGTGTGAGGGTAGTGTGTTTGCGGATATTGAGTGTATTTGTTTTTTTGGCTATTAATTTGTCAATCATGTTGCAGTCGTATCCATTCATTTTGGCTATATGTTTTATGGTGTTTATTTCCTTTTTTGTGTTTTCTGGGGACATAGGTATGGAAATTAATCGATGCACCATCGCATGGAAGGCTGCGTGTTTGTGTGTGTGGGGGTGTTGTGAAGTGTTTATGATTGTGTCCGTGTGTGTGGGTTTTCTGAATATGTTAAATTCATGATGGTCCTGTGCTAGTGTGATGGTGAGATCAAGGAAGTTTAAAGATTTTTGTTCATTTTCTATCTCCGTGGTGAATTTTATGTTGGGGTGTAGGGAGTTGATGTACTGTGTAAAAATATAAAGTTGTCTGGTGGTGCCTGTCCATAGTGCTAACACGTCGTCTACGTATCTGTGCCAGTACATGAGACTTTTAGAAGTGGATGACCAGAAGTAAACAATGTGTTTTCCCAGTTGTCCATAAATATGTCAGCTAATAAAGCCAATGCCAATTATAACAAAAATATGCCAATTAATAACGTTACGTAGTATAATATTGCAACTTCTGCCTTGCTGCATCCTACCCTTTCTTAAAAACGTAACCAAACGAAGAGGGGTTCGAAAAAATACACGTGATTGATTTTGGACAAATAAAACACTTTAATGAAACATTTTGGCACTTTTGGCAATAATGACACTTTTAAAGTTGATTTGAATGTATTTTGTTCTATAATTTTAAAAAATTAAAAAAAAAACAAAATATATGTTTTGGCAGGAATTTGACTTAACACTCGCGCCTTTATCACATGCAACTATACATATGCTAACGTGTGTATACAGGTAGACAAGGAAGACGAACGAGTAAACACATTTGTTTTAAAAAGCAGTTTTTCAACATTAGGGTTCCCCAAAATTATAATTTTTATCAAAATTTCCACATCAGTATTTTGCTGTGGACTTAGACCAATATTGTGTTTTACGTATTCACATAGCGAATCATGAATTCTGTACTCTTATTTCTCGCTTAAGAAGCCGCGATAGAGTGGGACCCGACAGCTAGTATGTTTTTAAATAAAAAATAAGCATATTCTGTTAACTTGAAAATAAACTACATTAATTGACTCGTTTATCCAAAGTTACTAAGGAGAGACGCAGTGACAAATTCGGATGGAATGGTCGTGGGTTCGAACCCCAACTTGGATATGGAGGCTTTTGTGTATACTTGCCACGTGTATGCATTTGAAAAAGGTATTCATTCATTCTTCATCTGAGTTATAAAAATAATTGTCTGAAAAACATCACGCCGGGGCAAGCAGATGTGTAATCAAAAGCCATAGTGATAATTAGAAACAAAATAGTATGAAAATGTAAATTGTTGAATATAATTTTAGTTATTTAAAATGGTAAATTAACAACGAAGAAAGAGCTTCTGATCTCTATGGGCCTCCATAAAATCCTGTAAGCTCTATGACCTCATTCCATCAGGCACATCAACTTAACAGCCCTGAAGCAACTTCACGACTAGGACAGAATGCCTTATAGCCCCGAATGAACTGCCGGAGCATAACGAGGTTACCCTCCTCTGGGTGCCAAGCCATCGCTGACGGCCAACGACAGAGCTGATAAACTCGGCAGAGGAGAGAGCAAAAACACCTTGGCCCAGTGCCTGCTGCGAGCGTATCAATCTGCAACATCCAGCGGGAGATGGATTGGTCCAAGGTACAGAAACACTGAATATCGTATCCGGGAACAATGTTTGGTAGCGATTTATAACAGTTTCACTACAGGTGCCACGTACGTATAATTAATTTTTACCCACTTAACTGACGTTATTTCCAAACCGAGTCAACCCTCGCGCAGGTGACGTAATTTGAAAATTCTGAAATACAAGAAAAAGAGAAATAATGAATAATCTCATATCTATTACCTCTAACCGCTCTCCTCAAACCAATACATAGATGCCAATAACAACAGGCACTCCAGTCTGTATCATCTGGATGCAGCCAGAATACATTTCGCAGAGCGATCCACCTCTGCGGCGTCCCTCAATTGTTTTAGAACCTGACAAAAATAATTATCTACTCACCCGAACAAAACGTATTATAGTCGATATTTTGACTAGTAGTTCACTTACAAACCATACCTTAATCGCCTATGCTACACGACTGTTCAATTGATTAGCGATTCCGGACGCGGCAAGTGCTAAGGTCATTAGTTCCGTAGGGCATGGGCATGTAGGGTGTAGGGCATGTTTTTCCTTAGGAGGTGGAGGTGATCTTCCCCAAGTGGATGGCGAAATCCGGCGCCGACCTATCGTAGGTTAGATGGGTTTTCCCAACCAGGTCTCTCCCATCAGCGGGGCACCAACCCGAGCATGAGATGTTCCAAGCACCTGAGTGGTCCCCCAGCATGTGTGGTAGTGTAGTGCTTGTAAATGTAAGGGGCGAGGATAGGACAAGGAAGAGGTGGTGCCTGGCGGTGCATTTGCCTGGTGTTGATCGGAGAAACCACAGAAAACTATCGATCAGAACAGCCGGCCGCTTGAACTGTCCTCCAGACAGCTGAATTTGATCTAGCTATGGAGCTAGTGACGAAATTCTTGTCACTGTCGGAAAATCGAACACTAGGACATCCCTGACTGAGGTATTGCAGTGATATCAGTTGATTCTGTGAGCCATATTTGCCAGTTATATATTACACGAAAGATAGTCTAAATTATTCACATTTCTGAAAAACTGTACTTTATTTTATTTGAAGATGTCTATGAAAAACATATCATTAGGAAAAGAAACTCCACTTACGATATTGTAGATGTAGGAAGACGACGCAAAAAATTGTAACTTTGCAATTTTTACAATTATAGAGAGTTCCATGAAACGTAGACCTGCATGAATTTATCCACAAAAATATTAAAGAAAATATTTCGAGTGATTTTTGACAAAATTTTGAAAATTGCAAAAAGACTTCATTTGAAGTATTCCCCATGTAACGAAGGGAAGTCAGATAATTTTTACGAAAATTCTGTTTATGATTTAATCGCTACCTTTCTATATACATGGACAGAGAACCTACACATACAGACACCCTGATAGACGTTTCATCCAATTTATAAACCAATAAACGTTTAAACCAATTTTTCACTACCAAGAACTGATACAACATAAATTATGACAGCATAATGTGATGAAGGAAAGTATTGCATATAGGAATAAGAATTATTCCCTTTTATAAAAGAAATAAATTACAGTAAAGTTACAAAAGTTAGAAATAATTCAAAAAAGATACTGTTCGTAGAACCAGTTGTTGCTTTATAAAGAACCCACGAAATGAGTTCTTCTGTTGCAAATCCTCCACTTTTCTCTGCTGCATTATATTATTTTCTCTATGCAACATAAGTACCAAGCGTTAAAGCAAAAATTATATAAATACAAATACCATTACGAGGAGTAACCAATAATGTATACCAATTCATTATCTTTATTTTATATTTGTCTATTTATATTTTATCTATTTTATTAACATTAAGTTAAATGAATTATCGAAACGATCGTTGCTACAAAATCTGATAACCCAAAAGTTTGTCTGCTGTGTATTAGAAAGTATTAATACAATAGTCATGCCCTTGTAATTACCAAACCTTCCCTCTTCTCTCCCATCAAGAGTATTGGGAGCTCAAGAAAATGTAACACGGACAGTTATTAAGAGAGCCGTTGATGTGGCGGTCTCTGGAGACAAATATGGAAGACATAAACTGTTGGTAGGGGTTAAACGCTGAGGTAGGGCAAATATTAAAATACTCAACAAATACAACACATGTGGTGAAGGTAGTGATATTGGTCAACTTTACAGTGATCAAGCTTTAAACAGAGTAAATAAATCGATAAATGGTTTATTAAGTTAATAAATTGATAGTTGAATAAATAAGTAAATAAAATCAAATAAACAATTCATTTGTGGTTCGCGGCAGTATATGTGTAAGTTAAAAATAGCCAATTTTACGAGAAAGGTTCAAAGTTTCAAATGAGGCACAGTTCTTGCTATTTCTTAACTGTTGGGTTAAAATCGATGCACCAAATCTTTGATACGCACACATTTTTTTAAAATAAAGCACAGGATTCTAAAATATCAGAATTTTGAGTTTTTAGCCAATGCGAAAACAACAAATAATTGATCCTTCTACTTAAAGTTCTTGGGAAAACAACAAATGGACCAAGCGAGCGTTTAACTCATTGCAGGGCCACCAGGGGCGGGGCGAGTGCCGACCGATCGTCGTATTTCACGGGTGGCGACCGGCGATTATTTACGAGCCTCCCCTCCCTGCCCCTTCCCCCACCCCTGCAACCGTCACGGTGCGCGCGGGCGTGCATCGTCTAGGAGGCCGTGATGGCGCGCGAATTAAATTTCAGCGCCAGCGCCAGCCCCATAAATTCCTCGCGCGGGATGAAGGCTACCGTCGCCGCTGCCCGCCGCCCCGCCGCCGCGCAGCCGTCGCGAATGCGAGCAGTTTTCCTGGTATATTGTTTTTTGCCCGACTGCGAAACACAAGAGAATAATGTGTTTTGCTGTCGTGTTTCTTTGTATGATTCCAATGGGTTCAGTGATTAAACAAGGGCATTAAAACAAAGGCTAAAATAGCGTTTAGTAATGGGAATTGATGTAAGTTACATTATCACTCTATTAAGCTGGGACTACAGCCCAATGAGAATGTCTTTCGAGAAAGTAGTGCTTGGAATAATTATTACAAATTCTAATATTAAATGCATTTGTTCGAAGAAAATATCCTTCAAAATTTGTGGTGCATTAACAAAGTATTTTGTTTTTTAATAACCTTAAGTTCTATAAGATTTAAGATCTTTAAATATTATATTCTATAACATTGTCTGTCATTGTTTGGTATGGCATCTTTGATTAATATGTATGTACTTACAGTTTGGTCTCAAATTCAAACAATTTTCAATAGGGAAACAGGATATTGTTTCACGATCTTACCTGAAAAAGATGGAAACAAATATAAGTATGTGCATTTTTCTTTATAAGATTTAACAGAAAAAATGAAAATTTACAGAAGAAAACGTGACTTGAATAATATACAATATATTTGTAAATGAAAATGTGTTATAATTAATCCTAATAGACAAACAGAATAACTATTTTTTAACGTTTTAAGATTCAGATATTTATTCCAAAATACGTTTCATAATTCATATGCATTATTCACGATAGATGCAATTTCACTTCTTTTAGAACGAGAAAAGAGCAAAGAAGACGATCTCTAGATATCTTAAACGCATAACAGTACTTTATATTAGATATAATTCCTCACTAGCATCTTTAGTAAGTGAGATTGATGTTGGGAAGTGATAATTTGTCCATGCAACTATTTAATTCGGCCTCCCAGATGACAAATCTGTCTATAACATTAAATGCTGTTGCATTAAATGCAGTATATTATATTACTATCTCAATGTTATGAACCTTTTTATTACTCGTAGTAGAACACTATTTCACTATTTCGCATCGCTACATTTAATGATCACCTCATTCGTTATAGCGAATATAAAGTCTAATACGCTTCTGATTTACATTGGGACTCAGAGTGCGTAAAACTATTTCCGTCATGTCATACATGAATTTTTCTAGGTTCCGGCCTGAAGTCTAAAAATTGTAGAGCACAATTAATTTACATTTCTGTCCGGGCTACGTTCTTAATAGCGCAGAGGGATGCTTCTAGAAAACCATGGAAAGGATCGATCAGTGCAAACGAACTCAAGAGTTCCCATCTCGCTAACTTACGATTCAGCTACGTAGCTGACATCGAATATCCTTCACCACCCAGTCTCCAACGTCTGAGTGCCAAGTTGCCAACTATCTGTCTGTACTGGCAAAAGCCTCTTACGGGACCGAGGTCTATCAGGGGCGTCTCGGCTTTGCAGCCGTGGGTTAAGGGGTACATGTGGTTAGCACATAGTCATTCCCACGCCGTATTGTGATATTCTCAACCTGAGAAATGAGCTTTTTCATCATCACAAACCAACAGATACTGGGAAATTTGTTGTAAAGCGCACATTATAATCTGATCCGGCCGGGGTTTCCAACTGCCTAAGCAAATTCACCAGGTTCTTACTAATTAGGCTATGTGAAAAAAGACACACTTTTCGGTGGGAAAGTATTTCTTCGAAGAAGGTAAGTCGGTCTTTTTATTGAGACGGTTCATGAGTGTTTAAAGAGATCGAGCAACCGATCCACATATCAGTCAGAGAATGTGGAAACATTCTCGTCCTATCGATTACGAACTGCTCTAGATTTCGACTAGAGAGTCTAGAGCTACATAAAGTCGCATTCTCGTCAATGCTCACCCTAAATACGTCAAACAGCAAGAGCAACAATCATACTGCACTAGGGCTATGCGTTCGAATTGCCAGGAAGGCATGGATTGTTGTAGTGAATGTGACGAGGGAGGTAAAAAATAAACACATACGTCATTGACGAGTGTCGTACTCATTTCTGAACCCATTTTTGAAAACGTAATATGCATTAATGTCCAACATTTCCCTGAACATGTGATCACATTGGTGCTTTGTGTTCGTCATTCTCTGTATGGCAGAGGGAGGTGATCATGAAATGTAAAAAAGCTGGGATATGATTTACTGCGAATGGGGTTTCAGATGGGATATCTGCTAGTGTTAGAAAACAACTAAGCCTCAACTAGACTGTAAACTATACCTTCGTATTCGAACACGTAACCTTTTCCTCTGTCTAGGAGACTACTATTTCAAGACCCGGTTCCACGGACCACAATGTATCTTATTCAATCATTGATTAATTAGTTTCCGGGTGAACGGCTAAGGTCATTACACCCGCAATGTTTTATTGAGGGATGTGAGCGGTGATCATCTATAGCAGGATGGTGAGATTCGCCGCCGACCTACACGACGGATTGCAGGGTATTCCCCAATCAGGTATATCCCTCAGTGGGACACAAGTTTAAAGCTCCCTATCGGTCTCCTGACATGAGCGATAATGTAATGCGTGTGCTTTTAAGTGATGTAAGTACGGGGGAAGAGAATAGGTCAAGGAGGAAGGAAATATCGCGGGCCATCCGTGTCCCGCTTGTTAGGGTACTGTTCCGGTACTCGCCTGGTGCTGATCAGAGAAACCACGGAAAACTATCGATCAGAGAAGTCTACCGCTAGAATGTTCCTTCAGACAGCGACTGAATTTAACCTAGCTTATTGCTAGGGTTACAACCATTGCGTGCGCGATTGTTAGCTGACAATACTCGAAAAGAAATTCAAGGAACATTCAATCCTCGCTTTTCTTTCGGAATATTCGAATATTTCGTCTGTATGTGAGCTGCACGATATATCCAGGAATCCAAGTGACATTACAATCTATGAATAGGAGTAAACCCCTACGCGTAATGAAAGCAAGTAGCACAAATGGCAATATTCGTTGTGTTTTGCTGACAGATCTGCACAAGAAAAGAAACATGAAACTCGCACATAATTTCTTGTCTAAACACCAATTGAACAGCCGATGTTCTACATATATATCATTGACATCGAGTATATCATTCTGTTCTACAATTCATGGGGAGAACAATTCACAAATATGAGAGTTAAAATCGCACGCAACGTACGCAATATCCCAGATCCACAGTGGATATCCCTGGCGCGATTCGTTATGGACAGAAACATTTTAGTATAGTAAAAGACACAAAAGCAGTATCAAATCGATAGCCTCATCAATTTAGTAGCCTTTGTTCGCATGAAATACCGAAAATATATGAAAATAAACTTGTGGTGAATGTGAAAACAATACAAAATGGGATGAACTGACCTCTCTAAAAACTGTTCATCACTATATGGAACTATACAATAAGTATTTGGTAGTTTTATAATTATATATCATGCGGACTTAAATAACGGACGGGCAATACAATGTGTTTTGATACTTTTAATTTTGGTTTTTGAGTTTTCAGTTATTAATGCGACTTTCGTCTATCTCTCATCCCTCTTCCATCAATACACACTGAATTCGCAACACTTAACTCACCCATCACAGGAACCTCAGAGATACCCGCGTTAAGGCTAAAAGAAGTGGTACAGTACGATTCGACTGGACGAGGTACTGACCCCTTCGGATGTTACCGGCATCCGGGTTTATCCCCGTGCGTTCGATCGGTTGCTTGTTGTTAGTGATTGCGTGCGCGTCCACTACTCAGGTCATTAGTCCCATAGGTGAAGCGCATGCGTTTTGCTTGGGAGTTGGCGGTGATCTTCCCTCACTAGATGACGAGATCCGGTGCCGACCTACAGTCGGCTAGCTGGTTTTCCCCAACCAGGTATCCCAACCAGCAGGGACACCGCCCCTGCCGGGAGAAGCCCTAAGCTTCCTATTGGTCTCCCGGCATGTGTGATAGAGTAGTGTATGTAAGTGTAAGTGATGGGTGAGAATAGAAGGAGGAAGGGGAAGGAAAGGCAGCACGCGGTCCGTGGCCCGTTTGTTAGAGTACTGCACCAGCATTCGCCTGGTGTTGACCGGAGAAACCACGGAAAATTACCGATCAGAGAAGCCTGCTCTCCAGAATTCTCCTCCCAACAGGGACTGAATTCGACCTATCTGACAAGCTAGTGTCGAAAATCTTAACACTGTTGTCACTCGAGCCAAGAACCTCTCGGACTCAGCACTGCAGAGACATCAGTTGATGCACTGACCGTTTGTTCAAAATAGTAATTTTTCGTGTCCTGAAGGGATTGTGCACTCAAGGGAAGTTGAGAAGAGTTTCATTCTGACCCCTGAGTGATTACTCAATGAGTAATTATTAATCAGTTATCAAATCTGCTGCTACCGTGTAGGTGTGGCAAAACTCTTCCAAGGTTTTTATGTTCTAACCTTCATTCCTCCAGGGAGTCTTGATGAAGGACTGGTGAAGAGGAGGGGTAGAATACGCAAGAGATTATGACGTCTACATCCGGGACTTCAAAACTCGCTGATAACACTAGGGAAAAAATTCCTACCTCCAGGATTAAAGTATATTAGTTCAAAGAAAACAATCAGGCGGATTTCGAAAATCGTTATAAAAAGTTTCTATCACGCAAGGTTCAAAAGCTATGAATCTATTTCGTATTTGATATAAACCAAACCTATTCTAATTTCCGCAATGTAAACCCGGTTATATTACTACAACATTTTATGAGCATCATTCATATGGTGTAAGGACAAGAAAAAAATTAAATACGCATATTCGTGTAATAATACACAGACATTAAAGTGGGGTGTTTATATTCTCCACAACTTTGGTAGAGCGAATACAATCATGTTTTTCCATACAACCACAATCTAAGGTTACTAGTACAGGTGAAACAACACTGACGAGCAGCCCATGGTTCGCCCTGATCACAAACGCGACAGCGAAAGTATAAAGAAGTGAGTTATCTAATTTAATTATTTTTTCCTTTGAAATTTCGATGTAAATCTTCCACAAACGTAACAGAAGTTATCGGATTGATTAGCATACTTTCGATGCGAAATGATGATTTACGTTCACGATACAATTTTACAGAGCATGTGGCGAATTTCATTTATAAAAAACACAGAACTGTAATTTATTAATGCAATTGAGGTACACGCAAACATGACACGAACTTCACGCAAACTGCGGGTACAGATCCACCTGACACCGACTGACTCAAAATCTGCTACCCCAAAGGTTGGATTCTTTTATACTCGCGATAGGGTAAGAGGCTAAAATAATTCCTTTCGATGACTGATGCACAGGAAATATGAGGGTGCACGTGACGTGTTTTCAATACATCCAAGAAGACCTACAGAGACCTACTCGTAATTGAGCGCGATTACCTGTTGCAAGAATAAAGACGGTATTCTTCGAATATAAAAGGTAAAAAAATATTTTAATTTTGCTGATTTCTCATGAAAGTGATGCAGATGAACTGAACAAGTATTTTATTTTTAAATATATTTTAGGCGCTTTGATTATATATATCTTACAGGTGCAATTTAAATGTATTTGCAATAATTGAAAATCCGCTATTAAGTCTGGTATAAAAGATAGGGTATATTTAAAAACCGTGACATCATATGACATATTTATTGCGATGTTCGTAATCTAAACATAAAATTGAGTATATTGCGCACACTACATTTCTGGAGGTAAAATCTTGATTTCTAGATTAATACATTGCAATGATACGTGAGAAAACTACAGAGACATCAAATATCCCAGGATTATTTTAACCTCTTGTTTTCTGAAGGGTATATTTCTGAGCACTCATAAGTGGAGATCGGAAAAAGATGTAGTATGAAACGTCAAAATATGTACATTAATGTGTAATGGAAATTGTAAGAATATGTAATAATCATGTAAAATCGAATTTAATATTAAAATAAACTAATTTTCAAACGCATTAATTGGAAATTACATTGGTATAAAAAATTCTAATCAAATTTTAAGAATAATACGAACGTTTTAAAAATAATTTGGATTGCACAAGTTGAGGCTCAGTTTGCACCGTACAACTTTCCCGTCAGTAATAAAAGCTTTAAATAAGCATTAAATGTAATTTAATGCTATCCAGGACCACAGTTCAGCACGTAGACTAGGCGCATAAAGAAGGGAGAATTAAATTTGGTTTCTTTTGACGAACGCATGTATTTTATATGTATTTCCGCAACTCTTCCATCACCCACCACTGGCAGAATTTTCCACGAATGTGCAAGAGAAAGTCCACGCAAAATTCCAATTAGTACTGAAATTATGCAACCTAATACTTGAGGGTTGTTGATTAAAACGACTCACAAATAAAGAATAATAGAGTGGAGTCCCTGGTATTCGTTTGCAGTTTTTGTTTCACGACAGCAACATGAGATCAATCTGACATAAGTTGGAAAATCACGAAAAACATGAGAAAAATATGTATGAAAACTACAAATATCTAAAAGTGTTCAATACAAATTTCATTGCGAATAATCTCTACGATAATGACATTTTTTGACATGTTATGTTTTCAAACGTGATTAAATGATTATTGTTTTTTTGGTATGTCAAATACATAATTGACGCCAAATGCAATTTATCATTACAACCTCAATGCCAGCTAAACAGGCAATGTTTTTGCAAATAACACTGGATGAAGTTTAAAATTGTATTTGTCAGTCTGACGTGTATCGAAACTAATAGGCATTAAAATAGCACGCAAATAAAAGAACGTTAATTTCAGGGGTATCTTCTGTAAGTGCGGACTATATTTGGATATACCGACACGTGTATGTAAACAACACGAGTCTTCCATTCACTATTGGCCGAAAACCTATGTTCGAATATGAGGTGCAATATCCATGTAATATCTCACGGCGGGTTCCGACGGCGCAGATAAATATTCGTGCAGCGCGCGTCCTTTTTTGACCTAAGCCATCAGCGTTCGCCTAGAAAGAAAAGAAGCATTAAATCCGCGCTCTTCTTTTGTAGCGCGCCTGTATTGTATGCACATTTCCCGTCGCCTGGGTGCGAGCCGGGGCGAGCCTGGGTGTGCACCGCGCGCAGCGACCGCCATTTGTCAGCGGCGCTCGAAGGCTCCGCAGATCCCCGCGCGGGCCGCTGTGCACACAAACCCCTCCGCCCCGAGGCGGGGAAAGGGAACGGGGGGAGGGGTGCCGGGACGTGAGTGGGGGGGAGCAGAGGCGCGGCTGTAGGCGGGGCGGAGGGGGGGCGGAGGTGCGAGGTGGAGAAGCGGGGTTGCGTGGCCGGCGGCGAGGCGCGGGCTCGGAAAGGGAGGGCAGCGATAAGGAGAGGAGAAGAAGAGCAGAGAAGAGCGGCGACCCAGTGAGAGGGACGGTGGCGCGAGCTGGATTTAAACGTGGGTGTGGGGGTGCAGGGCAGGGCGAAAAGGAATAGGAGTAGTAGCGGGACGTGGGGGGAGGGGGGAGGCGGGGTAGCGGCGGGTCCTGAAGGAATGGGGCAGGGCGTGGGGGGACCTAGGCATGGGCTGGGATTGAGGATGAGAGGATGAGGGGATGGGGGAGGGAGAGGAGGGATGGTGGATGAGAGGATGGGGGCATGGGGAGGAAGAGGAGGGATGGGGGAGGGGGAGAGGGATGAGCGGGGATGGTCATGGGGATGGGACGAGGGGGGAGGGCGGAAAGGAAGATGAGTGGGGTAGCGGGACGTAGGGGAGGGGCGACGGGGTAGCGGCGGGACGTGTGGGAATGCGGCAGGGCGTGGGGGGAACTAGGCGTTAGCTGGTATCGGGGATGAGAGGATGAGGGGATGGGGGAAGGAGAGGATGGATGGTGGCTGAGAGGATGGTGGCATGGGGGAGGGAGAGGAGGGATGGTGGTTGAGAGGATGGGACATGGGGAGGAAGAGGAGGGATGGAGGAGGAGAGGGGAGTGGAATGGGCGGGAAGGGTGATGGGGTATGGGAGTGGAGAAGGGGAAGGGGAGGGTGGTGGTGGTGGCGGCGGGGCGTGCGGGAAACCGGGAGGAGCTTAAAAAGGGAGCCGATAGTGGAGCTGGGCGCGGGGTAGTGCGGGTGCAGCGGGTGGGCGGTGTCGGCGTGGAGGAAGGACGTCGCTTGCGGGGGCGTAGCCGTGGCCGGGGGGCGGAGCGGAGTGTGGCGAGTCAGCAGCGCACAAGAGGCCCCGGGGAGGGGGTGCAGGGGTGCGGAGGGATACCCAGAGACGCGTGCGAGGCTGAAAAATGACGCCTCATGACGGCGTGGAGGTCTCGGGCAGCGAACGCAAAGTGTGCGCTACGGATGTACTTTGTGAAAATGAAGAAGGCGAATACTAGGGGACGGAAAAAGGAACGAAAAGTACGTGAGGGAGAATAGAGGGTGTATATGGCTATGCTGCCGGGTACAACAGGCAGTGAGGAGAGGAAAAATAGGCAGGTCAAGAAGGGTAGGAAAGGAGAAGACATGTAGGAGTTAGTAGAATTGAGAGGGTGGGAAAGGCTGCAGACATGAATGGACGCGAGGGAAAGAGAGACTGCAGGGAGGGTGTGGCGTTTGCGAAGGCAGGAAAAGTAGCGAGAGGTAATTAGTGTAGAGCAAAAGTAAAGAAAGGGAAGAAGATGCGCAAGGCAAGATAAATCTACCACTTGATACCTCACTATAAATCTCGTCTTGAATCGATTCCAATTGTCCCTATATAAGGGAAGGAGAGCTGACAAGGAACGGAGCAAATAATTGGAAGATCTGCCTGGTTTGTAAGAGATCGCAAGGGTTGAGCAAGAGCAGAGGAGGCAGCACTGGAAGTAAAGAGGGAAGTGGTAAAGAGAGGGAGATGAGAGGGTGAGGGTGATGTAGGTGATGTGAAGGTAGGTGAAAGAAGTGGGGAAGAAGGAAGAAATGTGAATGGTTAGAAATGTGGAAAGGGATATGGCAAGGGAGGGCGATGAGGAGGTAGGAGGGTAAGAGGCTGTGTTGAAGGGGTGGTGGGAGGTGGGGGAAGGGGAGGTGGATAAGGGGAAAAGGGAAGTGGCAGAGGGGTCGTGGAGGGGAAGGAGTAGATTGACAGAGGGGGAAGGAGGACGAGAGGCTGAATAGAGACAGGAAGAAAGAACAACGGGGGTGTTGGAAACAATACGGCGCCGGTGGCAGCGCCAGCCAGCGAGCGCTGAGAGCGAAGTCGAGAGCAGCTGGCGGAGGTCTATTTGCAATGTGGGCGCAGGGAGCTTCGGCACAAAAACAGTTGACACATTCACAGTTACACTCTTCACTCTGAGGCACAGAAGAGCGTGCATTGCACGGCAGCAAGTCTATGAGAGCGGGTAAGGATATCCATATCGGGAACTTTGAACCCTCAGTAACAATCAGGGAAGAGAATCTCTATCTTCTATCCTGACACAGAGTCGCTGAGGAGATGAAAGTTACTTGACGTAAAAAAGTTACAAGAGAATAAAAAAATAAAAAGGAAGAGAAAAAGAGGCCTATTAGCGGAAACACCAGCGCCAAAGCCAGTTTTTGAAATATAAGTGTAATATATATGTAATATAAATATAATATATCACCGGAAAGTCATACTTCCTCAAAACACCTGCCTAAACACCCCTCCCCACCTAAGGTATTCACCGGTAGAAGTGGCTCAGAGCATCATCTGATGTCACTGAAGTGCATATGATCGGGAGATCCTAGGTTCTAGTCCCAAAGGTGACAGCATTTTTTCGACACTAGCTTATCAGTTAGGACGAATTCAGTCGCTGTCTGGAAGAGAATTGTAGACCCCGGCTGCTCTGATAGGTAGTTTTTCGTGGATTCTCCGATCAATAATAGGCGAAAGCCGGAGTACAACCCTAACAAACGGGTCACGGACTGCACGCGATGTTTCCTTCCTCTTCCTTGTCCTATCCTCACCCCTTATCCAGACTTACTTTGACACGCACTACACTACCACACATGCCGGGAGAGCGCTCGGAAGCTCAGAGCTTGTTCCGGCTGGGGTGGTGCCACGCTGGTGGGAGATACCTGGTTGGGAGAAACCCCGCTAGCAGACGGTATGTCGGTTCCGTATCTCGCCATCCAAAGGGGGAAGATCACCGCCACCGCCCGAGGGGAGAAACACTACACTTACGGGAGTAATTACCTCTTAGTGCCCGGAATCACTAACAACCAACCAACCAATAAATGCATTCCATGACCCAGTCATGCTGCAAATGATTTAATATCGACTCATTACATTGTAAGACAACTGCGTCGAAACAATTATTCTTGAATCACTTGTTATAATTCAATTATTTCACATTATCGCTTTTGATTTATTTGAAATTGTTTTAATCGATCAGTTAATGAGTTGTTTATCACTTTGCACTAAAAGAACTATTACACCTAGTGTATTAAGGATATTAAACACGTATTTGTCTATTATTAATCTGCATCATGTTATTGTTTGGATCAACGATTTAGCTCTCAATTACACATTCTACATCGTCTTTTGAAATGATTTCTAGTTATATTCTAGGCGTTCAGTACTTACAAGTGTGAAAAAGCAGAAACATAGACGAACATTTCTTTGAGTGAGGGGACAAAATGGGAGTAATTTGACGAGAAAATAATTAAAACTGTTTTTAAAGATGGAGGCTTTGAAGATAGACTGATCTTTAAATATAGAATACATCCGGCAGTTAAGTGACACAAATATTTACAACAAATATTTGTGCAGTTTCACGAGAGTTTCAGTAACGCTGAGTCTTGACAGATATTGAGTCATTGAAATTTTCCCACATTCAGTCATTTCCCCACTTGAGTCAGACAACAGGGATCGTGCGTACCTAATTACGAATGTCGTATTTGGTAATGAAATTCAATATTACGAAGATGTTTCTTTCTTAACCGAGACTAAAAACGAATAATTAAAAATAGAAGAAGGTTTTGAACAGTTTAGAGAATTATTGAGCTTTGATCATGATATAAAAAAAGGAATGACAGTAAAAACGAAAGGATACTCATTAGCAGTGAAATGCCAGAAAAGAGAAATTTGGAGGAACCAGTTGATAACACTGTGTTTGCCAAAGAACTCCCCATGTAGTTATTTCATCCCCGGCGTTCACGCATCCCTTGAAGAGCCTTCCCGGGAGTGGAATGCAGGCGAGCGTGGCGGGGGCCGCCCCGCGGGAGAGAGGGCGCTGGATGTTGGACAAACATTGAAGTGGCGAGAGCCGCAAATGGAGAAGGGGCGGCGCGGGGGAGGGCGGGCCCCTCGGCGCAATGTTCTTGCGACCGCCAGCGCTCCCAGCGGGGGAGGCGAGCGTCCTCAAAGAAGAGCGGCCGGCGGCTGCATTACCATCTCGAGATTGGCGCGGGGGCAGTGCGGGCCGGCGGGCGGCCAGCGGGGTGGGGTGGGCCGGAGCGGGGCGCTGCGGGGCGCAGCGGGGCGCAGCGGGGCGGGGCGGGGCGGGGCGGGGTGCAGCGAGGGTAAACGGAGCAGCGACGGACGCTTAGGAGGAAAGGGATGAAACGTGGTGGCGCGAGGTAGAGAGGGATTGAATGGAACGTGACTAAGGAGGACGGGTCGAGCCAGATCGGGTCGGGTCGGGTCGGCTCGAGTTGATTGATAAGGGTTTCCAGGCGGATAGACTCCTAAGATTATTTCTACAGTCTAGTGCATGATTTATCGCAGGAAGTGGCGGTGATCTCCTCCCACTGGAAGGCGATATCCGGCGCCAACCTATATTAGACCAACCGGTATCTCCAGCCGGGACAAATAATCTATCAACTGGTCTCTCGGCATGTGTAATAGTGTAGTGCATGGAAGAGTGTGTAAGTAAAGGATAAGGATAAGGATAAGGATAAGAGGTAGGATTGCGCGCAATCCATGGCCCATTTATTAGGGTAATGCTCCGCTATTCGCCTAGTGTTCGCCAAAGAAACCACGGGAAACTACCGATCAGAGCAGCCGGTTGCTAACATTATCCTCCAGACAGCGGCTGACTTCAATCTATCTTGCTAGTGTCGAGAATACTGCCACTGCCGAAACTCGCACCCTAGAACCTTCCGATAAGCGTATAAGGTCGGGTCAGATTGGGTAAGATCGGATCAGGTGGGATTTGGTCGGGTCAGGTCGAGTCGGGTCGGGTCGGGTCGGGTCGGGTCGGGTCGGGTCGGGTCGCGGCGGAGCGGAGCGGAAAAGGGCGAGGCGAGGAGCAGCGGAGAAGAGCAGGTCTTTGAACGGAGGTGTGCCTCTTAGAGGGGTGGAGCGAGGTAGAATTAGGTGAAGAAGGGTAGAGAGAGGTAGAGAGGGTTGGAGCAGGGTGGAGTGGGGTTGGAGTTGGGCAGATGCAGCGAGCGGAACTCTCCGAACAATAAGCGACGGTGCAAGGCAAAAAGAAGCGTGAGGAAACAGGAAAGAGAGGCATAGGAGAAGACGGAGAGAATTGAAACAATGTAAAACAAAGAGTGGAGGAGATCCAGTTATATTGAATGGAACGGGACGAAACAAGACGACTAACGCTAACAGAACAGACGCCACCTGGAGCTGTAAGCTGTCAGATCTATGGAAGAGCAACATCGGAGTGAGGAGAAGAATGAAGTAAAGCAGGCCAAGAATGAATGGTGTTGGCAGGGGGAAGGGCAGAATGGACAATGCGACGATGCAGGAAGTGTGAGAGGGTGTAGAAGAGGCAGTGTGGGTCGCAAGCGAGGCGGTGCGGGACGGAGCAAGATGATGTGGGGAGAACGAGGGGTAAACGGGGAAGTGAGGGATACACAGATCGAAACGACAAGAATTGGCGTTACAAGGGAAAAGAGGCCGGATAAAGTACAACGAAGGGCGAAGCAAGTGAACGCTGTATGGCGACGGTTAGCGGAGGCAGAACGGGAGAACGCACGAAGACAATCAGGAGTCAAGGAATAAATCGGGAGATGTGGAACGAGCCAGAACTCACGATATTGGCTGGGTAAACAGAGATAGCTTTGGAAGGATCGCTATATTTATTTTGACAAACAAATAGGTAATTGAAACACGTGTGAAATGAAGTGTAAAATGGGTAATCTTTTTAGACGAAACGTGTGAGGCAGTTTTAGAACACTGAATGAGAGAAGAGCTAAGAGCTGATAAAGTGGGGTTAGACAAACAAATAGGTAATGGAAACACGTATGAAATGTAGTGTAAAATGGGTAATCTTTTTAGACAACACGTGTGAGGCAGTTTTAGAACACTGAATGAGAGAGGAGCTAAGGGCTGATAGAGTGGGATTAGAGCGGTGAAGACGACTGGAGGAGCTGAAAGGCAACTAGTGGCCGGCCCGAGACCGCAGGTGCGAGGGTTGATAAGCTGCCCATGCCAATGTGGGTCAATAGTAGGGGGCGAGTGATAGAGATAATGGGATGCCGAGCGTTGCAGGGAGACAGCACAGCGACGGGTCCAGAACGTCAGCTAGGAGTCTCGTGGATGCGATAGGGGCGAATGATGTTAGTTCTGGCGCACGATGGTAGAGTGGCGAGGGCTGGTAAGAGTGGCTCCGTAGTGAGAATATCTGTTACGCACCAAAGTCGTAAATTACTAATTTTGTAAATATGAAATTATTCAGAAATATAGCAATATGTGTGTGTCGCTATGCATGGTTAAGAGAGTGAGAGAGAAAGAGAGATTATGAAAGAGAAAGAGAGAGATAAAGAGAGAAAGAGAGAGAGAAAGAGAGAAAGAGAGAGAAAGAGAGAGAGGGAGAAAGAGAGAGAGGGAGAAAGAGAGAGAGAGAGAAAACAAACTGAGTTGCGTTGATTGGGGGACTTTTGATTACGTGAGTTGCGGTTACAACAATAGTTATTTTAGGTTAATTTTTTCGGTATCGTATTATGAGAAAAATTATTAGTAATCAGAATGCGATTGTGAATGCTCAAATTAGAATGGTTGTTTTGTTGAATGTAAATTGTGTATTTTTGTAAATGTTTTGAGTAAACTATTTTGTCGGAAATTTGAAAAATGTCATCTTTGTTGAACAGTTTATTAATATAATTTTTCTGATGGTTATGCGATCTGTATTGAATTTGATGTACCACTAGAAGTAACAAAAATAATAATTAGGATACCCATTGGCTGAAGTAAGGCGCCATATTTTAGAGAAGAAAATATTATTCCCTTTTAAATGTTGCTAGGTAAATCCAACCAGTCGTAATCTCGTGTGAAAGATACAACTCTGTGGTGGCTAGAGTGATAGGGTGCGAGGTAGGATGAGAGTGGGGCTTGCGGGTGTTATGGAGATGCAGAGTGTAGTAGGACTGGTGTTAGCGCTGAAACTGCAAGAGTAAAGACTTATTCATAATCCCAACATAAACATAAGCATGGGATAAAAGTACTATGTCTATAAGCGGACTCATTCACTATGCGTTCGCATCAGCATAACACATAAGACGTTAACTTAAAAGCTTGCAGACTTCAAGCTTCTGTGCTTATGCGTAAGTAAGACATAAGAAATGAACCAATCACGGTACATTAACTCAAAATCGAGTACCGAAATAGGATCGAAGTCGATAGGCGAACTAACGCCATGTACCATGAGCCATGGACACAGTCGATACCTCGAAACCGATTCTCACATCCAACCAATAATAAACTCTAATGTCTCACAAGCCAACTCTTATTTAGCTTTAGTTAAACATTGTGAATACTTCGGTTTACCACTTATGTTAATGTTTGTCTATGCGTTATGCTTGAATTGAATTGTCGCCGTATTTTACATGGCGAGTCTCAGGTCATGAGGCCTGCTCTTCCGTCTGACCACGCAAATTTCGGTACACTCCTTTCACATACTAGCGGAGAAAGAAGGTAATTCTTGGGCGACGAAACAGGCGATTTGAATTTATCTCAGAGACTTCATTTCGGCTTGATGATCTTTTACATGCAGTATATCTACTAACATTGAACAGCCGGGTTTACTTCCCTTACGAAGGTACGATACGAAGGATTTTTTCGCCCTAAAAATCCACGGCTTCTATCGGGTTTGACCCCACGTACTTGGGTATAACAGTCCGATCCGCTAAATCGCCGCCACTTACATTTGTACTTGTTTGCATTGTGAATGGGGAGTAACAGGCGGGAGGGAGGATTGCGAGTTGGCTCCTGCGGACGACGCGGGGCAGTGCTGACGCGCCCAGGGGGCGCCGGCGGAGAGGGGTGATTGCGGAAGGGTTCAGAGCAGGAGTTGTCAGCGCTCCCAATGACAGCGCAGCATCGTGCCGGACGGATTCTCGTTGGCTAGGGGCGATGTAGAAGAGCGGGGGGAATGTGCGGATCGGTATGGGATGGGATGGGATGGGATGGGATGGCATGGGATGGCATGGGATGGCATGGGATGGCATGGGATGGCATGGGATGGCATGGGATGGCATGGGATAGGATGGGATGGGATGGGATGGGATGGGATGGGGTGGGATGGGATGGGATGGGATGGGATGGGATGGGATGGGATGGGATGGCATGCGATGGGATGGGATGGGATGGCATGGGATGGCATGGGATGGCATGGGATGGCATGGGATGGCATGGGATGGCATGGGATGGCATGGGATGGGATGGGATGGGATGGGATGGGATGGGATGGGATGGGATGGGATGGGATGGGATGGGGAAGCAACGGGGCAGCGACGGTTACGGACGCGGCGAGGGTGGTGGGTACGGCCGGAGCGATGGGGACTGTCCGGAGGATGAGGGTGGAAAGCGCGGTGGGTTTGGACGGTGATGGTGGCGCCAGGAGTGTGAGGCAGAGTGTAGCGCGATCTGAAACTGTACGAACGGTAAGAGGGGCGAGGGCGAGGGTAGGGAGGCGAGGGCGGCGAGGGCGGCGAGGGCGGCGAGGGCGGCAGGAGTGGACAGGAACGGCGAAGAGTGAGGTGTGGAGGCGGAGGGCTGGCCCGAGCTATGAGAATGGCGTGCGTGGAAAGGACAGCAGAGTTAGTGGAAAGGGAGCGGAGAAGGTGGCAGGAACTGCCGGGTGACGAAGGTGACGGGTGTATGGGAGGTGGAGGCAAGTTTCGCAGGGGGGGAGATGTCTGGAGCGTCTCTCGATGGGGGTGTCGTGAGGGAAGTGGCTGGGGCGTCGGTAGTGGGGTCGGCGGCGGAGCGGGGCGGGGCGGGGCGGGTAGCGGGTCTGGACGGGCGGAGGAGCGGGTGACGCGGCAGGCAGCGGGGTTGGAGGGAGCGGGTGGCGCGGCGGGGCGGAGAATGGTGGGCTGCGTGGAGGGCAGAGCGGAGAGGGCGGCGGAGCGAGTGGCGGAGGGGAGGGGAGGTGGCGGGGAGGGTGGTGTCGGGTCATGCGGAAGCTGCGAGTGCGGCGAGCGGCGGGGTGGGGCGTTGGACTACGGGGAGGTGGGGTGGCGGGAAGGGTGGTGTAGGGGCGGACGGAAGCTGCGAGTGCGGCGGGGGCGGCGGGGGTGCCGCGCGAAGGGATTTGCGGGCGCCGGGGAGGTTGCGGGGGAGGGGAGGCGTGGGCGGGAAGTTACAACGCGCTCAGCCCGCCGGCTCATTGTGCTCCACAATGGCCTACCCGGTTCCGCCCCTCCCCGGCCTCCGGCCGTCGTCACACAGTGTGCACTTGGGCCTACTACGCACACGAAAGGCCTCTCTGCTTTATGGACGACGCCTTGTCGCCCGCCAGAACGCTTCCGGGAGATCTTGCGCGTGTATTTCAGATACCTGACGCGTGTGGAGAGGTGAAATAAATATGCCCTAAGGATAGCGATACGAAAATCCGCGAACTAAAAGAGCTTGTTTCTTATTTTGTTTTATTTTCAATAGAGTAAGTGTTTCTACACTTATTCTCAATTTGCTCAACTCGCAGGACACATAAAACAGTCAAATTATTTGTAATGAACAAGGAAATCCTTGAAAATAGGAAATACATAATAATTAATTTTTTTAAGGTATATCAATCTCATAGGGTTCACAACTTCCAGAAAGGTTAAAAGGCTATTAAGAGTCTTGGTTCTATAACCTCCACATTTCACAACAATATTATTTTGTAACCCAACGCAATATATGTATTTATTGGCTCTACTTTTCCCACTCGTTACCGGTTAAAAACGTAAAGGAGTTCATTTGTAGATATTTAATATAAAAACCATAACAATGGTATACATAATCTTATGTATCCCGCGCGTATTTTTGTTTTCGTGAAAACCGCAACCGTTTAGAATAAATTTGAAGGAAACATCTTAACTGAGCCACTCTTGTCACAAAATATATTGTATTATTTTTCCCATTATATTTTAGGTGCAACTTACAACAGTTTCACAACATCATGATCTATTATTGCAACTAATGCTACTAATTTTGTTACAGTCATAACTGATTCACACGATCACCCGATTCTAATATCTACATTTGCGTCGTAAGCAATTTCAAGTTTCATTCTGACTTATGGTGGTCAATGATGTTGAAAGTAATGGAGGTGATTCTGATGCTTTATTTAGGAAGCAATATTTGGTACCAAACTAAGTAAGTCACAAGTTGGAATGAAGATTCATTTCAGTTCAATATACGGTAAAGTTTCACTTCACGTCTTTTTGGAAATCACGTAACCAACAAAAATGCGACTTATTAAATAATCGATTTCGATCGCCGCTGGCCGTCAAATTCCATCATTTTGTGATTTATTTTCACAATGTAGGCATATATACTACAATAAATGTGCAAACACTCCAGTTATTCAAATAAGCGTTCTTCATTTTCTCGCGGCAGGAAGTCCATTTCTTCACGAAGGGCCGATGGAGGACAATAGCTAAAATTTGTATCTTTTTGCAAAATAATTTTATTAAACAGAAGTGAATATTTTCTTATTAATTTTTGCCAAAATCGCTCGTTTTTTTTCTGTATTCATAGACTCGTACAATTTATACGTCGGTTATAGTAGATATCTCAGAATTTAAGAAAACGTGAACAGAACACACACTTTTTAATTGTTTTGACGATAAATGAATTAAAATAAATAAATTAAAATAAAATAAATAAATTAAAATAAACAAATTAAAATAAATTAAAATAAATAAATTAAAATAAATAAAATAAAATACATAAATTAAAATAATTAAAATAAAATAAATGATATTAACAAATATTGTGTCCTCGAGGATCAGGAGACCGCGACTGTAGTGCGTCCGTCAGCTGCGGCGCAGACGCCGCCTCGGGCCGCCTGGAGCGCTCGCGTCGGCGCTCGCGGCAGCCCCGCCCCCTCCCCGCCAGACCCTACCCCCGCCCACGCAGGGGTAACACTGTTCCTCACGCCGCGCGCCGCACGTCAGAGAAAATACAGCGAAGGCTCTCGACAACGAACGGCGCTGCAACGAAAGCTCCCTTTAACGTACACTCACTTGAGTTTTACCTCATAATTAAAGGCAGGCACGAGTTTTTCGTATAAACAGCAGAAGCGTCGAAGATGAAATTAAAGCGATTTTGTGTTTATTTCAATGGAGCACACAATTCTTTAATTTTTTTTTTCATTTTTAGCAACGAAGTTCAGCCAAACAAATGCGCTCTAATTTCGTAAAAATTGTAAAATTCTAGCAAAATATAATTGTAATTTTTTAAGAAAATTAAGATCTCCGTGTTTATGTGTGAGAAGAGATAGAATTCAGTGAGTTTGTGAATCAGTTGAACGGGTACAGCACTTAGAGTACTTTACTGAGTAATGATCGTTCTTTCTTATTCGTCCCTTCTTTCTGAAGACGGTAGCCGTAATTAAACCCAAGAGAACGAAATATGTTATTTTCTTCATAATTTCCAAGAATTTGGCGTAAATATTATCTCCGTACCACAAAATAGGGGCCACATTATTGCATGGAAATAACTTACACGCCTAATATACATTTTCAGCAGTTGTTTCAATAGAATTTGTAGTAATAGTCTTCGTTAATTAATTATTTTATCATGCGTTACACTTCTACTAAATGCCTCAGAACAATACAGACAGTTACATTTCTCTACCCTCATGTTTCACATTTTTATTTTTGCAATAGGCAGTCTACTATATTTACGCTGCACACACTACTACGCAATTTTGTATTTTTTTGTAGAAACACACTTAGGAGTAAAAAATTTGATGGAAACTACACTACATTTGATTCCTTGTCACTCATAAGTATTCAAGTCAAATTTGAGAGCTCTCACTCTAGTGGTACTAATTATTTTCTGATACCACAGAAAACAACTTCAATTTTGTATACTATCCAGTACTCTTACTTTCACTATAATACATATCTCTATAACGATCTTTATTTATTTATCATGATAAAAAGGTATCTACCTCACCAGCGATCTAACTAATTAACTCTATAACGATCTTTACCTTATAATAATATCTCACTATAACAATGTTTAAATAAACGTTTATTGTCATTTATTTATTTTTATTTATGTGCCCTTCATTTTAAGAATATAATCGTAAAACGCGTAGAACGCGTAGAACGCGAAAGGATGTAGGTATTGTAATGGCTTAAAGGCCTTCGGCCTAGCCACATAGAATCAAGTAAGCCAAATTGTTTGTAATAATTACCTATTAAATAAAATAAATAAATAATCGTAAATTAAGTAATACTTGATCATTTTCACCATCGATTTTTGAAAAAAAATATTAAAGAAACATTAACTAGATATTGCATATGTTTCAGGAAATTGAAACAAAATATGAATGATGATGAAATATAATGAACATACATATAACACACTCTACAACACCATAACGTAGCAGTCAAGCCCTTAACAAGTCACTGTCATTATTTTGACGATAATTCATATTTATTATCGCTTTCATACGGCTCGGACAACTATCTTGTAGGCACTAAAAATTATTTTTGTCTGTAGTGAGTTTGCATTGTTTATCATTATTGATTCAATAAATTTTTATTGTTTTTCAAAGACCGAACCATTTTCCAAGAAAATATGAATGAATACAAAAATATACGTGAAGAATACATGAACAGTAAAAACAGTGAGACAGAACAGTTAGAATTAATGTGTATGATTTTAAATGTTAAGAGAGACTGGCATTATTGAAAACTTTTAAAAATTATGTATTGTAAACATTTATATTTTCATACTCCCCCTATATGGAATATTAAAAAAAGTCAATTATTAAATCGCATGATAAAATACTTTGCTCTTAGTTGCTCTGTTATTTTTTTGGTAAAATAAAATTGCAGCTAGCGATGAACTTTGATGCGAAATGTCTTTCTTTCTGTCACTAAAGGACTACTCGGTAAAACATCATGTAACGTGTAACAACATGATGTCGTTTACATCCTTAGAGAAGTCCGCCAGCGCGCCTTTTTGGATCCCTTTGTGTGGATGAAAGAAGCGATTTTTCAGTCACGCAAGCAATGTGAGCTGAGATGGCCCCTTTATCGCGCCACACGTGACACAATCTGAGCTCAACTTTGCACTCGTGGTAGGGTATTCTCAGAGGCTTCCATTCAGCAGACAACTGATGATGATGGCTAAGACATCGAAAGCTGCTCTTATAATAAATACTATTGTTGGCAATGACAACGTTTATAATTATTTCATTCTCAGAGGCATAGATCAGCAGGGTGTCACTTTTTATTTGTAATGAACATAATATACACCTAATGCTTCAACAAAGGATAAAATAACACACTTGAAGTGTTGTTCAAAATTAAAATTTAAAATGTATGAAGAAATGCGAATTTTATATTTAACAATGGTAATTACAAAATGCTCTTTAAGTAGGTTTTTAGGTTTATACAAGATGAGTGGTAAAAAATGTGGTAAAAATGTGGTAAAACATGTGGTAAAAAAATCACACCACCTTTTTCTCTATTAGATGCACAAACGTTTTTAATGCCACTATACTTAGAAACACTTCGTCTCTGCACAGCAGTTTCATAACGATTTCTCTTCTTCTATAATGTCCAAAAGGTTGTTTTAAAGCCATTTAAATGGCGAAAAAAATTGTAAATGTTATCGGGCAAAAATCTAAAGTTAAAAACCAAAATTAGAGATTTGATATAACTTAAATGCAGTTATCGCAGCCTAAATAGAACGCGGCCTTGCAATGATCGCCAACTTAAGGCCGCCAGGACCTTAGCAAATTAGCCGGCCGTCGAAATTACAGTGTTCTCGCTGTTTGCATAAGATGTTATCGACCTCGCGAGCCTACAACTCCACGTCGATTCCTGGAAATCGGCATTAGTATCCGGTGACATGTATACTAGGACAAAATTAACAAATTACAAAATAGTTTATGTAGAATACTATTCTGCTGAGGCCAAAACGTGAATGAAGTATTTAATGTGAATTAATATTATTAGGAACACTGAAGTGTTTTCTGCCGTCGTGAAATGATTGACGTGTATTTAAAGGTTATAAAATATTTTAAAGAGGGCATTTGTGAAAAAGTGTAATAAATCTGAAGCATTTACACAATCCGCCAAGTTCTTCTCTACCTCGTGTGGTCCCTCTTTATACCTCTATGCTTCGACCATCACCCGTAATCACCTTTACAGTCTTCGTCCTGTTTCCGCTCAAGCCACGCCACCCAGCCCCACCGCCCTCTCTCCTCCTCGCTGTGACTCACATCACCCCGACCCATCCAGTTTTATACCGCCTCATCTGCTGCCATATCATTCCTCCTTACCTCGTTCGTTCTCCCTTAGATCACTTCTCGTCCCGCTCGCTTATCTCGGCCTCCTCGTTCCGTCAGTCTAGCCAGTGCACTTCATCTGTTCTTCCTGAATTATCCACGACGCGTCATTTCCCTCCCTCCCCTTCTCCATCACCCCCTCCCATCCGGCATAACGACGCCGCCATCCTCGCCACCCGCAGTCCACACGTCGTTGCCTGGTGCCGTACGGTCTGTCCTCAACCAGCCGGAGCGTTTTTCGTAAACAACTGCAAGCAAATCAATAAACGAAACATGTGTAGAATGCACTGTTTAATGTTAAAGGGAGGTAATTTTAATCGTTGTACGTGCTACGGTAGTTGAAGTTAGCTTAACAAGACAGTCCCCAGTTTGATACAGACAATGCTTACCCTTTCCCAAATTCGCTTACCGTGACTGTGAAGCTTCGCCTTCCAGCCTCAGCGCTTCACATCAACTACCAGACTCAACGCTTGACAATCGAGTCCAGTCAAGTAAAATTTCGAATTACTCTTACACCAAAACACAGATACGTCTCATCATCATTCGCTTCTATTTCGTAATTGTGAGCATAATAAACTATTTCTATTTCATTAAATACACACCTTGCACACGTGTGCCATTCATGTATGTTTCTTAAGATTTTTGTAACTTATTCAACGGTTCCAGGTAAAAGTGTTCACTCCAAAATGTTCAGTTTCAAAGAGGTTCACCTACAAAAATGTCCAGTGCATAATGTCTCCGACAAAACGTCCAGTCAGAAACGTACGCTAACAAAAATGTCCCACAAACGAAAATGTGCAAAACTGTTTCTATGATATTAAGATTCTTTCACCATTGTAAAAACAATAAATAATTACATTTAACTATAGTGTAGAATTATTGACGTTGGTAAGTAAATTAGAAATTCCAATTTTTTCAGTGGTTGAAAAATCCCTGCTAGATTAGTAGTTCAATGGCTCGAATTTCTCAAAACAAGAATTTCATCTTAAGAAAATAAGGATACATGAACCACTACCACTCTAGAAATAGAAATGTCATACATGGTCATTTATAGGAGATCATAAAACCAATATAAAATGAAGTTCTGGCAAGACTACCTGAAGGAAACAACCATAGAAAAAATATTAATAATGACAGTGCAGAAGTCCAATGAGTACATAAACAATAAAAATGTTGAAGTCTGTGAGGCATAATATATAATTTAAAACTAAATTACAACCAGAAACTTAGGAGAAGAGCTTGATTGATGGATATTTTTATTCTGTGGATCTTTTGTGATACACTTTATGGACATATAATAAATGGAATGTAACTATGAGTGAAACTATAAAATGTAAGTAATTGTGTACGTAACTATGTATGTAACTGTTTGTTCTCATACCAGAGGCAGTGATCACAGTGCTTCCTTGGACACTCCTCCTTCCCCAACCTCCCGGCCCTTTTCCCCCTCCCCCTCCCCCAACCCCCAGCCGCTCAACCGCTCCCCGAGGCTCCAGGCGGCGCGCCAAAGAACGCGCTCGCCGCCAGGTGATGGATGCGGGGGAGGGGGCAGGGAAATGAAAAACCTGAAGAGGTTCCAGAAATATGGAAAACATTCAGCAAAAACACGATTCTCCCCTCTGAGTATTGATGTTCTTATCGAGAAGAAAGGTAGAAGAGTACTTTCTCGTCTTTCACATTGAAAATGGGGCTCAGAAGTAGCGTATTTACCCACGAAAGAGTTCCTAAACTCTCACCGTTTTTTGTTTTCAATATGCTAGTTTATGAAGAAAAAGATGCGCTATAATATGTTGAAGTTATGAAAAGAGCATAAGTATCGCATTAATAAGAGAAAACCTTGCCCAAAATAATGCCCACAATATTATGACGAATAAGTTTACGAGAAACGTTTCATGAATATAAAGCGAAGAAAATGTAATAAGTATGATATGCGTAACGGCCACCACAGATAATCATTAAACTGACGTAATAAAACACAGGTAGCAACAAAAAAAGTGGATATACGCGTCGTGAGTTGCTACGTGGCATTACGTGGAAAATATATTATATATGAATATGAATACGCAGCGCGTGAAAAGTATTCTGAGAGAATATTTAATCCAATCAGTTATTTCTCAGCCTTTAAGAGAAAAGAAAGCAATAATGAAACAAAATGAAACGCTACGCTACAGAAGGAAAACTAATATAAACAACAGTAGAATGAATTAATATAAAATAAATGAAAAAAGAAACGAATGTAGGTGTAATGAAAAGTATTTGTTTAACAATACAAAGAAATGTAGCTATTATTTTTTAAATAATTTATTATCTATTAATTACATATTATTTTTCAGTAGTTTGCAAAAAATAGCATTTATGATTATGGGAAAATGCAAGAAATTTAACTTGGTAAATTATGTTGTTACCAATTTTCAAAATAAAGTAAACAAGTAAATAAAAGTTATGTGACGGGTATAGAAAAAGTTGAAAAGAATAGTTAAAAGTTAAGTTTAGAAGATATTAAACTTAATAGAATTAAAATTTATTTTTAGGGAGGGCAAAAAGTATCTTTGGGAAAGTAGAGACGACCACGAAGAGCAATTTTGACCAAGTGTAAAGTGTTGAGATGCAGGAGAAAGTGGTAATGTTTTAAAGAAATTTTGAGTTTGTTTAATTATAAAGGTTTGGATAGAGTCAATTTAAAGCTCTGTATGGATTTGTTTAATCGTAATAAATCAATCTGATTTTAGTACTTTTACTAGGATTTTTTTAGTTTCTTGATGTTAGTAGATACGAATGTATCTACCGCGTACATTAAATAGGACAAGCGCGAATAATGGATTTAAAAATTTAAATTCCACAATTTATTCTTAGTTTGTAATTGTTATTAAAAACGGTACAATTTTGAAATTTTATGGTATATTTTGTTAGTGTCAATTTGAATATGTAATTTTCAAGTGAGACGTTCGTACAAATGTAATGCTAAATATTTAACGGGTATATCATTTCCAAGCCAAGGAGTACGCAGCTGTTCTGAGTAAAATTGCATCACACATTGTCACAAGTTGTCGTAGTGACATATTATTTAACTAGACGACATTAACCACCTTGAATACTTTAAATGTAATCAACTCAATGAGTGACATGAATTTCGTCCCATTAGTCGAAATGATCAAGCTAGAATAAATTGATTAACATTTCTGTGACTGCTCACGAGTAGCTTTAATCCTTCGCTCTCTGGTCTGTTGCAGTATATTCAAAGTACATTTAACTTGGGAAGCAGGACTATTGAAGAAGGGTGTGGCCGACCCAAAGCAAGCTGCTTGGGCAGTCAACGGCAGAGGCAACAGCAGGACCGCGAGTGGCGAAAGCGCCGGGTCTATGGGTTGGCGACGGGTCCAGCGCAAGCGCAAAGCGAAGACACGAGGAGGAAAACAGGCGGTGGAGCACTCCACGCAGAACAAATACTTCGCAATGAGTGTACGACAAGCTTCAGAGCCACAATGTCAAAGAAATAAGTAAACCAAAAAAGATTTTCTAAAGTAACAACAAAGTCTTCAAAAATTAGATAAAATGTGACTCATTCCATTGAAAAAGTAGAAGTATAAAATAAGTAATTTTCATTGTAAGATATCTTGATGTCGCAGTTGATCAGTAGGATTTTAGGGTGTGAGGCTTCATAAAATATAAAACATGAGCTGAAAATATTTGGTTACATTGTGAGCATCTTTAATCACGTGAGCTTCCGTTCATGTTTTCAACTTTACTAATGTCAAATACCTACAAGTATTTTTTTATGAAAAATTGTAAGTTAAAAAAGACTTCAAGTACTTTAGGCCTCTTTGTACATTTCCCATATAGTTTTATCATGTCACTGTTAAATTAAAGTATGTGGGTACATAATACTGACATTCAATGATGTGTTGCACTTCAGTGCGCTATATTGTACTTGAGTTAATCTTTTCTTTCAACCACATGTGTGGAACTATAGAACAATACTTAAGAAACAAAATACAAATAGCAACTCAAATTAAATTTTATGAAGTCATGTATATTACAAGTGCACTGTAAGGCAGTGAAATTTGGAACATAATCAAAATCGTCGAAAAGAGAATTCAAGTCACAGAAATGAAATGTTTGAAATGAACACTTGAGATTTGCCGATATAAGAAACCTAATAAAGCAATTCGTGAAATATTACAAGTGAGAAGCTTAAACACTTTGATAAGAGAGCAAAGAAGAAAATGGTGGGAGCACATATAATGGACACCAACAACGACCCTCCCGCGAAAGTTCCTGCAATATTCACTTCCTGGGAAAATAAGTACAAGCGCCCAAGAAAGAGATGAGTGACACAACAAAGGTGAAGCCGCAACGCGCACCATACCAATGCCTGAAAAGAGAACTGTTCTTTAAATTCTCACCAATGTCCTATACAATTACATTTACGTAAGTACTACAATTAATAATATTTACCAATGAATGTGGTCAGGACATCCACTGATGTCGCTGACAAGCACACTGACACTGACAAGCAGTACACTACCACAAATGCCAGAAGACCAGTCGTGAGGTTAGAGCTCGTCCCGGCTGGGACTATGGCCGCGTGTGGGAGATACCTAGTTGGGGAAAACCCCGCTAGCCTACAGTGCGTCGGCGCCGAATCTCGCGGGGGAAGATCACCGCCACCTCCAGCTATAAAAACATGCATTACACTTACGGGACGTATGACCTTAGCAGTTGACGCGCCGAGAATTACTAATCAATCAATCAACAATTAAAAATAGCTCTACAGCGGAGTGCATTGCGCGGGGAGGAGGTGCGGCAGAGAGCTCAAGGCGGATGTAGATCAGCCAAGGGAACCCTCCATCGGGGAGCTGAGAGCGTTTCGCGGGGGCAAGGCAGAGCGGGGGGCAAGCGGAGAGCAAGTGGGGGGCGGGGCACAGAGAGCATTTGGTGGCAGCGAGGCAGAGCGGCGCAAGTGGAGAGCGGGGGATGGGGAGTAGGGACCGTTTCGCGGGGGGGGGGGCGAAGCGAGGCGAGGCAGAGCGGAGACAAGCGGAGAGCGTGGAGCGTTTCGCGAGGGCGAGGCAGAGCAGGGCAAACGTGGAGCGGGGAGCGATTGGCGGGGGCGAGGCAGAGCGGCGCAAGCGGTGAGCGGGGGAAGCGGAGCAGGGGGTGGGAGGCGAAGGGAGGCGAGGCAGGGCCGGGGGCAGCGTAGAGCGGGGAGCGTTTCGCGGTGGCGAGGCAGAGCGCGGGGGGCAAGCGGAGAGCGGGGGCGGGGAGCAGGGAGCGTTTCGCGAGGGGGGAAGGCGAGACAGAGCGGGGGGAAAGCTGTGAGCGGGGAGTGGAGAAGCGGAGAGTGAGCGGGGGCGGGGAGCACGGAGAATTTCGCGGGAGGCAGAGCAGGGCAAACGTGGAGCGGGGAGCGATTGGCGGGGGCGAGGCAGAACTGGGGCCAAGCGGAGAGCGGAGGCCGGGGAGCGGGGAGCAGGGAGCGTTTCGCAAGGGGGGAAGGCGAGACAGAGCGGGGAGCAAGCGGGGAGCATTTCGCGGGGGCGAGGCAGAGCGGGGCCAAGCAGGGAGCGAGGAGCGTTTCGCGGGGGCGAGGAAGAGTGGGGGGAAGCGGAGAGTGAACGGGGGGCGAGGAGTAGGGAGCGTTTCGCGGGAGCGAAGCAGGTTAGGCCAAACATGGTGCGGGGAGCGATTCGCGGGGGTGAGGCAGAGGGGGGAAGCGGAGAGTGAGTGGGGGGCGGGGAGCAGGGAGCATTTCGCGGGAGCGAGGCAGAGCAGGGCAAACGTGGAGCGGGAGCGATTCGCGGGGGCGAGGCAGAGCGGGGACCAAGCGGGGCGGGCGAAGGGGCGTTATTCAAATGCGCTGCCTCGGCTGAGCAAACGCACGCGCCAGCGAGGAGGCGACATCCGAAGCGGCTGAATGTGCAGGGCCACTTTGCACAGCCTGCGCTGCCGCTCCCCGCTCGCACATGCGGCTCCGGCCACCGGGCGCTGGGCTTGGGAGGACCAATCAAATCTGGAAACGACGCATTATTTCATGTCGCGAGGCTCAGTCCGTTTGGCCTGCTCTTCAGCCTGACCGCTCAAATCCGCTAGATTCCTTTCGCCATTAGCAGAGAAAGAATTTATCACACGGATGACAAAACAGGTGATTTAAATTTTGCTCTTTTAGGCTTTAGGTACTTTTACATTTAGTAAATCTACTACATAGGACATCCAGCTTGACTTCCCTCCGAAGGAAGACGTACGAAGTATTTGTTATCCTTCAAAATCCACTGCCCTGAAAGGGTTTGAGGCGCTGATAGGCGCAGGTTTGAGGCGAGCATCTGATGCACGAGAGATATTCCGTGATACATAAATCATGTTCCATATACAAAATCTTATTTGGATTCTGTTGTTTACCGCAGAAATGTTTAATATATCTATTTCCTTAAATATCTGACTATGAACTTTACGAGCTACTCAGACTGTTTTCGTATTAAACGAAAGCATTTCTTTTGATTACTCAAACTGCACCGATTTGTATCATTCGCATAAACCCTTCATCAACGTCTTCTGTACCAAAACACTTTTGCCCTGTCGTAAGCGCACCGTCTGTTAGGTAAGTTACAGGAAATAAGACGCTTTGAATTGGCTAGCCTAGCCTAGTGTAGAATGTACTACAATTAAAATTACAACTAATGTATTTCTAGATGTAACTGTATTTCTAGAAAAACTGTCAAGAGACATTTATTTGCTATCCATTTACAGGGCAACCGCCCTGTCCGATTTGAGGAGAAATGAATCGGTGTGTATACTGGAGGGCAGACAATTTATTTAGTCGGGTCGTTTCCCCACTCTACCGTCTCTACTCCGTGGACATGATTGCAAATTCTAACCTAATCTGCAGACACTTCAGTTCAGCGGTAGCGATCACTACGCAGAAAAGAGAAGAGAACGGGAGACGGAAAATAAGTAGGAAGATGAAATGTAAAATGATATTTTCACGCTAAAGCTTGTTGTCGAAAAAACAACCCTCATCACTTATTCTAAAAAAAGGTTTTTTCTCATATTTGCAGATATGCAAGCTTATGAACTTCAACAATAACATGAGGAGAATTAAGAAACACAGAAAACCTTTTTTTATTTCTGAATTGTGCTTTATTTTTGTTCTACAATTCATATTTCAAGTTCTCCATTCCCATAAATTTAAGCGACAGTAATGCGTGGTCGTATTGAGAAAAGGACTATACGTAAATAAGGTAACATTCACTTAGCTTCAAATTTTCAAACGTTCAACATCATAAACAAGCCAATATTTCGTCCTCTGTAAGAAAGGTTTAAGAGGACCGTATTGGCTTTTAATTCTAGAGAAACAGTTTGGCTTTCGGACGAATTTAAAAAAATATTTTAGAGAAATACTTTCCAAAGCATATTTACCAAAAGCAAAATGATGTTAGATGTGGGGAATGAATGAGCAACCGAGAAGTATCTATTAATTAACGAAAAATGGACTAAGAAGAGAGTTGTCTGTTGATTATGCAATAGGGCACAATTTCCTTTTCTTTTCATGTAATTTATTCATATCATAATTTTTAAGTCAACTCTTTCAAAATTTCTTCTCTACTGATTTTGTGATTAAATTCTTTATTATAATTGACTTCTCTCTTTTAAGATCTCGCATACTACATATGTATCACAAAGGTTGTTGTGAAATGATGCAGTGAATGCTGCAGCCAGAAGCCGGTAGCCAAACTTCGAAATTATGTTCAGTGAAGTCATGGAAGTTAAGCCTAGAGACGCCGTGGGTCACTGAATTGGTGACCGTCTGTGAACCTCTGATATTAACGGCGCTGAGTCCCTGTCCATTAGGGATAAAAGTCAATGTCTTAAGACTTAACTTGACGTAGCAAATTGAACTAAGCTAATTGAACTAGCAAATTGGCCACGTTGAAGAGATTTTCTCCGCGCTTATCGTCAAAAAGGCTTGGATCGTTTTTACGCAAGTAACAAACTTTTTTACGCACGAAAATTGACGATTTTTAGGCAGAAAAAACTATTGTAGCTCCATGATACCAAGACACTGGATAATTCTTGTTCTTATAAGTAGTAATAATTTTCTCTAACACGTTGTGAAGTCAGTTTCCACATTTTATGAGTCCTTCATACCGGTTACGGTAAACGCCTGTCCCCCCGTTTGTCTGTGAACACACTAGCGGCTAAACCATTGTCCGATTTTCACCACAACTGACATTCCGATTGATATGACTGATATCTCAGCCCTTTGATTTGGAATCGATGTTTTAAGTTTTGTGGGTCACTTTACATGAGCCTCAACGAAATTTTCAGTTTTTCTCAAAACTGACTCAAAATGTTTGGATTCATTTTCATCATGTAGAGTAAAGTAAGCGAATAATGGCAAAAATTTGACTTTAATTGTAGTCTGTATATTTTAAAATATTTCAAAAGTTTCAATTTTTTTCTCATCTTGCTACAAGTACAATATTTTGGGGAAGTTCTTAACGAAACCTCACCTTCAGACACAGCTCTTCAAAGAAGTTTATGCACAATTATTTCAAAATATAAGTAGTTTTCGCATAATTCTGTGCGCAATTTAGGCAATTTAAAAAGTATGATTTTCTGAAACACGGCTCTAAATGTTTTCTTTAACCTTTTTGTGCGGATGGCACTAAATGCATTAAATAAATGACAAATTCTACTTTGATGGATTCTTTTGATTTTTCTAAACTTAAAGAAATGTATTTATTTTGAAATATCTGTCTCGTTGTTAATATTTACATAACCAGCATTTTTGTAGATTATTGCATTCACGATCACATATGCTTCAAGTGATTTACAATAAAGTTTCTCGAAAACTCTTTTTTCTTTTTTGTGAAAATGAGATTAATTTCGCATTTTCAGAAACGCTCAAACAGCATTTTCTCAAGAACGGCTCCAAAAATTTCAATGAAAATTTGCATTTAGGTCTACGTTATATTGTTCTATAATATTCTTAAAGCCATATCTCAGTACCACTGTCAGAGGACAAAAATATTGAGTAATTGTGAAAAATGCCCTATAAGGGCCGATTGATGGGAAGAGATGAGGGTAATACCAAAAAGCTTACCCACAATAAATAGATTAGAAAACTAACTAGTGCGAGAAAGTCTGCACTTTATTAAATCACTAGGTTCTCGAAATTTAATGAAACCATTAACCTTCTCCATCATTCTCTGGTAACTCTGCATCTTTAAGGTAAGGGCAAAACCAGGTTCGTGAGAGATTTGCTTCTGAAGCAACACCGCCGGACCGCTGAATAGCCAGGCTTATCAACGGACTAGAGCGCTAGCATTGTAGCGTGGATGCACCCAACGTCACACGTACGCCGTTCGAAGGACGGAAGTGTGAAAAAATATTTTAAAGCCGCATATTTTATTTAATCTGTGCAAATTAAAGAGATGAGTAACTGTGGTTTTGTAAATATGAATTTTAAATTTTGGTAACTTTTTTCACGTTTATTAATAAGTATTTAAATCATTGTTGTTTACACTAATTGCTTTACGTATACTCTAAATAAGACCAATTATAATTCATTTTAATTATAGTTTCTTTTTTATAAAATGAAACATGAATTTTTTTATCACTTGAATCAAATGTACCATAAATTAATTATAACACGCATGCCTTACAGAAGGAGAGCAGAGAACGACATAAATGTTATAATTATGGAAATGAACATATTACCTGACCAAATGATTGATTTTCCAATACCCTTTCATGATAAAACCTAACGGTTTGAGCTGTAACGCGTGCCTACATTCTTGAACAATTTCTACAGGTTGGCTTTGAAATGGTCATATTTCTAGAAAATTTTCTTTCAAGCGAAAACAAAGCTGCTCTTCTTAGAACGCACAACATCAACCGCGGACAGATTTTGTGCGTGCGTTTTGCATGGTTTCAAGCAAAGTTTACTCAGGCTGCCAACAATTTTTATAATATTTAACATACAATAAATCATTTCCAAAACGTTTTATCCAGCAAGAGAAAACTATCTCATAGCCAAATCATGATCTAATCAAAACCCTAAGCAAAGTCCAGAACAAAACCCATCGGTGATTACCACCTAAAATATACTCGTACCTGTTTAGTCCCTTCTATAATGAGCGGTAGACCCGCTATGCAGCAAACTTCGCATGTGGGTAATCTCTTCGTGGAGAGCTAAGAGGGGCTCAGACGGGAAAGGATGGGGTTTTGAAGGGGCGTCGAGAGGGGCTTTGACAGCCCTGAGAGGCGATATGAATAGAGGGAGAGAGAGGGAAGCAGCGTGTGGGATCTAAAGATCCATTTGCTGCAGAAGCGCTGTAAACGCACCATATTTAACATCGTTCATACAGGAGAAGAAGTTCCTTGATCCCTCTTTTTCCCGCTCGTCCTCTCGTCCTCCTCCTCCTCGCCCAGGCCTTCTCATCTCCCCTCTCAATGACCCTCTCCGAGTGCAAAGTCTGCGTAGCAAACGATATGAAGAGTCAGATCAGGTGGTGCAAGGTTCGATTCCTTTCAGGTACTACAGTCTTCTTCGAGTTACAGCTAGACTAGAGTGAGGCGAAAGGTTCATGTAGTCAGAAATTGTGGAGAATAAGTAAAAATCATGCTAAGTGCCAAAATGTAATTCCAACATAATTACGAAAAACTGTTTCAAAATTTCGCGGGTCTTGACTGATGCGCAGCTTACGGCTGACAATTTGAACTCATAAGAATTTGGAACTAGAATTTCAGATGGCACATTTTACACCGAATTGCGATTGACAAAGCATTTTAGCACAAAATGCAAATTTTCACATTTTCTCTCTTACCGCAGGTTTTATTTATGCTCAACAATTACTTCATAACACAGTTATAGTAGTCATTTGAAATAAATAGTGAATCGATCTGTTTGGCTGCAACTATTCACCGAATGAAAAGTACGTCCGTGAACACGCCTATTGATGTTCTTTTAGGCAATGTTAATTGAGTTCAGGTATGCATCTTTAGCAGCTTTAAAGGCGTACTTAATAAGAAGCAACATACTTCGTAATCACTGCAACTAATCAACACATTTAATTAGTGCATGCTATGCGATAAAAGTCCACTTAAGCATCAGCTTCACTTAAATAGTTTCTGGGTTCACGAAGTTGTCAAGTGCGGAGGGCTCTCGCCAACGTTATATACTCCAGGCAATCACTCACACGTTCCTGCGAAATTAACTTTGTTGCCTAATTATAAAACAATCACGAGTATCAACTGCGCCTAACTCCCAGTTTCGTAAGTGGCGTCGCGCTGGAAGTTGGTGGCGACAGCGCAGCGGCGGGAAAGTGCGAGGGCCTCTTGGCGGCGTCGCTTCAGGCAACCGCCGCCAGGGGAAGTCGACGGGCGCACCCCAGGACTGCCCCCACCCCCACTCGCTCGCGCGTTCCACGCCCCTTCGTGCGCGCCGTTCCTCATTCCACTGCGCTTGTTCATCCGCTCGGTCTCCTACCTTCGGTTTCGTTCTCGACCCACGCGCCCACGCGCCTGAAGGAGCTCAGGGCTATATACCGGGAGAGGGGGAGCAGTGCAACTGATGACCCTGAGGTGCCTCTGGCCGGGAGGTCCTATGTTCGATTTTCCTCACTAGCATGTTGAATTCAGTCGCTGTCTGGAGGGGAATTCTAGAGTCTGGCTGCTCTGATCCGTGGTTTTTCGTGGTTTATCCGATCAACACCGGGTGAATGCCGGAGTAGTACCCTAACAAACAGGCCACGGACAGCGCGATCGTTCCTTTTTCTTTCTTGTTCCTCACGACTTACACACTCTTACACTAACATGTGCTACACTACCACACATGCCGGGAGACCGGTCGGGAGCTTAGAGCTTGTCGCGGCTGGGACTCGCCCAGTGGAAAAATCCCACTAGCCGGGTAGGTCGGAGCCGCATCTCGCCATCCAGTGAGATAATATCACTGCCACCTCCAGAAGGGAAAAAATTAACTATACTTACAGAACTAATAGCCTCAGTAGTTGACGCGCCCGGAATCACTAACAGCCAACCAGCGAATTATCCTCTCCCTCTCCTTTGTCTCTCTCTTTCACTCTCTCTCGTTCTCTCTCTTTCTCCCTCTCTCTGTCTCTCTCTTTCTCCCTCACTCTTTCTCTCTTTTTCTCCCTCTCTCTTTCTTTTTCTTTCTCACTCTCTCTTTCTCACTCTTTCTCACTCTCTCTCTCACTCTCTTTCTCCCTCTCTCTGTCTCACTCATTCTTTCTCACTCTCTCTGTCTCACTCTTTCTCACTCTCTCTCTCTCTCTTTATCACTCTCCTTCTTTCTCACTCTCTGGTCAATCGCCCTTCCATTCACTCGCCCACCCTTCCCATCTGCATCCAACATTTTCATCCCCTCAAATTGGATACTAAACCACCAATATTGGATACTAAACATCAAAATGTGTTGCACGCAAACCATGCAAGCAAAAACGCGGTCAGATTATATATTAAACAACAGAGGATTGAAAAGGAAAACATTTTGTACAGAGATTATTAACGTAAATCTATAACGGAGCGTTTTAAATAATTCTGACCTACGTAGCGTCTATTTGGGCGCTTACTGCGTCATAACCTACTATTTAATTTCTCAGCAGCTTACATGCAAGGACGTTCATTCAATATCCGGTGAAAGCCGCAGATCAATTCTAATAAATACTTCCAGAGTTTTTCAAAGATTATATTACAAAGTACCCACAATTATTTTAGATCGATGCATATGAAAAATTATAATGTTCTTCTGTTTAAGGAAGCAATTAATAAGAAAAATACTAACAGTGTAAAAAGGAGGAAAATACTACTAACACAATGACTAATAGATAATACGGGTATTTGTAACCTGCTTTAGATTTTGAATTGTATACAAAAAACAGAATTTTTTTCATGTATAATATACTAAGGAAATGTGACGGTTTTCTACAATTTATATGACACGATCTATACACACACAATGCATGTGCATACACACGACTTATATCAACACATGTGCTACTATGAGATAAGATATTAACACTTATATGTTTTATTATAATTATTAATGAATAATTCATTTCATCAAGAAAGTAGACTACTTTGGTTTTGTCTGTTCTTTCAAATCTATTCGACAATTCCGTCGGGTGTTTCACTGCTGGTTTAAGGTTGCTTACTCGTAACCGCGCAAGACGGCGACAAGAAGCGCTGCAGAAGCTTTGGCCGAATCCAATCAATCTGTCGCTCAACGACGAAAGTTAAATTGCACTGCGGTGGCGCTAGGCAACCCGCATTAGCTCTCCACCACTGGCAACGATAGCGCAGGGTTTATCGGACCACCTCGCTCCGCCCTGAACTGGAGGTTCTAGAGTCAGAAGACCTTCCTGAAATATCTTCGGATTCCATTTTGACACTTGGCGTGGTTTTCATTTACTGTCTACAATTTCTAACTAAATGAACCTTTCTCTTCACTCTAGACTAGCTGTAACTCGAATGTAGGATCTGAAAGGAATCGAACCTTGCACCACCACATCTGACTCTTCATATCGTTTGCTATACAGACTTTGCACCACGAGAGGGTCATTGAGAGGGGAGATGAGAAAGCCTGGGCGAGGAGTAGGATGAGGACGAGAGGACGATCGAGAAGCGATCATGGCGAATTCAGAGATAGTAACTAAATAGATAAATAACATCTCATTCTGAAAGAAATATGAGGTAGTCTATCGAAAAAGGACACATATATCTACTACAAACATATTGTAACTATTCTTTAAAAGTCCAAGAAGTTCTATCTCCTCTGATTTATATTATACTAGCGGGATGCCCGTCAAACACGACAGGACGTAAATGAAGTCGTAGGCTTTCGCGGCCGAAGTCATGTGAATGATCTTTGCTGTCCTAGAGTCGCCGCGTCGAAGGCTGTCTGCCCGATGTTTCGACCATCTTATCGTAGTCTTCCTCAGGAGACCAGCCCTGAGGAAAACCACGATAACATGGTCGAAACGTCGGCAACACAGACTTCGACGCGGCGTCACCCGGACAGCCACGATCATTCACAGGACTCACGATTTCAGTGAATATTAGAAAAAGTTTTTCATTTATTAATTCAAAATCTAAGCGTTTTCTATTTAAAAATTTCCTTTATCATCTGTAAAAGGTTCTGAACCTGGTGCCAAATGCGTCAAGGGAGCCGCGAAAGGATTTTAAGGCCTAAAGGGGCTACCATTTTGAAACTTTGGGCTATTTGCGATTGTTACCACATATCACGGTGGAATATAATTAACTTGATATTTGATATTTGGTTTAGTTATTCCACGCACAATGCGTTCTCAGAATCCAACAGCATGTGTATTGAACATTAAATCCATATGTTCCCAGAAATCGCTCGCCTGTGTCCATTAGTCTGCCACGGGAACAGGAAGCTCAGCCTCAACTATACCGAATTGTTCTCCTCTCGTAATGTATTATATCGTTTCCTCATTTATTTGTTGTTACAATTTTTGTACTATGTCATCTGTTCTTCATAATAATTCTGTTTCGGGGGTTTATTTTATTAATTTCTAATTAATTTAATTGAAAATGACTGTCTTTACAATCCATCTCCTATAGTTCACTCTTAGCTTGCGCCGCGGTCATTGATATTTAATTTTTCTGAATCCGCATATCTCGAGTTACAAAGCAAACGATTATCCAGACGTGCACGTAACGTCTTCATGCAAATACGTAAGAGCGAGTGCCACCCCTTCCAACACCACACACTAAAACTGTGAAACCTAATTGCATCGCGTTGAACCGCCTGTTGTCTTCCTAACCCATTACATTTTAAATTGGCCAGGCGTTTTTTTTTAATTTTTATTCAGTAGCCAAAGAAAATTGAATTTTTGTCATTTTATAAGAGAACTCTCTTCGAGTAAAATATTGAAAAAAACTAATGTTACCAAAACAGCACCGGCTTGGCTATGGCGCTGTTGGGAGATACCTAGGAAGGAAATCTCCTCAAGACAATGTGTTGGTTGGCGTTGGATCTGGCTATGCCGTGAAGAGGATCACTGCTACCTTACACGATAAAAACATGCAATCAAGTTACTAGAGCAATTACTTTAGTCGTTGTAGCACCAGGAAACACTAATCAATCATTCAATCTCAGAAGGCACATTTTCAGTGTCAGTCCAATATCATAAAAAAATTGATCGATATCAGCTTCCTACATTTTAAACACTTTTAGATCGCGTACGACATGCTTTCTCCTCGAAACTCATAAAATATTCGCATGATTTATTTTAATGGTCGCTTTTAGCATTTTACGCTTTGTAACGGTCTGTAATGGTTGCAATTAATACCTGATTACAACCTCTATTTTAGCACATACATTTATTGTGGCAGAAATTAAAATTAAACGTTCAGTGAAGTATATGAGTGGTTAAACGTGTCAAATAAAACATTTCAATACTATTAAAAAGAAGGTGTAAAAACTCTTAACTTCCCACATGAGCGGCAATATCCCGATCTTCTTTGCTCTGTCACGCATCCTGTCGATTTTCGTTTGGTATTTCTCTCTTCGATCTCATGAGCTCATTGGTCAGCGTGCTCGCATTCCATGCCGCGACACCGGGCTCGATTCTTGGTCGGGCAAGATTGTAGTGTACGTTTTCCTGTTGCTGTGTGACGATGAAAAAACTCAGGTTGAGAAGATAAGAATACTGCCTAGGTATGTCTATGTGCTCACCATCCTAAAGGCCAGGGACGTAAGGCCTATTCCGTAACCGAAGGACGTAAGGCTATGTCATATGTGTGTGTGTCATAAAAAATAAGGCATTGAATTGATGCCTTATTTTCCGTAGAGATACTCAAACCATCAGGCCCGCTCTTCCGTCTGACTTCGCAAATTTCGCTACGCACTTTTCAACTATTAGCGGAGAAAGGAGGTATTTCTTGGGCGAGAAACAGGCGATTTGAATTTAGCTCAGAGGCGTCATTTAGGCTTGAGGATCTTTTACATGCAAGTAAATCTACTAACATGGGACAGCCGGCTTTACTTCTCCTCCGAAGGAAGGCGTACGAAGGATTTTCTCGCCCTTAAAACTCCACGGCTTTGATCGGATTTAAACTTGGGTATAACAGTCCGATACGCTAACCGTTACACCATCGCCGCCACCCTACATACATTTCTCTCCTTCCACTGCGCACCCCAGCTTCGGCGTAGAACCAGCCATCACGCCTACTCATTCACTGTCCCCACTGTCATTGCTTGGAGATCGCCGAACTGCCTCTAGATACCTTGCCGAGTTCTACCCCAATCAGTGTCCCCTTCTCTCCTTTTTTAGCGAAATAGAAAAGGCAAATGGATAATGGAACAGGTGTGATATTCCCTCTGTAATGGTGATTACAAAATTGGTTCACTTTAAGTTAGTTGGGATTAGTTAGAACCAAATTATTGCCAATTCGGAAGGGCCATTTTACACAAACCGCTCAAGCGTTTCTCAGTCGACGGCGATCACGCGTCACATGCTACCACCATGCACCGCAAGCCACACCCACACAGACCTCATACCTCACCCTTGCGCGCCTCTCCTTCCTATACAGCCTCGATCCCAGTTGGTAGGTTTCCAGTGATTCTGGGCGTGTCAATTACCTAGGTCATTGCTCCAGTGAGTGTGGTGCATATTTTTCCTCGGGAGGTGGCACTGATCTTCCCCGCTGGATGGCGAGATCCGGCGCCGACCAACAGCCGGTTATTAGGGTTTTCGGCAACCAGGTATCGCCCACCAGCGGAGAACCACCCGAGCTGGGACAAGTTTTAATCTCCCGACCAATCTCCCTGCATGTGTGGTAGTGTAGTGCATGTTAGTGTAATGTGTAAGGATAGGACATGGGAAGAAGGAAGAGGAAAGAAAGATCGGAGAAACCAAGGAAAATTACCCATAAGAGCAGCCATCTCTAGAATTATCCAGACAGTGACTGCTTTCGACCTAGCAGAGAAGATAGAGGTGAGAACCCTTACACTATGCGGAGTGGAACTCTAGGACCTCCCGGACAGAGGAACTGCAGTAACATCAGTTCATGCACTGAGCCACCTCTTTCGGTGCCTCGATACCAAATTCCCTCCGCCCCCCCCCCCCCAACACCTTCCCTCACACCCCCTCTCCAACTTCTGTTTCCATCGCATCTCTTCCACCTCTCTCCTTCCCCCCCTCCCCCCATCCCCGCGCCGCACTCCCTCCCCACCGTCACCGCCGCACCGGGTGTCAAATGGCGGCGCGAATTCCGCGTAATTGCCGCTACACGGCGCCCCAGGTGCGGCGCGGCGCCACCTCCGCGCCGGTTTAATTACGCCCTGATGAGAGTTGCATGATAACGAAAGTCGCGCGCCGCGCCCACGCCCGTTCGCGCACCGGCCGCCCACATCTTCCGCAAGACCGACTGCACTCACGCTGTGACGCACCTCGCTCTCCGGTGCCCTCAACGCGTTTCACCAGGCGCATTTCAAACTCTCTAGAGGGTCTTTGTCAAACCGGGTAACCAGTCATTAAGGGGTGTTGGCAGAAAAGTCACACTGTACTCTACAGAAAGTCTAATAATAGATGTTACTACTTTCTGCGGATTTTAGAGGGGTCTAAAGTAACCACGTTTTCCACTGAACATGTGAGGGTTAAATTTCATATAAGGAAGTTACATGTGACGTATCTGCCTCCTGATGCGTTGGCAACGTTTTGGATCTTTAACATTTATTCTGAGACATCTGTATATTTAGTAATAATGATACCTAGAAAATGAAGACAAAAGATGAGGGCATGTTAAACTTCTCACGGGGGTCTTTGTGAAACCGGGTATCCGGTCCGGACATTAAGGGGTGTTGCCAGAAAGTTTATACTGTGTCAGGGATTGTACTCAAAAGAAAGTCTAATAATAGATGTTACAAGTTTCTACGGCTTTTAGAGGGGTCTAAAATAATAACTTTTTTCCAATGAACATGTGAGGGGTAAATTTCATATAAGGAAGTTACATATGACGTATCTGCCTCCTGATGCGTTGGATAAGGTTTTGGACCTTTAACATTTATTCCGAGACATCTGTATATTCAGTAATAAAATGAAGACAAAAGATGAGGGCATGTTAAACTTCTCACGGGCGGTCTTTGTGAAACCGGGTATCCGGTCCGGACATTAAGGGGTGTTGCCAGAAAGTTTATACTGTGTCAGGGATTGTACTCAAAAGAAAGTCTAATAATAGATGTTACAAGTTACTACGGCTTTTAGAGGGGTCTAAAATAATAACTTTTTTCCAATGAACATGTGAGGGAGTAAATTTCATATAAGGAAGTTACATGTGACGTATCTGCCCCCTGATTCGTTGGCAACGTTTTGGATCTTTAACATTTATTCTGAGACATCTGTATATTTAGTAATAATGATACCTAGAAAATGAAGAAAAAAGTTTCAGGCATGTTAAAATTCTCTTGAGAGTCTTTACCAAATCAGGACATTAAGAGGTGTTGCCGGAATGCTTGTAGCGTGTCAGGGATAGTTCTCTACAGATATTCTAAGATGTTAAAACTTTCTACGGCTTTTAGAGAAATATTTTTTTCCAATGAACATGTGAGGGGGTAAATTTCATACAAAGAAGTTACATGTGTCATATCTCCCCTAATTTGCTGGCAAACGTTTTGGCTCTTTAACATTTATTTTAAGGCGTCTGTATATTTATTAATAACGATACCTTTAAAATGAAGACAAAGGAAGAAATATTTTCTATGATTTTCCAGTGAAAAGTTGTAATTGATAAATACTGGATGAATAAATGTAAGTTCATTTGTCCTTCATCGTTAATGTATCGAAACAAAATAAATTTGTATAATTCCCCAATGATGTGTGAATTAATGAATGAATGAATTACAATAGCAAAGGACGAACATAGGTTTTAATCGTTTACTCATCCTGTTATTGTGTGCTTCTTTAATATTGTGTGTAATTTTGAATTCCAGAAATATATCTTCGTTTTATTTTCTTACGAAAAATGCATGATAAACCGATATAAGGATGGAAAACTTAAATGTGACGGGCAAGTAGTCGCATAAAAGTTTAGTTCATTAGATTATCGCTTCAACAAAGTTTTGTAAAACCCTGCTTATGCTCTGTATCTCATGTGAAGAATTCTGTAGTCCTTTCTCCAGCCTTAGAGTTGCAGAATCTTACAGCATCGTTTTAGAACGCAGGGTCAAAAGTGTAGTATGAATTTTGCTTAAGAGATGAGATTTTTCACGAAGTGTTTCATACGTGATTAACTTCATGTACCACCTCATATAATTTAAACCAACGTTCCATTCATAATAATTACCTCTCACGGTTACCCTTTCAGTGAAAGCCAGCGACAAATCGTAGCTAAATTGACCTGCCCGAAAGCGGGAGGTCATCATGTCTTTTATTTTGCCTCACGTTAGTAGCACGAATTACATTCAAAATTATCATTTAATACAGGTTCAACCACAATGCCCAAATTTTTCCGGGAATCCAATTTAGTAGGAAGTGGAAAAAGAGAAAAAAGAAACTACAATCATACGACGACGTTGTGTGTTTAATGTTTGATATTAGCAGTGCTGTGAGTGGGGACTCCCAAGGCTTTCATATCCTCCTACGTAATAAACTTGCTGTCGTCTCGCGTGAGACTTGAAATGAAGCTTGCGAGTTCATCTACGCTTAGACCGGGTTAGATGGTGGAAGTCAGGCCACACCTATGGCACCAACTCTTAGACCCTTCCGCCTCACACGCTGGAAGTGAAAGAAGTTAATGGAATGATTGAGGTTCAACGTTCATGCATGTTGCTCCTGGAATGCATAATATATCACAACGATAAGACACATGTATTACATACGAGGAAGTTTAATCCTCCCAGATCTAGCATGCGTGGTGTAAATTGGCTTTAAACCCCAAACCCTTGTGCCACTCAGGACGGCAAGTTGGAAATGGAAGGAAGAGAGTCGAAGGGGGTACGTGGTGGTTGAGGGAATCGCACCACGCAACAGCCAAGCAAACATTCGTGTCGGAGACAGAATTCGGGATTTAAACTCAAGACCTAAAGCATGCACGTCACTCGGTTCCAGATGGACTTTTCGACTGTTCTCAGATAATGAAATAGTTATATGAGTTGTCATTGCCAACAATATTGTTTATTACAATGGCAGCTTTTGATGGCTTAGCCATCATCTGTTTTCTGCTGTATGGAAGCCACAAGCGTCTACCTAGTCTTTTTGTGGCTTCCATACAGCACAAATATAATTATTTCATTGTAAATGCCAACAAAACTCACCACAATACCAATCTTCTGAAGTAACCAAATACCCTATAAAAACTAGACTCTCATTCAACATAGGCATATATATGCATATTTTCCTCATATTTTAAAATAAAAAAGCTAATTTCTAATATATAGATTTTAATAAAATATTTTTCATGTTTGAAACACTATGTTTCATAGCAATCATTAATTTCATTGCACAAGAATGATTTCTTCATTCAGACATACGCAATCGACAAAATATGCGCGATTGTTGCAATTGTGACTTTCTTAACTGGTTTCTGGTCCGGAAAACAAGTTTTTATATTTAATTACATTTCTTGAAACAAGTATTAAATCAATTTATTTGATCTGGTTGCAGAGTGTGTTAAGAAAAATCCTGTATAAATAAGATGGTCATAGAGTGGCAACATAAACAGAAGACAGCAGCATCTATGGAGTACAGCCAAAAAGAGCAGAGCCGTTCTGCGAGAGATGCGTCTCTGAGAGAAATGGTAAGGACGTGCAAGCAAAGTGTTGCCTACAACTGCCGCATCGCTGCGCTGCTGTCGCACCTCCTTGCAGCGAAAAGCAGCTCTAGGGACTGCGAAGAGTTAAATGACGCGTCTACGTCGTACAAGGAGAACGCGAACCCCAGCCTCGAAAACACGTTATTAATGTTGAAACACGAGAGAGTAATTAAATATAGTAATTTCCTTGTAAGTGCGCTGTGCCTCGAGCAGGAGCGAACCGCAAAGATGACACAACGCACATCTACACGTAGACGTACATCTACATGTAGACGAAGGCGGAATTATGGTGATATAGGATCAAATTTGTAGTGCACAATATGGGCTTCCATCAGATGCAAGTGAAATAAATTTTAAGTCGTAATCTGCTTGATTCAAAACAGGCGATAATAGTTATATACTTTTATACTAAGTTAAAAAACTAGTGATGTCACAACAGCGCATATTTGCTAGCATCATTTGTAATTTTTACCATTTTTAAAAATTTACAGAGTACAATAAAAAAGTGAACCCGTACCATTTTACAAGCGTACTTTGCCTAATCAGAAAAAAATTAAAACAAAATTGATGGGGAATTAAAGTTTCTAAAAATCCTACAGCTCCATTCTTCACTGATTAGCTTCATGGAACTGTTTCGTACGACCTTCGATGACACGCAGCGTGCACCCGTGCAACACGGTTGCATATAGATGTCACTGTGTTCACGTCATCCCAGATAACATGTCCTGACCCAATTATCGATCCACGGATCGCTGTTCTACATTTGCGAACCGTTCTGGAGCGGTACACTACCTGCCGCCTCTCCATCGGTGTGCGCATAAAATAGTAGTAGCTTCTCCGACCGCTTTTTATATTCGGTCTTGATACATCCTCCGACCCATGTAGCGGAATGTCGTCTGCCGGCTTTGCGACCGTAACTGCTAAGCTGCTTTTCGTGTACAGGGAACGGGAGAGACCCTTCTGTTGTGTTGGCATCTCATCAGACACTGCTTCTTTTTTCGGCGAGAAAGAAGAGTGGCGTTAACAGCGAAGTTTAATGGACTTTTCTACTTTAAGAGATTCACAACTCGTATAATGTATCTCCAACGCCAGTGTCAGGGATTGAATTTGGCGGAGAAGAAAATTTGGGACAGAAAATGCTTCTAATTTTGTAATATTCAGCAGCTCTACTCAAGACCTTTCCATGGTAGCATGACTCTCACTGAATATAAGTGGCAGAGGGGTTAATCAAAATCACAATTATTTCATAATTTAACGAACGTTTTTGTATCCTTCGCAACGTTTTCATAAAATTATGAAAAATGTTTTGCAATTGATATAATACTAATATTTTAGGAAACTCTTGCAAAACTACCTTCTTTAAACTTCTTGAAATTCAGCAAAAACGCTAATATTTAATTGGGTTTTTCGCCATATTTTCGGACTCACCCGCACTGACTACATTCTGGTAGTGCGTCCCTTTTTTTTCCACGCAGCTGACGTTACGCAACTGTAATGCTCCAAGGACAATGATGCCCGACATTACATATTTGCTATTCACGCGTTAAGTTATGGAATAACAAATTTTGATATTTGTTTGTAAAGTACTGCTTTACTGTGTATATACTATTCTACGAAATTTCAGATACGTAAAGAATATTTCTGTTAAAGTATATAATTTATTGCGTTTGTATACGAGATCATTCTATTTTTTTTCCATTAGTGCACACGCTACTTTTTGGTAAACCATTTTATGTGGTTGGTTCAGAAACATCGCCATCGTTATCGCCATCGTCAAGAATCCGATTATTATTGCTACATCTTCAGTTTGCAAGGAAAATGCACGTTCTGTTGGTGAAAACGCAGTGCAGAAATTTGTCAAAAGAAGTCAAGTGGTAATGTAGGATGCACCAACAGCAATTCGCTCAGCCAAGAATGTACTTTGCAAGCACGTGCAGTGTGTTGGTAATCTGTTAAGTAGAAAATGGTGTATGTCTATATCAAGAACGTATTGCAGTTAGCATTATTTTTGTGCGGAAAGCCTGCTAAAGAAATTAATAATACGTTGAAATCTGTTGGTACAAATCGATAATATTGCTACAAATAATATTGGTTTTAACAATGACATTGAACGTATTAGTTACCATTTAAATGGTATAATTCTAAAAGACTTAATTTGCCTGCAACAAGTATTGAACGTCAGCTTCTGAGTTAATGACCCCATCTCGAACAGGTTTTCCGTCCGAATACATTATAAGGGATAAACCAACGCAAACGAAGTTGTCAATGCTCTTCAAGCAACGATTTAACCAGCTTCTTTGAATAATAAAAGAACTTGTCCCTAATTAGAATTTGTTCCCGGACTGTTTTATGTGTATTGGGCCAAAACTGTGTAAAACATAATACTATCATAATCTCGCACGATGAGTGATATTTTTCGTGATTACTTGCCCACTGTCAACAGAGTTGAAGGCGTTGGGCTATTTCGGTCAGGTGCAGTCCTTCAGGCCACACGTGCACCGGAAATGGGATGGCGGAAGGAGGAGAGGGAGTGAGGAGAGGGGATGAGGGAAGGAAGAGGCCTTCTCTATACCCCAGGCAGTTTGCGGCTTACAGGCCTGTTGACGGGTAGGTTTCTCCAATATTATTTGGGTTAAGGGGTTTTGGCAACCCGCAATGCGCTGCGGTATGACGGATTGCGGCGCAGCACTGCCGGTGTGGTGGGAGGGATCGGAAGCAAATTTCCAGTTTTCCTTCTCGAGTATCCTTGAAAATTTCGTCATGGAGTACAGACTTACGGCATAGGATTAGGCTTGCGCAGTTTTGATCCTACCTATCTTAAACATTCTAACTTGTAATGAGATTTATACTAACTTTAAACTGAGCATGGTAGGAAGCACGGTCGGAGCGGGACAGAGCGAGATGATGGAAGCGAGATGATGAAGGTAGGGGAAGCAGATCCGGGAGAGGAAGAGTGGAGGATGGCAAGAAAGGTGGGGTGAGAAGGAGTGGGTCGGAACGGAGTGGGACGCGATGGTGATTCGGGAATGGCGGGTGGGGAAAGCAAGGCGATGAAAGCATGTTGAAGGGCAGGGAGAACGGGAATTGCACACCACTGAAGACGGGTTCATGGGAACGGGAAAGGGAGAGGCAGGCAGAATGGATGTCAGATTTTAAAAAAATATTGCTTTGTACTACAGTTAGAAGTTATTTATCTACCTGCCTCTGTATTATGATTATAAACGATTATTATAGTTATTACTATTAATATAATAATTACGTTTGAGAACTTGGTATCAGAATACACTAACTTAAAATTACAGAACTAACAACTTAAGAAAATTTACATGAACATTACATCGTGCAAGCTTTCATATCACTTCTCTTTACTTCACCGCACTGCGGATCGCTGAGATAAGATGTGTTTCTTACGCACTCGTTTTCCGTAACTTCACGCCACTGCAAATAATAATAATAATAATAATAATAACAATAATAATAGTAATAATAATAATAAAACTTACTTTACGTAGTAGACTAGACATTTAATAATATTAAAGATATTTGTAATATACATATCAACATATAGGAAACTAATTTATATCAAAATTTGCTCGGACTTTGAAGAAAGGGGTCAAAGATTGTCACTGGCAAACCGCTCCAGTCTGTAATAGTTCGACTCGCGAATGAATATTTCCCCAATCTCCATTTTCTGAATTCTTGTCTGAATTTTGTTCATATGATCTCTGCTGAAATATGTAGCCCTAATTGACTTCTAATTTCTTTCCAAAGTGTTTATGTTTACTATGCGAGCAACTCCGGTATTCTTCATTTATAACGTTTTGTCGACTGTTGTGTTTTGATTCATCTGTTCACAGTAAGTCCGATTTGGCAGATTATACGTACAGCCGGTTAATATGCATTTACCTGAGTGGGCGCACCGAGCCGAGGCGGGCGCGGGAGTGGAGAAACCGCTGTGCGCGGGGCGGGGCGGGGGTGGGGGTGGGGGGGGCGTGTGAAATGCATGAGTCGAGGCGCGAACGGCGGCGGCGCTTCAATAATGCACAAAGCGGAAAGGGGCGGGGCGCGGGGCTACGAGGCACAGGTGCAGGCAGCGGGTTCTGCGCCGCCTCAGCTCTCGTTCCTCACGTCCGCTCCCAATCACCTCCACGCGGAGCTGTTGCGCCGCATTTGTACACATCGCCTTCGAGTTAGTTTGAACTTAGGCTGGTGAGGTCGAGTGGAAAAAAATATGTCTGGCGTATACGCAGTGGCGCAATCACGATATGTCTACGGAGTTTGGTAGAGGGACTTCATGTTTTCTTATGTTTTTTTTATTTATACTGAATTTAAAATGTATTTTAATTTTATTTGTTTATTTTAAATATATTTAATTCAATGACTTTCGCTTGTAATATATTTAAGTAAAAACTACGTGAACATGGTGTTTTATCCTGGGTAGCTGATTCTGCCCAGCGGGCCTGGTTACAGGCGGGGGAGCGTATGGGCACTGGTAGCTCAGACAATACATGGGGAATTTTACTAGTTTAATTGTTTTGAAATTCGAAACAATACAAGACAATAAATAATTATTGTGACAGATAACTTAAAGTTAGGTGAAGAATAATGGAAAATAGGAATTAATAATACGCAATGAATACAATAACGTGAACAAATAACAAATAAAGATGGCTAAGATTCAGTTGTTCTTTTGCACCAATGAAGTTAAATGCTGATAGCGTTCCGTGCTTGGTTATGGTGCAATTATTAATCGAGCACTACTATGCATTTTGAAATTTCCAATCAAACGTACTAAAATTACTTTGAGTAATTTAACTAGTTGACTTTTGCAAGATAATTGAGTTAAATTATGTTAGATTGTTTTGTTACTCATCTATGTAGTCAGAATGGCAGCAGCTTTCTTTAATCTGGCAGTTTAAAACGGTGGTGAGCGTCAATGCATGAAGTGGCATTACTCAGAAGAGTGCTATGTTAGCAGTAGTACGCACATAGAGACTAGAAGATCTGGCTGTTCTATGAAGAGTCTAGAAGATCTAATAGTTCTCAGTAGTTACTTAGCAATCCAAAGTTTTGAGTAATATATGTTACAATATTGTTGATCGCTATTTACGGGCGTACACAATTAGTTCAGAGAAGACTGTAGATGTAAGAACGTCGCAACCACTACCATAGTGTAGTATTCACATTAGCTCACAGAGATTTGCAAAGCGTCAATATACACGCGATTTTATGCAACATAGTTCACGAGAAGTGGGTCCTATTTCAACAGCTATCGCAAGGCTACGGTGTTTCCGCCGCACGTGTCGAGCGAAGGTGGCATGTACCGTGGGAAGACGGGTGCGGCCGGCACAACTATCAGAGTGATTGTGTGTCTGGGACAGGCGTTGAACCAAGACGCCGGTCGCCAGACAGACGAGGGGGGGGGGCTGAGACGTCGGGCGACTGGCGGACAGCAGGTTCCGGACAGATATGGAACACTAGAAATATCACGTTGTTTAAAATTGACCACATGGATTTGAGAGGTTGTTGGCTCCTGGGGGGACGGGGTGAATCGCTCGACAAATTTATGAAAATAAATAAATATTCCTTCCATGACGGAAACTTCAGAAATATATATAACGTCTGAAACAAACCATTATGTTTATACTATTTAATCGATTAAAGGCTTATATTAGTCGGTGGCATGGTCTAACCGAATTCAATTCGTGGTTTGAAACTTCTCAAATAAGTCCGTTTGTCACTACGCAGTTCACGAACTTATCGATAGTTTCAAACCTCTAGAGAAAATATTTATGAGAGAAACCCAGTCTATATCATTCTCTTTCCTTTTCGAAATCACCAGCGCTTACTGCGAACTGTACGATCTTACACCAGAAACACATTACCTGAACCGAGCGCGGGTCTACACACGTCACTTCATTACAAAGAGCGCGCCGCGCCGCGCCGCGCCGCGCCGCGGTGCGCGTGAGGCGAAGCGCGTCTGGAACTTTCGCAGTTGCGGGGCGGCGTGCGCGCGGGCGGCGCCGGGCAGAGAACGTAGAGTTGGGCGCTAAATTATAGCGCGCGTGCAGAGGAACGGTGAGCGACCTGCCGTATTGGCTAACTGCCACACCGCGCCCCCCCCCCATCCACCCTCGCCGAGCAGACTTTCGACTGTGTTTATCAAACATGCTTCGTGTCACCCACTAATTGCGCAGAAATGCACCTCTTGCTTGCTTCTCAGCGGTTCTGGAGTTTCGTGAGAATGAAACGGCTCCGAAATTGGAATTCTTCGATGGCGATTTTGGGGAAAACAAAAAATTATTATTATTATTATTATTATTATTATTATTATTATTATTATTATTATTATTATTATTATTATTATTATTATTATTATTATTATTATTATTAATATTATTATTATTATTATTATTATTATTATATCTACTACTGACATATATATATATATATATATATATATATATATATATATATATATATATATATAAAATACGCTAATGATAGATTACGGTTGTTCACAATTTCCACGAAACGATCAACTCAAAACCCTATAACTGTGCTACTGTTGGATAGGGGAACTGTTGTCCCAGTTTTACGTACATCAGATTTGTGACAAAAAATAGAAGCAGTTATTGCAGAAGATTATGACGTGCAAAAAATTACAGCGGCGCAGATTACAGTCGCAAAAAACTTGAAAAAGACGCGTCCTATGACCTTAAAACCAATTTTCTTGTCTGTAAAGGAACAGGAATTTTTGGGGCAAGAGCTTTTGGAAGGGACATGAGTTTGTGAGACGTGTGGGGAAATCACTGCAGGCAGGTGAGGGTCAGGTGGAGGATTGTTGCGGGCCTTATGGCGATTGATTGATTGATTAGTTTTTCCGTCAGTGTAGTGCATTTATTAATGGTGGGAGGTCGCTACGTGGAGAAATGAAGAGGTCAGATGGATTGGCACGTGGAGACATAGGGTTAGAACTGTTTCTGGAGCACTATTGTATAAAAGGACACCTTTTGAAACTTTCTATTACAGTTTGTGGGATTTACTGTGTTTAGATAGCGTGGATTGAAAGGAAACAGCAGAAAACCGAAATTTACGTGATATTAAATTGATGGAAAAGATATAAATAACATATCACGATCAAATTAATTAAGTTGTTTGATTTTCTCTGTATGTTGATTTCAACGCTTCACAATATTAAAATGCTTGCATTTGCACAATACCTTTCACATAATACTGGAACGCGTAGATCAGCTGGACGATCGAATTGGGGATGGTAATGTATTCGTGTTTGTTGACGTGTCACGTCACGTCACATCACATCACATGTAATAAACTAGCTGAAAGTTATAAGCTTGTGCGTAACCTCAAATTTTTTTTCGCTGTTTAATTCAAAATTATCTTAAACAAAATATCGTACGCAATTTGTTTACTGGTTTATTGCATTTATAAAAAAAGATACGCTTTTAAAGACGATGGATTTTTAAATATTTACTTTTTATTTATTAACAATATCAACAAGTTACATGATGCACTATCGGTTTCTCGTAGTTCAATGGGCGAGTACATTGTTATTCACTTTTGTTTTTACATTCACAAAACTAAAAGGAGCTATTTGCATACTTTGTGGTTGTATGTCCGAATAAATATGGCACCTACTGGGAACCAACCCGTTGCTTTACGTCAATCGCCCGCTTGATATGCAGACAGGTATTTTCACTGCGTAAATTCATGAGCGTACTTCGCAATGAAGTGTCACTTCACCTAATGTAACGGCAATTAATGGCGCGTAAAGCAAGAATCTGACACAAAGCACGCACATTTTGCACGTCAGATATTTCAATTATGATCCGTATTTATGGCAACGTTTGCACGATTTATAAGGTCCTCATAATGAATAAATGAGTGAAGGGATTTCTTCATCGCATGCAGTGAAGGGGGATTTGCTGAAAATCTAATTAATATTTTGCTTGATAATACTGATGCGTGACGCGTGTTAGTAAGAGAGATTGTTTAAAGTATGAAGGCATAGCAACGAACTGTAATATTCTTTTTTAATGCTACACACATATATTCCTCGATTACATTGCACGGTTACTCACTTGCAACTCCTCTTGAAAAGAAATAATTCGAAGTGTATGTACCAAATGCTTCTACGTCATTTTCAGAATGTCAGAAACAAGTCGTGAATATATTAATTGCAAATTTTACATGAGAATTTAAAATAAAATTTATATTGGTATTTGGTTTTTGTGCCGGTGTTTCCTATAACTCAACTGAGATAGAGCCAAATTATTTTTTTTTCTCCTTTTGAAGACTCCCAAAAATATTATGACATTTTCTGTGACAATTGGCATACGTTTCTCTTTCATTTATTTCATCATATACGAAACATGATATGACAGTTATATGAATGTTATCCATTTTTTGACATTTTCACAATATTTTTCTAAATATTTCTTTTGAATATGTTGCTAAATAATCTATAAAGAAGTAAGTAACATCTGGTATTGACTGTGAAGGCTCCAACCCCACTAACAGCTTTTTAAAGGCTCTCTTTAAAACTTGAGGAGCAGAATAATCTTTAAAGTGAATCCCCACTCATTAAATCTTCATAGCTTATATTATTTTCTTTATCACTTTTGCGGGCGTATTTATCTCGTTAACTTATAAGAATTGAAGTAGTTTTTCACTGTTTTAGGGCTTTTGTTCAATCTACATATTTTTTTATTATGGGTACATATTTTTTTTTAAATTTCCCTCTCTTAGTAATTACAATATGAAAATTAATAATTTAGATAGTAGCAATTAAGATAATAATCAAAATAACAATATAATAAATATGCTTGTATTACATTGTATTATCTTGTTTTAATAGACAAGATAATACATTATAGAATTCATTGGAGTAATACATAATTTCATTGGGGCGCCGAAGGGAGATATACAATATAGTATTCCTTTTAAAACATCCTATGACAATATAGATGAATATCAGTAATGCGTGTCTAACGGCCATATATACAAGCTTAATATACAAGCGACGATACATACGAGAAAAATATATGTAACGTAACCTTTTTTTAACATTATTTCCTTCAGTAAAGATATTATTTGAGTATTATATCTAATTTCTGTAATGACTCTAATAAGAATTTCACGATTAGGTGAGAATAGATTTTACTATCTAAGGGTAGAATGTATTCGAATTTCAATTAACGTAACCTGCTTCCGTCCTTGGGAACATTTGCATTTTGCTTTATCTTTATATAAAAGTTCGTTTCAATGTTTTGTGTTAATACATTAGTCACAATGCGGTGTCAGTTATTTTCTTGAAAGTGTAATATCTGGTCAATTGTATATTGGACATATTCTGTTAGTTCTGATCCCCAAAGAATGGAAATGATGTAATTACTTTATTACTCACTCGAAACATCTGGAAAAATTGCAACCAACCTTTGATCAAAGTATTCTAAATGACCTCTGTGAGGTTACTGAAAGAAAACTAATTGTCACTCAGAAATTCAGTATGTTCCAGAAAACTCCCAGAGAAAGCTATAGGTAAATTACAAAGTTAGGAAAGGCCATTAGAAACTCACTATTGATATTCATCGATATTGTCATAGGAAGTTTCAAAATGAATACTGAATTGTGTATCTCCCTTCGTCGCTCCAATGAACTTATGTATTACTCCAATGAATTCTGTAACTACTTGAAACTCCGCACACGTTTTCTGAACCAAACCGGACACATCCAAATTAGCTCTGATCGGTTGCTCAAAGAAGATTGCTCTGTTGTATGTGCTTCAATATGCACGAGTTGCTCCGAAACACGCGCAGACGAAACTGTTGGCGAAAGACGAAGTTGGAAACGTCATTGTGGAACCTCTCCGCGGAAACTGACGGGTGAGTGGGCTGCGGTCTGTCAGGGCGAATTCGCAGCTCGAAACGCTGTCTTTACCCCGGCACGCCGTCTGTGCTGCTCGGGCGCGTGGGCGGGCGGGCGGGCGGGCGGGCACGTGAGCGGGCGGGTGCGTGGGCGGGTGCATGGGTGGGCAGTTTCGTAGGCGGGCGGACGGTTTCGTGGGCGGGCGGGCGGGTGGTTGCGTGGGCGGGCGGGCGGTTGCGTGGGCGGGCGGGTGGGCGGGTGGAGGCTGGTGAGAGCGTGGTTGAAGAGGGGAGGGTGCGCGGTAAGGAATGTTCAATGGAGAGAACCCACGGCGGAGAAACATAATTTGAGTCGACGGCGGCACAGGAGGAGGAAGTGGATGGAGGTGGCCAGAGCGGTGAGGGTGGGAATCGAAATAGGGATGGCACGTGGTTTGGAAGAGCGGTAGAGGCGCTGGAAGAAAGAGGTGAAAGAAAGTGGTGGTGGATGTGACACCGGGGTGGAGGGTGAGAGAAAGGTTGGTAAAGGTTGTGGAGTAGGAAGACAAGGACGAGGCATGTACTGGTTGGTAAAGAAGACTGCAGAGTACGAATATAAACGATTGACGGATCGAACAAAGAAGTGATCTTGGGTCGGAGTGGCGGCGGTGGCGAGTTTGGAGTTGGTGAGTACATGGACTGTATTGTGTGCAAGAGTGAAGTAAGAATGGCAGGGCTTGCAGACGGCTGAGGATACGGCGACACGCAAACGGACGATAGTGTGAAGGAGGTGCAAGTATATACATCTAAGGTGTACTAACGATTTTTGTAAGGCATGGACACTGAGCAAGCTGGCGATAGCGGAAGTGGAGCGTACCACCACGAGCGAAGTCAATTTGATAATGGGGTTGAGCATATCGACAATGGCTGTGGCTGCATCACTGCATTGGGTGGCGGAGACAGGGACGACCACTGGCAGAAACGTAGGCGATGGCGTGGGGGGCGTGACAGCCACGGCGGAGGTGTCGAGGAGAATGCGGGTTGACGGAATTGCGCAGGGCAGGACGGCTGGCCGGCAAAGATAGAGACAGCGCGAACTCGTAACGAAATTCGGGGGTAGTGCTGTTTGTTGGAGCTGTGGGTGCAATGCGGGCGACGTGGGCGTGCTGTTGCGAGGAGAGGCGGAGCGACAGCGGCCACGGCGGACAGGGGATCGCAGAAATTCCAGAGGAGGGGGAATTAGAAGCTGGAGCAGGGAGGAGGGCGAGGTTGGAAGGAGCCTGCGGGAGGTGGGGTAGCGGCCACGGTTACACAAACGTCTGGAACGAGGTCTCCTGAAGCGAAGGAAGAAGAGGGGGCAGGCGGATAGAGGAACAGGGGCGGGGCAGGCGGGTGCAGAGACAAGGAAATGGATTGAGATAGGGACAGAGAGGAGTCGACTGGGTGAGCTGACAGGAGCGGTTTGGTCGGGACCGAGAGTACGTTGAGAACAAGAGCGAGAATGGCTGCAAAGGCTGTCTTCGAAGATGGTGGCAGCCGTGAGGCGGATGGGTGCGGCGTCGCCAGGACGCAAGACCGCAGGCGAGGATAGAGGGACAGGGATTCCGAAAGCGTCCAGATTGCCAGGCAGGCGGGAGCTGGGCAGCAGTACATGGTCCGGGAAGAAGCTACCGGATAGCACCGAATGATACACAATCGTCTGCGTATTGTAGTGAGGCCCAGAGGACGAGACCGATTGGGTGGATGGTGTAGTGTGTGCGGAGCGGGGAACGGTCAAGTGGGGAGACTAGAGTACTCAGAAGAGAAGCAGAGGAAGGAACGGAACGGGGTAGGCGGGGGGCGGGGGTAACGGGGGCAGCAGCGAGGGGAACACAAGCGTCTGAATGTTTTGAGTCGGGGGCGGGGGCGGGGGGCCGGGCTGGGCTGGCTTTGTGCCGGGCGCTGTTTAAAGGCGAAGCGCAATTCCGTTGCCCGGGCCACGCGCGCGCGGAATTCGCTTGGCCAAGGAGCTGAGCCGTGGAGGGGGAAGGGAGGGCTCAGTCACAGCGCAACCTCTTGCTCAGCGCCGGTGGAAACCCTTGTTGCCCCTCGCCCAGCGACTTCATTATTTCGCGACCCAGGTGCAGGCAGACCCATCTGATACAGGCAACTGTGCAACTACACACGAACACAATTCACATGAGATATTTTCACAACTTCATAACTCGACTAAAATGTGTAAAATGATAATAATAATAATAATAATAATAATAATAATAATAATAATAATAATAATAATAATAATAATAATAACAATTAGAATGTCGGACGCGTGGTGCAGACGGTTGTGGCAGCCGACGTCTGCGCCGAGGAGGTTGCAGATTCGAATCCTACATAGACATGATCATATTTGTGATTGTTCATTCATCCCTCATCATCCTATCATCTCGTAATTCACACTTCAAGTCATGACAACCACGTCGTACTGAGGAATGCACCTGCACAGCTGATCCTGGAAAAATTACACATACTAATTGTGTAGTGTGGTGAGAAATGGCTTATACGCCAATAATAATAATAATAATAATAATAATAATAATAATAATAATAATAATAATAATAATAATAATAATAATAATAACAATAACCGAGCGAAGTGGCTCAGTGCGTAGCGCACTGACTTCGTAATCGGGAGGTCCGGGTTCGATTCCCGGGCCGGCCATCCTGACCGGGGTTTTCGTGGTTTCCCTCGATCATAAAGGCGAATGCTGGGATGGTTCCAAAAGTCCACGATCACCTATCGCCTCCTAATCCATTCCTATCATCTTTCATCTTCCATACCCCCGGGCTAACAACCATGGGGGATAAAAATCGGATCCAGCTAAATGCTGGTCCCCCCTAAGGATTGTTGCAAGCACCTGCTACCGCGATGATAAATAAAAACTGAGCCACGGTAAATGCAGCATGCTTGCTTGCGTGGTCCTAGTCGGCCGATTAACGAAAAAAATAACAATAATAATAACAATAATAATAATAATAATAATGTATTTGGTGATTTTGATTGTACAACTTTGGCAGCCAGCTAACGGTGTCGTCGAAGCTTGGGCCAAGCCTAATTCCTACGCATGTAAGGGGGGGGGAGTTATGTGGCGAGCATTACGTATTTTAATGACTGTAACTAGCTAACTCTGCTTGCTTGAGATTTTCGTCGTCACACAACTTCAGAAACTGAGACGATTATAAAGGAAAGCCACAGCTATTTTTGTCCCAACCGGGGATCAAACTCACAGGGTCGCACTTTATTTATCTACCAATCTATCTTGTCTATTATCTTTCAAGCGACACGTGTTTTAAGAAAAACTTAAACTATTAGTTCAAGGGCGTTTGTTTTAAGGGCTCTAATAATTTACCCTAAGGCTCTTTGCCTCGGATACTTTTTGTCATCCGTGATCATAAAATCAGTTAACATCCGTGGTTCAGACATAATTTTATTTTTATCTAATAAAATTGATTCAGGTTTACTAAGTTTGTAATTAACTAAATGTTAACTTACTCGGGTGGTTGTTTCATATTTCCCTCCTAAAACACACTTTCAAAATTCTCATTCATAATATGGTCCAATACAGAACACGTTACGTCTTTCCACTGTTTCCATATTTCTCTCGTTACCACAATCCCCTCGTTCTCGATTTGATATGCAATGTATACCAAGCTCCGTACCGATATCAGTAACAAGCAATAACGAAAAAGTGAAAATAAATATATTTATGTAAATTAATATCTGTGTAACTTGTTCTATTAAATCACGATTACGTCACAACAAAATTAAACAATTAGAAAATGGCCTTTAATATTAGAAAAAATAATGTGTATACCTGAACACATTAGTTGTACACATTAACCGATATACTTGTAATATAATATCATATTATTACCAAGCAATACAAGAAAGTGCGTGGAACAATAGAATGTTCTTCACCATGAATTAGACCCATCTTTCCCACTTCAATGAACAAGTAAGTTCGTGTGAACACGGAGATGAAGGGCTAAGCTGATAAAGCAATCGAATGCGTTTAGCGAAGTACAAAGGCAATGCTTAATCTCATCCTGTGGGTTCTCCGCAGTTGCGTCACTGGAATCAACCCTTACAAAGGAGAGGCTCCGTCCAAAAGCAAGGAAGCTGCTCCGTCTCAACTGCCTTTACTTTCTCACCCTCTGCGTATTTGTGAGGTAATGGGAAAGTACTGTAATTCTGCGGCGGGAAATGGCGTTTTCTTACTAACAAAATCGAATTGTAGGCCCCTGTTATCGAGACACTGGTCACCGCTTGATCTTGAATTTCAATTTGCCTTACTTTACTTGGCGAGACTCGGGCCATCAGGCCCGCTCTTCCGTCTGACCACGGAAATTTCGCTACGCTCCTTTCACCAACTAGCAGAGAAAGGAGGTATTTCTTGGGCGAGAAACAGGCGATATGAATTTAGCTGAGAGGCGTCATTTAGGCTTGAGGATCTTTTACATGCAAGTAAATCTAACATGGGACAGCCGGCTTTACTTCCCCTCCGAAGGAAGGCGTACGAAGGATTTTGTCGCCCCAAAAATCCACGGCTTCGATCGGGTTTGAACCCGCGAGCTTGGGTATAACAGTCCGGTACGCTAACCGTCACACCATCGCCGCCGATCTTATATGTGGACCGTGAATTGCATGATATTTCCTCTAACATGTTGTGTGATCAGCATTCACATTTTGTGCGTCTTTTACACTGAAAAAATTATTAGCGGCAAACATCTTCTATGTCCGCCTGTGGACTACACATTTTTGAAAAATTTTGCGGCCATTTCTGAGTGAAATATTAGCAATACTATGTTAAACAAGATTTCTCATAAACGGCACAACATTTTTCTTTACATTTTTGTAAGTACAACGTTAATGCATTGAGTAACATGTCATAAACGTCATTTTGATGTCTGTTCATTATTTAAACATTATACAACTTTTTAAACAAATTTGACGTCACATATCATTACATCACGACCATTTTTATATATTATTTCATTTGTGAGCACAAGTTATGCAAATGATTTCTGATATAGTTTCTCAAAAACTCAAAAGCTTTCTATAAAAAATAGCCCACATGTGAGAATTTTCAGAAAAAGTTTCAGCTTAAACAACAGTTTCTCAATCACTTAGTTACAGAGAGATAGCAGCTAGGAAAAGCTAGTGACAAAACGAAACGCTTGCTCAGGACTAATGAGATGGGAAAACAAGTAGTAAGAGAAACTCTGAGATATTTTGTGGCTGATATTTGGAATCTGTCCTTTAGAACTATACCGTGCAGTAATATCAATAAATATCTCTGAATTATTGAAAATTGTCAATGCAAACATTCAACTTTGTTCTTAAAGTGACGCGTTGAGAAGGTGGAGTTTAACTGTAAGATTGAAGGGTATGAATAACGTGAATGGTGTAGTAAATCTATGAACCTAAGTTTGAATCCCAGTTTGGAAAAAATTGTTGGTTGGAAGCACTATTGCAGGGTCATAAAATGCGAATTCTTTACCAATAATGCGAGAAAGTGTGAGATGTGATGATTCACTAATTTTGCGAATGTTGAGTAACAACAGAACCAAATTGCTCGGGATATAAATATTTTATTTATTAGTTTTATTAATACTAATACTCGTATGTTTCTGATATTTTAATATTACTTTCCATGCTCTAATGCGGAAGATAGTCCTTTGATGAATTTCTGAGCTTTTTGATACTCGTCTCTGTAGCGGGTTTCAAGTGTCAAGAATGCATTTGTCATCTTCTCATTCGGGATGTAATTGAAAGTAAAACTGCAATCGAATATTAATTTGCTAAGAAAATTGTTTCTGTAATTGAGTTGAACACATATTCGTAATAAGAAAACAGACATCAAAAGTTTGTAACTGATCACGCCGTACGTACTAGTATAATGTAAAGACTATTGCGATGTTAGGATAACTCAAGAAAATGAATCCACTTTCGAGACCAACTATGAGAGTGTCACCCTTTGAATGGTGTCATTGCTCTGATGCAGGCCGTCTTTTTGGTGTCATCAATCGGACATACCACTAGTTCACCTTACTTTGTGAAGGCTGAAAGGAGCGAAGCGATATGTTTAGATGAGAACGAAGCAAATTCATTGCCTTTTGGACCCTCAAAATTCTGGTCTCTATCGATCAGTGCGGAACATAAGACCGTAGAGTTTGAATAGGACAAATAACGCAGTTAAAACTTTCTTGTGGCAATTCGCAAAACAAGACGACTGAGACAAAATAAAATTGCATTGTAGCAAGACCAGCCACATTACACAGATCTCAATGTAGAAAAAAAACAAGGCGTCTGTTAAAAGACAATTATTGTGTATTACAAGATACCTCCTATAGACCAATGAGTTTTCATTACATTTTTTCAGTTCTTTCCACACTAAGTTTAGAATTTAGAGCTATATTTCTTTGAATCAATGAGACGCTTCAGATAGTAAGGTAGCTTTTCAAATTGTCCATGTTCCTAATTTTAATATATATTTCTATATTTTAGAACGGATTTCATACATATATTATATTTCATACAGCTGATGAAGTGCTGCTAATACGTGCATAAGTGATGCTAATACAGCAAGTACTTTCTAGCATTTAGTAATTAGTATTACTATTTATACCACAATTTCTCTTTGCATTATTTTTTGTAGTACGTATTTGAAATCGTTTGAACATTTGGTGCGAAAAATAAGCAGAATGTGAGAAAGTAAAATAATTAAAAGTTAATAAACAATACGATACTGATAGCGTTGACAAACATAGATCGAAAAATATATAATAGTAATTATTAATCACTATGGTGTTGAAATATTCCACGTATATAATATTCTACATTTATAAAGGATTCGTTTTTATTACCGCGAATCAACATTCATCGTCATATTAATGCCTTTTGTTATCTGTACGGCGTTACAACAATGGGTAACAACAACCAACAATCACCGCCTATCTATTATTTAACATAATTAAAGGACACAATTTAAAATGAAGTAACTTAAATATAATATAAATAATATTAAAGTGAAATATAAAATAATATATAAATTTTAACTTACGCAGCATACAACTGTTTCAAAACACCTCCAAAATTTCGATCAAGAAGGGCAGGGTTTTCAGAGCGGGTGACTAATTTTGACGCCCAATTACTCCAAAAATACTCATATTTCGGAAAAATTCAGTTTGACCTTATTGAAAACATGTTTTGGTAAATACATTTCGGTTAAGAAAAAAACGTGTCTCATAATTGTAGGTGTAGGAAGAGGATAAATTTTGAGTATCTTTAATTTTCGAAAAATTAGAGTTTTTAACCAACACGAGACCTCACCAGTTTCTTAAACGTTCTTCAGACTATTCACCAACAAAATTCCATCAAAAAAGATGAAACCGTTTTTGAGAAAAAAATAAACAAAAATTATAAAATATTGTCTTACTTCACATAAAATCACGCAAAAAATACTGAAAATTTCGAAAATTTGTACATGACGATATTTCAAAATCTATCTTTAAGAAACATATTTTATTAAGCGGAAAAATCTCTACTTCGTGTAACGCCCCCCCCCCCCCCCCCCCCAATATTATAAAATTGATTTCCGATTCAAAGGGCCATGCCATCATGCCAGATTGATTGGTGAATATCAATTTTGGAGAAAATTGGCTGAACGGTGTAGGCGCTCGCGTTATTCACAGACACACGGACGGACAGACGTTTTGCCGTGAATCGAATTTTCGGTATCAAGAACCCACAATACAGGGAATCTGGGTTACAGCATTTTTTCCCTCAATTTAGCACCTGGATTTATCTACTTTTCGTTATCAGGGCTCTGTAATAAGAGTGTTTCTGCCGAGAATTCACCGTTTTTTGTGTAACATTACCTAACTTTCTTTTCTTAAGAAGTTCCTTCTTATGCGCGAGAAAATAAGAATCTCTACACCCAATAATGTAGCGTTGTCATATTTGTTATTTACATTTTTTAAATGCAGGGCGTACCGCAAATGTTAGCTATGAGATTTTTATAAGCGTAATTTGTTATATCCTAGAAAATGTCTCAAGTCAAAAAAATGGAGCAGTTTTTGAGACAATAATAGTTTAAAAATAGTCTTTTTTTCAGGTAAAATTACGGAAAAACTACTCATATTTGTTATATTCACATGATATTATTTACAGATATTTGAAAAATAGATTGAATTAAGGAAAACATTACAATTTTCAATATTGTAGTTGTAGGAAGATGGCGAAACAAACGTGAACAGCAAATTTCGAAATTCCGATTTCAAGTACACTCTGTGTAATTTTTAAGCGACATTTGTTATATCCGTGGAAATTTAAACTCAAAATTTAGAGATATTTTTGTAAAAGTAAAAAGACTTTATGCTAAGTGTCACTAAAACTAAAATAACCGTTTCAAATTCTTAGAGCCTTAAGTTCAGATAGATCGATCAGGCAATATCAGTTTTAGAGAAAAGTTTCAGAGCGGTTTAGATGCAGTAAATTATTACAGGAATGGTGCAAATTTGGACAAAATGATGTTCACACCCAGACCAACAAAAAATGGATTCCGACTACTAACGAACTAATTTACTACATTTACAAACGATCCACTTTTTTCCATAATCTTTTATCCACTTTTTTGATATCAGGGCCCCAAGACATGTTCTTTTCTGCCGAAAAAGTGCCGTACTTTTTACTTACATATAATTAAATCTCTTTACTACGTAATTACGTAGTATGGTGAAAAAGTAAAAATCACAAAAATGTAGTTAGACTACAATGTACAAATTTTTTTCTAAGCGAAATCCTTAGTGTATTAGCATAGATAGTATGAAAGTATTGATAGATAATCAACACACCTTCCAGCGATCTTTCATACTTTCTCTTTAAAACAATTCCCCTCGACAAAATTTGACAATATTTTTACTTGCTTTGCACCCAAGGGGCAGTTTTACTAACGGTTCGTCTATTTACGAACTCTTGGTAGTTACGTTATAGCATAAAAACCGTCCCTATAATTCGGCACTAGTAGTGTTCAAATATGTGTTTTCAGAAAACTGTAGTTTCTTAATCTGGCATCGACCAATGAAAATTGAACACTAAAGTCTTCTTGGAAAATGGAATGAATGAGCGAGTATGTATTGCGTAATAAACTTAGTGTCATAAGTGTAGTGCACGTCCCTAAAGATGTGGGGTTACCCACTTCAGAGATCTGGTGCTGGGTCATGTCAGCTTGCGAGATTTTCTGACTGCAGATATCCTCCAGTGCACCCCTGCCCTGGTCGAGACAAGCTGCAATCTCCTAAAAGGTTTCCTAACATGTGTGGGGCGGAGTGTTAAGCAGAGTGTGTATAAATGAGGAGGAGGGGACAAAGAAGAAAGGAAGATTGCGCGCGTACCATGGCTCATTTGTTAGATCGATGCTTCAACATTTGCCTGGTTTTGATCAAAGAAAAGTCGGAAAACTGCCAACTACCAGATGACCATTAAAATTTTCCAGATCACGGTAGAATTAGACTCTACTATGTAGCTGGTGTCGAAAATTTGCCAATGTTTGTCTGAAACCTACGATATACAGGATAGTGAAGCTGAAATGACAAAGGTGTTGCCTCTGAAGTATATTTGTAGCTGGCAAATACGGAAACAACAAAGAGTTAAAAACATTTTCTCGAGAACGTTTCTCCGTTCAATTGAAAATATTCGTTTTTGCATTGCCACACTTGTAAACAAATACGAAATTAAAAGTATTGAAATTCGATCCTGTGCTTGAGAATGCACCCAAGAGGGCATTGTGAACTCAGATGTGAAAAAGCATTCATTGGAAACTGACAGTAATAAATAGCGATTTTGTGGGCGTTAGGATCACGATTATATTGCTTCTTATTGTTTTTCCTGCTTGTTGCAAGAATGAATTTCAATGTATTTTATGTTACACTCTTTAGCATACTCATTAATGAATCGATTAGTTTTAAATCCCTGCAAGTGGGAATCGTAAAGTTATGGGAAAACAAGAAAAACTTAATAAATAAGTACATACAGAAACTTTTCTCTGCTTTTTATTTCTGATGCATAAATATTGATTGAGAATACTATGGAGACATGTAGTTTACTTGTATTAATAATACGATAGCCGCCGGATTGATTTAAAAGTTAATGACTTACGGGATTTTAGAAACTAATCGTGAATTTTTTACTTAAACTTGTAAATAAATGCACATTGCAGGTTCAGTTTGTAATTTCACATATTTATTACAATATTATTGTGAAATAACAAAGAGCATCTATATCAAACGTGATTCATATGAGAGGAATAGTTGCTTGGAATGTATCCATCTCATAGTAGATAGGAATATTTCCGTATTGAACATCCCAGTAATACACACTGCATACTGTAACACCCCCAGTCGTCTCGTGAGAGAACGCCCGGTAAGCGGCCCTTTGTAGCTCAGTCGGTGATGGAAGGAATCGTTAAACAGACTCTGGTAACATGAAAGAAACACTTTGATCACTGGTAAAAATCACTTTTATTCCTAGGGCAAAATAATTTAAAATGCCCCAGGGAAGTTACACTTGTAAATAGAATAAGAAATCTGAAAATTAGGTGGAAAGAAAAGAAGATGAAAAGTTAGTATTCAGAGTAAAGCTTAAAAATTAGGAAGACTTATAATTAACATTACAATGGCAAAATACAAAAGTTACAAATCGATGCGCCATAGCGCGGCGCCGCATTACAAAACTTTACACGGGAAGAATGCCCATTGAAAAATACTGCCTGGAAAGGGTCTCTGCGCGCCTGGGGAGGGCGCGGCGCGGGCGAGGAAACGGCTGCCGTCCTTCGGAAGAATTCAGCGGAGGTCGGTGGCCTCTCGGGCCAACAGCTGGCGGTCGGGTCGTGACGTCACCACAGGGGCGGCGACGCGTGGCTGCGTTGACGGCGTCTAGTAGTGTTGTCTGGTTGAACGCGGGTCGGCCAGGAGTCACTCTCGATTTCAAGAGCGTAGTAACCAATCACGGATTCTTCTGATACTCGTGATGATTCACAATTACAACTTTGGAAAGTCTAGAAATCCTGCAGAGACACATTCGCCTCACTTTGCAACTGATTCCCGCTTCAGAGAATTTTCTCTGCCCACTCTACTCAGCCCTTTTACAATAGCCCACACCGAAGTTTTTTCTAAGTCCATCACAGGCGCACTTGCCTCTGATCGGTGAATAGCTCTCCCCTCCAGAGAAATTTCTCTCCCGACTGCCCTGCCTTGAATGCCCAAGCTCTTCTGCCAATTTTATAAGTCGAATCGTATTAGGTCAACTTTTACCCCCGCTCGTTTTCTCGTATGTTCCAGCTCCTTATGATAGTCGCGTCGCTATTGCCAAAGGTAGTTGCGCATTACACTATTTCCAACCAATCGCGACGGGGAAGCCACGGAAGTTTCAACTCTTTGCGTCACTGTGAGCGTCCAGAATTTTCCTATTCCTTCTAGAACACCGGTCATGCTTGCACAAGACAGGCGTTGTCCGTGAAAAAATTTATCGCTCTGGGTTTCCCCGGATGTAAGCAAGCGTTCTAGAAATCCTGCAGCTGGTCATGCGAACACGTGCCTCTCAGTGAATCTTTCGACGACTGATCCTTGTAACGACTTTCTTAATGTGCCGGGGGCGCAAACGGGTGTCGCGATAAGCGAGGTTGCACGTGCAACGCCGTCTGTTCATTCTCCCAACTGCCCTCAGCCTTATGAAATTTTGTATGAGGAAATTGGTATCGCTACAATACATACATTCTTATATACGACACAGTCATACATACCCCGCAAGTCAATAATTTACAAAGTTTCAAAACCAAACAAAAACATTGTAGTGTCCTCACGGCCATTCTATTCATCAGATTTACGGAATTTACATGTGGTAAGATGCATATATCCTGCAGCTTCTATTTTGTCACAATAATCGAAAATGTAAAGAAAGTGACTTACGGGGTTTTTAAAAATAACAGATTCAAATATTAACAAATTTGTATCAAGTAATTGATCTATTATTTTGCACAGTAATTAACCTGCTACCATAACAAATTTTACTTACGTTTTCATAGTAGATGATATACTTTGAATAGAAATTGTGTTTGGTGAAAATAAAAATTGTTCCGTACGAGATGACGATAGGAGACGAGTACGCTATTTTGAAATGAGTAAACCAAATACATGTTTGAATGTTGAATACATTTTTTAGTACAAATTCCTTGAAACGTACAAATATATTCCCTAGATTCATTCACAATATGCAAGGCAGCAGTCGTATATAACTATGTTTCATCAGTGTTTTGTTTATGTGCCTGCTTTATGAAGGCTTGACTTCTTTGCAGTTCGCATTACGCAATGTGCTGCTTTGCGCAACGCGAACCACAAAGCACACCTTAACAATGAATAAATAATAGTAAAGTGAGCGAAGTGGTTTACATGTTTAAATGCTGAGAAATATTTTCATCTTAAGTAGAGTAAATAGTATACTTCTCCGCTGAAGTTTGTTCGTCAAGCAAATACTTCATCATTTTAATGCTTCTTTAACACTAAGACAGTTTGCTAACTGACAGACCGCCAGAGAGGATCCGGCGTAGTGTGAACCCCTGTGGACAGCGTGAAATATTGAATGTACGTCAAGCGTGAGAGCTAGTCGTGCCGTTCTGGATATTTGCATTTTCAATGATCTGTTTTCAAAATTTTATAAGAAATGATCAAAACATTTTCTTTAAATTTATGCTCAAACAGAGGAAATATGATTTATAAACATGCTATTAATGTTATAATTTTCATTGAAAGGTTTTGATATTTTGAAAAACATAAAAGTTCAAATTTTATTTTTGAACCTGACCTTCACCACTAACATTAGAATCAGAAGTTCATTTTAATGCAAATTTTCCGTCAATTTCAGATTTGAATGATGTCACGCTTTTTTAAAACAAAATGTGAGGAGTTGTTAAGAACAGACCTGCTTCATTTGCAAGGGGCTCGTCACATTTCAAAGCAGAAGAGAAGACTGTAGGTTGTCGACGACAATAAAATGTGTGAGATGGGTAAACCTAACCTTTCTTACAGCAAATTTATTTTCAAGTTTAGCCTTAAAAGGAACTTCTCTCATAATCGTGTTTTACTTTTCGATATCACTTCATCTGTTTTAAAAAACAGTTCGTTTTCTCTTAGCATATATAGTCTGCGTAAGAGGTACCGGTCGCAGACAGCGCCCTCTCCTATGGACAACTTGCGTGTTTTAGCACAATTCCATGAGTCCAGCCTTTGAAGGCGACCCAAAGGATAGCAACAGTCTCGCGGGCTGTCCGTCAGCTAGCTATCAACAAGCTTTAATAAGAATATGGTATCAATGGTGCATTGACAAAAAAAATATTTTCAGATATGATATTTTCGAACGATAAAAAACTTCCTTTGGATATTTTAATCAGATTGGTGACATTTGAATATAGGCAAGTTTGTGCACAAAAACTTTGGGAATGCACGGAACCGAAACTTTTCCTCTTCTTAGTGTTTTTACTCAACAACTACTCACATTTTGTTTCAAAAAAGCGTGACATCATTTAAATCTGAAATTGAGGGAAAATTTCTATTAAAAAACTGACTAATATTGGACGTGAAGGTCAGGTTGAAAAATAAATTCGAACTTTTACGATTTACAAAATATCAAGAGCATTCAATGAAAATTATAACATTCATAACACATTTATAAATCATTTTTCCTATATTTGAGCACAAATTTAAAAAAAATGTTTGACCATTTCTCATAAAGTTTTGAAAAAAGATGATCGAAAATTAGAATATTCATAACGGTACAACTAGCTCTTACGTCTGACGTACGTTCAATATTTCAGCACAAAAGCTCTAAAGTCGTTCGGATGGCCGAGATCGTTAAGGCAGTGCCGTAGCGATCTCGGACTATAGAATTGCGGGTTCGAGGACATGGTTCTATTTGTGTTAATCTTTTCACACCTCTCATCACCATATCATGTTATCTTCACATAATGTTCAATCCATTAGTAGTTGCAAATCGCCTTAATTTTTTTTCTCCTAATCTTACAAACCTCAATTCATTGGTTTCTCCATACTGACATATCGGTTTTCGAGTACAAAGTTGTGTGTATCTCCTCGACACCTGCACTAATCTTAATTATCTTTAAGCCAGCACTAATAGACTTTGATCTTGATGTATGTGTAAAGTTACAGCTCAAAAAATCTTCAAACTCTGTTCTTACCACCAAATATTTGAGACCATATTCTTGATGTGAATGCAATTCTTTAGTACAGAGAGCAAAAGTAATATTGTTGATCAATGCAAATACCTTTAACCGAGTACATGTTCTTTCTTACCATCCGACCTAACGGTGTTCTCCAAGTCCATGATCTCTGTCTGGCAACTAGTGTACAAAATACGATGATACTAAAATGTATTATAATTCTCTAGATGAAATAAATTGTTAACAGAACGATGTGTTCGTGAATAAAGATCCTTTCTGACATAAAATGTTCTCGCTTATGAACTACCCTGATTGGTTTCTCTGAAACGTAAACCTCTGTTGGGCTTTGAAAGCTGTCGCTGCCATACACAAGAAAAGTCCGCCATCAGCAATTTCCTTGACAGGAAGCCGATTAGTTTCAAAGTTGCACTAATTGAGTCGTTGCAGAGCTTCGGCCGGGGAGAAATTTGTTTTCCGGAATGCAAATGAAGCATTTGCGCGGCACTCGAAAGCTTTCCGGTAATTGAAATCGACTAGGAGAATCTTGCCCCCACAAAGGGAGAGTGGCAGAAATCCGATGGGAGTTTGCCCACTTCCTTCCCGCGCTTCGGCGGGTGGCATGAATTATTCACAGCTGTTAAGGGGTTGTGTTTTAAAATCCGAGGGCGAGGGAGGGGTGGGCGACAGGGGGAGCGATGCTTTGCGGAACTGTTAACAACTTCTCACCAAAAGACCTGTTTGTCAGGGATGCGCTGTCTTGAAGTTGACAATTGTTGACGGGTTCTAGTAGTCAGAAAAAAATAAAAGAAGGGGGTACAGGGCAATATATACGTAAAAATTGATGGATACCTCATTTGTGCACCTAACATTTTCAATTTCTTGACTCTTGATATTTAAAGCCCAGTAATTATTAATCGCGTAATATTGACAATTATACTAAACGTTAATATTTTAAGTGTTTACGATATAAGGAATCAAACTGACAGATGAGTGACGACATATCCAAGCAGAGCAAACTCAAAATCTTGGAATTGAAATACAGATTGCATTGCGTTATATGTAATCATTTATCACTACCAAGTTTACAAACATTTCTTCTGAAAGGACTTGATTGATAAGCGATTCCGGATGCGTCATTAGTCCCGTAAGTGTGATGCACATCTTATAGCATATTGTTATGATCGATGACCTTCACCCCATAGATAGCGAAATCCGCCACCAACTTAACGACACCTAGCGGGGTTTTCGCCAATCAGATTCCTCCCAGTAGCGGGGGCACCCATCCCAGTAGGGACAAGCTCTTAACTCCTGACTGATCTCCCGATATGTGTGGTAGTGTTATGCACGTTAAGTGTATGTAGGTGTTAGGTAGGTGTATGTGTTGTAATCCATGGTAAGTGTAGGTGTGCGGATGGTACAAGGAAAAGAAAGAAAATATCGCGGTCCGTTCATTAGGGTACTGCTCCGGAATTTGCCTGGTGGTAATTGGTCTGGTGGCAGATCGGAGCAGCCAGCCACTACAATTCTCCCCCTGACAGCGGCTGAATTCAACCTAGCTATGTCACTAAAGTTCAAATACAGCCTCCATCGGGAAAGGAACACTAGAATCGCCTGGACAGAGGCACTGTAGCAACATCCGTTGATATTCTGAACCACCTCAGCCGGTTTAGAGGTAAATGAGGCTAATGAGGTAAAGCAAAGCGCAAAGCATCCACGCATTAAACTGCAGAACAGCACTGGGAAATGGGCAGAGTGAGAGCCGGCAAGGCGGAGCAGGGGAAGCGGGTAGGGATGTGGATAGTTGTCGGGGAGAAGCAGGAAGGGCGGGGCTTAGGGGGGTTGGTGGTTTGGTGTGTGGGAGGGCGGGGTTGGGCTGGGTTGGGCGGGGTGGAGCAAGGCGCTGGGCTGGGTTGGGCGGGGCAGGGTGGTAGGGCTTATCGGGGTTGGAGGTTCCGTGGGTGGGAGGGCGGGGTTGGGCTGGGTGGAGCGAGGCGGGGCGAGGTGGGGCGGGGCAGGGTGGTAGGGCTTAGTGGGGTTGGAGGTTCGGTGGGTGGGAGGGCGGGGTTGGGCTGGGTGGAGCGAGGCGGGGAGAGGCGGGGGCCGAGGCGGGGGCGAGGCGGGGCGAGGCGGGGCGAGGCGGGGCGAGGCGGGGCGAGGCGGGGCGAGGCGGGGCGAGGCGAGGCGAGGCGGGGCGAGACGGGGCGAGGTGGGGCGGGGCAGGGTGGTAGGGCTTAGCGGGGTTGGAGGTTCGGTGGGTGGGAGGGCGGGGTTGGGCTGGGTGGAGCGAGGCGGGGAGAGGCGGAGCGAGGCGGGGAGAGGCGGGGCGAGGCGGGGCGAGGCGGGGCGAGGCGGGGCGAGGCGGGGCGAGGTGGGGCGGGGCAGGGTGGTAGGGCTTAGCGGGGTTGGATGTTCGGTGGGTGGGAGGGCGGGGTTGGGCTGGACGAGGCCGATCGACGAGGGGCGAGGCAGGGTAGGGTGGGGCAGTTCGGCCGATGCAGGCAGGACAGGACCGGGGGAGGAGTGAAGTGGAGGATCGGGGCAATCAGAGTTGGGGCGAGGCAGAATGAACCAGTGCGTGGCGTGAAAATAAATAAAACCCTTCTTCCGGTTTCTTGGGACCTCATCTTGTGTTTTCTTCCGAGTCTCTCATATTCTATGCACTTTTTTCAAGAATTTTAACATCACTATCTAGACAACTTTAATGCTATTTCAAGTGTGTTGTACTTGATGGCTTTTATTTTACGAAGTATATTATAAAATGTTATAAACCACAGTCTAAAGAATTTTGAACAAGCGGAGCTGCTTTGGAAATATCTACCCAAGTCTCTTTTGATCTGAATAACTAACGAAACTCAGTATTGCCACAACACAAGCAGCCAAGCACCAGCAGCAAGTGAGTGCATTGGATTAATCCATTACACATTAAGCATCAGTTGCACACAATTTACCACAAAAATCTAAAAGAATCAAGCGAGCTTCGAATTGTTGATCTTGATTCATCATGTTCATGTGATTTAGAAGATGAAAATGTTTTTGCTTGTGCATTGATGAAGATGGTAAATGATTGGTCTGCTTAGTGATAATTATGATGATGCTTTGTGTATGAAGGAAGTTAATAAATCATTCAACACAAATATTTCCAAGCCTTTGCTCAGACAATCAGAAGAATATTGGCTTTACCTAACGACGAAAACCAAAGATCGACAGAATACGCTTTTTACTTCATATTTTT